>SJYO01037955.1:47364696-47735201 GCA_006410555.1 Capra ibex | reverse complement strand
GTAGTTCTCCGAAAAATCAAGGAGAAGTGAAAGACGGTATTCCCACCACAGTAGACGTATAGACTCCAATAACTATAAAGAGGACCGTTAGAACTAAGGTCGAACACAAAGAAGGTCAGGTCACAAAGAGTACTACGTGAGACGTATCTTCAATTTATTCGTCCCACTGTTATATGTCGGAACTGCATGAGGAAAAGGATAAACCTTGGTCAGACAACAAGGTACAGGTCAAGATTGACAACGAAGGACTGGACGTATATCCAAAGAGTTCTCCGTCCAGTCCACCAGACCATAAGGGTAGAGAGGGTCTTAAATGTTAATTTTTTCAATATTTAAGTCAAAACGTCTGTGTGATCGGCAATACTCCCGAGTCAGAGGAGTACAACGATAGTATAACCCGGTACGTCTATGACTTGTCAAGGTAGTGTCTCTTTCAGAATAACCTGTCTCAACAACGTCTCCTAAATTCAATCCCACGCACACACGATTTGACGAAGTCAGCGCAGGCTGAGAAACGCTCGGGTCCCTGACATACATCAGGCGGTCCGAGAAGACAGGTACCCTAAGAGGTCCGTTCTTATGACCTCACCCAACGGACAGGAGGAGGTCCCTTAGAAGGGCTGGGTCCCTGACTTGGAGGTAGAGAACCCAGAGGACACAACCGTCGACCCAAGAAATGGTAATCGCGGTGGACTAATCCCAATCACCCTGATTACCCAGCTAAAGTGACTCTAATAATCCCATTTTGATACGACGACATTATTTTATTATATTTTTATGTCATTTACTTTCTTAAAATTTTTCATATAAGTTCTTCACTCATCAGGTCTACTATGTACTATTCAGTATAACCCTATCCTAAGGAAGGTAGAAAAACTGGACAGTCAGTGTACTGTAATAGACGTAGCTACACAGGGTCAAATGTCCTTCTGGTATTTCTTGAGACCCTGTTCAGGGTAAGAAAAAAAGAATAAAAATTAATTTTTTTTCATAAAAATAAATAAATAAAAACCGTCGAGACGTACCGTACGTCTTATAATCAAGGGACTGGTCCCTAGTTTGAACGTGGGGGACATAACCTTCGTCTCAGAATTAGTGACCTGGTGGTCCCTGTAGGACGATCACCGAAAGAATGTCTAATTTTTACTTGGTCCGTAACATCGTAGTAAAAACAAGTGTAGGACAACTAGGTGTCCTTCCATGTGTAACTGTGGAACGACGTTCACTCCGACCCTTTACACCGGAAATCGAACCACGGTACACTCCTCGAATTTGATAACGACACCTTCTGTCTCTCTCACCTAAACCCCCGCGTTGGTCGTTAAAGAGGGGATACACAATTACGAGTTACATCTCTATACTATAAATTCCACTGCCAAGTAAACGGTAGTAATTAAACCCACAACCCTCTCTACTATGCACCTAAAGTAAATCTACCACACAATGAGAATTACAAATGATATACAGTAGTAAATTCGTTTATACCTGTATCTTAAGATCATCTGATTTTATCCTCCAAAACATGTCAAGACGGTAGGGGACTTACTGAACTCATACACCTCACCAAGACCGACCTAAGAGTGCACCTTGGTGTTTGGACACTGAGGTGCACATCCAAAGGTCACGAGTCACCTGAACCCCTAAACCTTCTGGACGTGAGAACGATAAGATCCATTTTCCGAACTGATTCAGTCCCTTTATGTGAAACTTCTTTACCTAAAATACCAGGAAGTCACACTCATTTACCCCGAAGGAAGAACCCTCTGCCTTCTCGAGTAAAGATATTACTTGACGATTTGGAGAATACCTCTTCAACTTCTGTAAGAAAAGCTTAATCACCTTAATACAAAATGAAAGGAAAAAGATAAAATCTTAGTTTTCCCCTTGACTAAACACGTACACACACACACTAAAGAGAGGACGAACGACGGTTACTGGGAAGAGAGAGAATTGGGTTTGCACCATCCTAACACTTCAATAATCTTACATGAGACCAAGTAACCACAATAATAGTCAATACCGAACCTCCTTATTGAGTACATTACCGTAATTAACACTACCCAGTCACTTAAAGGAGAAAAAGAATAATATTGGTTGTGCAACTTAAAATAGAGAAGAGTCTACTACACAACCTAAGATGAAAATAGACAAATAATATCCTCTAATTCAATGTCACATTCATTGGAAGTTGAACACATGTAATTAGAAAGAAGTCGATTTACATGTAACATTGAATACAGGACAGGGTACACCTTCCCGGTCCTCTACAGAGTCCAGATACCCTTTCCTGTCATGGACTCTACAAACGGCGTGGGGGTCGAGGGTCTCGAACACTACAAATGGGAGACAGGGTGATCCAAATTATCAGTTCGCACGGTACCTAAAGACTAGAAAAAGTCGAGAGGCGTCTTGGGAGACAGATGTTGTACATACAGATAGTCGAGTGTCAAACTCAGGACCGAGACAGTGAATCACTCGATACACCAGTAGTCGGTCTCTGAGGGGTACGGAGTCAAAGGGGTAGAAATTTTACTCTTATAGTCATGAATCGAGTCTCCCGTTGACACTCTAAAAATTTACTCAATTTCTAAGGTTTTGACTTAACTTTCAAGGACCGTGTAACATTCGGGAGATGTCCACCCCCAATAAGGGACACAAGTGAGTCAAAACCACGTAGAAATACATGCTTTCATCTCTTTGACAGAGAAAACCTTTTACTTATGAACTCTTCCGTGGACAGAAGTTTGCTAAAATAAAAAGTAGATCAATGATTACTTACTTAGTAGGTAAAAAAGAAATTTCAAATTTAGGACTTATAAATAAAATAGTAAAAAATCGACAAATAAAATATGACCTCATATCAACTAATTGTCACAATACTATCAAAGTCAACATGTCGTTTCACTAAGTCAATATGTACACGAATATAGAAAAAGTTTAAGAAAAGGGTAAATCCAACAATGTATAATAAGTCGTCTAAAGGGACACGTCAACGAGGAACAGCCAACGTATGCACGTACGATTCAGTGAAATCAACACAGAGAAACACGGAGACACCTGACATTGGGTGGTCCGAGGAGACAGGAACCCTAAGAGATCCGTTCTTATGACCTCACCCAACGGTACGGGAGGAGGTCCCCTAGAAGGGCTGGGTCCCTGACTCCAGGGTAGAGTACAGAGGACGTACCCGTCTATCCAAGAAATGGTGATCACGGCAAACCTTTCTGGTGGACCGACCGATGGGTAAAATTTATAGGGATTGACTGGAACAGGTCAAAATTTTTGGGTATCGTTACGAAAGGAAAATAGTATCGTGAAAATCTTACTCTGGGGTGGAAGAGATCTTACAAGGTCAGTATAAAAAGGCAAAACGTTCGTTCTAGTGACCTCGACCACTTCACGTCCACCGGTACGTGTCCGTGGCTGACTTCGACAACTCGACAAGGAATCGGGTCAATAGAACGAAAAGTCACCTTACCAAAAGGAGATATGTAACGAGACGCACTCACGGAGACACACACACAAATGTACATGTATAGATAGGTAGGTATGTATGCACAACATATGTTCTTCCGTGTCCCCTGTCTTAAGCGTTATACTAGTACCTATCCTCAGATGTCTTACACTACTCTTCCCTTAAATCTTGTTAAACTCAAAAAGACTAGACCAGACAGAAGGCAGACGACACGACTACGAGTCAGGGCAGACTGAGAACCGCTGGGAAACCTAACATGGGTGGTCCAAGGAGAGAGGTACCCTAAAAGGTCCGTCCTTATGACCTCACCTAGAGTGTAAGTTCTAAGATTAGTTAGTCACAGAGAGACTGAGTCGAGACCTTTGTTCGTCAGAGGAGAGGTGTGTCGTAACGTGTTCCAGTAAACTTTATAATCCTTTTGTAATCCTGTATGTACGAAGGACGACAAATCTTCGACCTGCCGAATCCAAACCCCAAAATATTTCATCTCCTGTGGGTGCGAATGTGTTTGTACCACTAGTCAAGACTCGTACTTCAGTAGGTGGCTTTTCACTCCGTGATATGACACACCGACAACCGTCACTTCACCTTCACTAGTTTCTTTGACCCCCACCCCCTTACCCCCACTTACGACAGTAGACGACAGCCGCACCGTTTCCTCCCTGACGACGACCTCTTCGGACCTAAACCTCAATTACACACTTCAGTCTTCCCGAAGCCGAACCGTCTCTCCTACCGGTCGTGAAGAACGGTCACCCTGTCTTACACACTACCCTCACCGTAAACTCTCACTCAAGGTACATCCCTTACCGTCCGTCCCAATCTCCTTACCTCGTCTCTAAGACCCTTTCCTAACGGGTTCTTCTCAGGTGTATCTAGTGGGTTAAATGAATAAATCGTTTTTGAGAGGGCGGAAAAGAGACACCATGATCGAGTAAATGAGTGTGGAACAGACCCCTCTTTTTCGTCACAGACAAACACCCTTGTTCTTAAGGTTTCCGTAGAAAACCAACGGGAATTTCAAAACCAATTGTAGGTCAGGACCCTCCTTACTAGTTCTTCGGTAAATTAGTCACATTTTGTTACTCATAGAGTACAGTCTTAGAGTTTTGTTAATCTCGGAGAACTAAGTTTTGTCTGGACCCTGCGAAGTTCCTCGTCCCATTCTCGTATGACAAGGTGATCTCCCTTCGGACGAATTCTTTGTGACGTAGGTGTTTATCTTCTCCTTGTAAGGACGTATTTTAGTCTGAGATTTATTTATACTTCCCTTATACTCGTACAGTAGGAACCCTTACCCTTTCGAGTATTAGTTTAGATCTGACTCTCTCACTTCCCCACATTTTTACATGTGAGGCGAACCTGGTCGGACCTTGTGAGCGAAAGACCACCGACCCTCCCAACAGACACGGTTCCTTCCTAACATCGGAAGGATCTTTCATGAACTTCGATAACATTTGAAGGACCTCCCGAATGTCACGAACCCAAGAGTTGGAGTAAGGACCTAAATAAAGTCTTACTTAGAGATAAGAGAACTCTAATACACCTCGACACGTTTTAGAACGATTGACAAGTGTAGAGTCCTCAAGTCAACTAAATAACTGGAAATGTTATAATTAACAGGAGAGTCTGACCCATGTGAATCTTATCTCTTTTTATGTGACTAAACGTAAAGAAGTAAAAGTCCAAAAAAAAAAGAAGAACGGAAATTCGACGGAACTCAAATTTTATTGAGTTTTCATTCCACTCTAAGAAACTTTTATTCGTAAGTAGTCATTACATTTGACATTATTTTGATAATTTACCGTTGGGTCAGGCCAAAAGAACGGACCTTTTAGGGTACCTGTTACCCTGGACCGCTCGATGACAGGTATCCCAGTGTTTCTCAACCCGTGTCGACTTCACTGAATCGTCCGTTTAGGTAATTATCTACCACACTGATACGAAAAACTCAAAAACTTTCATCAGTCTCTGTACCAATCGAATATGACCTCAAACCGAGTTGAGTTCGAATATCTAAAGAGTCTATCTGTTTGACACAGTCTCCAGGGTTCCGGTGAGAGTCCGAGTTACTAAGTGTCCTGAGTCTTTTCGTCAATATGAGTACCAATACCAACTAGTGTCACTTTCCTATGACTAATTCTGACCGCACCCCTATTCCGACCACACCGTTTCAGGTTCTCTTCGTTCAGTGTTCGAAGAGTCACAAGAGAGGGTCACCTCAGTGTGAAACAGCAACAGTGAACCACAAGTCAACGATTCAGTACAGGTTGAGAAACGCTGGGGTATGTGACATCGTGTGGGCCGACGAGACGGAAGGACCTCAAACGTGTCTCCTCAGTGTACTCACACAGGGATTAGGAGGGTCGTTACTACACACTGTTTTGTACGTTTTACAACTGTTGGTCTCTTTGGCTGAGATCGGAACTATGGTTGACCCTTTCGAGTGGACTCGGACCGACAAATAATCCCCAGTCAGTACATCCGTAGGTCGTGGGGGTATTACTTACAGTCGATGAGTATAAGGTCGGGGTACCTCGTTGTTGTCAGTAGGTAGTATTTAGGGAAGTGATCTTATTTAAATAGATCAGTGCTATCAGGTCTTACTGAGTTCCAGAACCCGTATATTATTGTGAGTATAGTCCGTCTTAAAAGATTCCCAAGTCTCCAACAGAGGATCCTTGGTGTCCCGTTTGTGTCTATTCATCTTTTATATATTTTGCATATATGTACCTTTTCTCGGAATCGTTCCCGTACTTTAATAGTACTAGAGATTCAACACTCTATACGCTAAATAAAAAAGGATTAGTATGAAAATTATTAAACGGTTTGAAAGAATAATCTTATCACTCTCAACCTGAGATTTCTTGCGACTCGTGGCTTCTTAACTACGAAAACTTGACAGTACAACCTCTTCTGAGAACTCTCAGGGAACCTGACGTTCCTCTAGGTTGGTCAGGTAAGATTTCCTTTAGTCAGGACTAATAAGTAACCTTCCTGACCACAACTTCGACTTTGAGATTATGAAACCGGTGGACTACGCTTCTCGATTGAGTAAACTTTTCTGGGACTACGACCCTTTCTAACTTCCGTCCCCCTCTTCCCCTACTGTCTCTTACTCTACCAACCTACCGTAGTGACTGAGTTACCTGTACTCAAACTCATTTGAGACCTCAACCACTACCTGTCCCTCCGGACCACACGATGCCAGGTACCCCAGTGTGTGCTGACTCGTCGACTTGACTTGACTTGATTACTGTTTTACTTTTACGTCGAGACTTTTATATTAAATTCCAAATGACTCTCTTGGGGATAACCTGTTGTTTATCACAAAAATCCTTACACGACCATCAAAATCTCTTCCTTTACCGGCGGGTGAGGTCACAAGAACGGACTCTTTAGGGTACCCATCCCCTCGGACCGCCCGATGTCAGGTACCCCAGTGTTTCCCAACCTGTCCTGAATCGCTGATTCGTTGTTGGACACCAAACCCCACCAATAGACCCTGACCGAGACCCCAACTCCGCCTAACTGACCCAAGTCTACTTCCGAACACCCTCCGGGTTCACCAGTGCATAGTCATTTAGGGTAAATGAGATGTACAAACAATCTTACAGTAAAAGTAAAGTCAAACTTTTCAAGACGGGTTCTACAATGGGGTAGATTGGGTTAAAAGGAACTAATGAATATATAAGTTGAATTAGCCAGTACCAAGTGACTTCGGATGACACATGGAGTCTGATTTAACCAGAAACATACGATGGTAAAACGGGGAAGAGGTGGAGGGGGACGAGACGGGACGGGGTGGAAAAAAAATTCCTGCACTTGATCAAGTCTAAATTAAATGTACGGAGGGGAAGACCGACAAGCAGATGTTGGACCTCACTATATATTTCCTTGGGAAACAACCGGAACAACCGAACCCTAGTTCTCACACGTTAGAAACTATTTAATGGTTGGAGGTATCTAAAACCACACAGGTTGGTAGTTTACCTCCATGAAAATTATTCTTACAGTATCGAAGACACTCTACTGTATAAAGCATACTTTACAATTGTAACTAACCATTTATCTCTCACGGTCTATTTTCAACAAGGACCAACAACAAATTTGGCATACACGGACTTACAAGAACTACTTATGCACAAGTCTACATCACACTATGTAGAAAAACGTCAAAGATAGAGATCATCTGTGATCTTTACTTCTCGAAACCAAAGGTCTTTTAAGAAGTGTATAAGTGTCTCAAGGGGTAAAATAAAGAAATAAATAATATTAAAAATAACTTTATATCAACTGAGTGTTACAACACGATCAAAATCTATACGTTGTTTTACTAAGTCAATATGTATATATATTTATGTCTATAAGAAAAAATGCAAGAGAAGGTAAAATACAATAATGTTCTACAACTCATCTCAAGGGACACAATGTGACATTCAGGAATAATTAACAGATAAAATATATATGGTCACCCATATATAGTTAGGGTCAGAGGGTCAAATGGGGAGGGGGACGTGGGGACTATCGACATTCAAGGAAAAGATGTAGACAATGAGATAAAGGTGAGGGGTAAAATTATAATAATTATAACGGAAGGTGGTAAATTTTTTATAAAACTTCACTCTTACTTGTAAAGACCCCATTGGACTGGTTCTATAACAAATTCAAACAACTCTTCTTCTTTCGATATTGACTACGAAGAAGTTGACGGAAATTAAAAGACCTCAATCGTGAACCTATTTCCGATACATAAAGATTCCATTAAAGAACTTCTACATAAGACTCGTGCTTTAATAACACAGACAGTCAACAAATAAAGAAGTCGATTCAACCTTTAATTTCCCAAATTAATTCCGACTTAGTTTCAGTAGGAAAGTTTGTAGAACGGACCCTGGGTGTGACGGAGTAGTGTCTTTATTTTAGAGATACTAGTCGCGGGAGAGAGTACCTCAAGACAAAGGTCGGAGTAGGAAACCGACCGACGTAACAGATCGAGAGATGGTTTCTTGTTTTCCAGAATGCGGAAATCTCCCCGTTTTGGTCTCAATTTCTTTTGGAGTGACGTTTTAGTCACAATTCTTAGTCTATGTTGGTCTCGGCACCAATACCCCACTCACCATCTAAGTTCTGAATCCCGAATCTGAAGAAACCACCGCGTCACCTATTCTTGAGGAACGTCCTCGGTCACGTCCTCTGTACCCAGACTAGGAACCAGGTGCTTCTACGGTGTGTAACGTCTCGTTGATTCGGGCACGAGGTATTTATGACTCGGACTCTGGGATCTTAGACCCCCCGGGTTGTTTACTAGGGTGCACGACGTTGGTGACTTCCCGTATCCTCGGGTACAAGGTATCGTTCTCTTCAGTGGTGTCACTCTTCGAACTCGTGGTGTTGATCTCTCATCGGGGGTGAACGCCGTTGATCTCTTTCGTTCGTGTGTCGTCACTTTTGGGTCACGTTGGTTTTTGTTTATTTATTTTAATAATTGCCTTTTCTAAATCCCGAATTGCACCTACCTTGAAACGACTAACTAACCCATAGACTTAGTTCTTCTCAGTTCCCATAAGGTGTAAAGATTGAACCTATTTTCAACTTGGTCCACAGTAAGTGACTCCCTTTACGTCGTCTTTCTTATACCAAATCCCCTTTCTATCACACAAAGGTCAAACAACTCAAACACCACTGACACCCCACAGGTCATCTGAAAGTTCAGACTTCACACCCCTTCCTTAGACCCAGTCTCTAGACCCTCGCACTAGGACACCGACTTCAGTGAGTTCGTGTATATGTCACTTTTTCGACCGAATTTTGAGTTGGAAGTTTTTTGTTTTCTAGTACCGTAGATCAGGGTAGTGTGGTACCGTTTGTGTACCCCCTCTTTACCTTTATCACTGACTGAAATAAAAGAACTCGAGGTTTTAGTGACACCTGTCACTGACGTCAGTACTTTAATTTTCTGTGAACGAGGAACTTTCTTTTCGATACTGTTTGGATTTGTCACACAATTTTTTTGTCTTTGTAGTGAAACAACAGTTTCCAAGTAGATCGGTTTCGACACCAAAAAGGTCATCAGTACATACCTACACTCTCAACCCGTATTTCTTTCGACTCACGGGTTCTTAACTACGAAACCTTGACACCACAACCTCTTCTGAGAACTCTCAGGGAACCTGTCGTTCCTCTACTTTGGTCAGTCAGGATTTCCTTTAGTTGGGACTTGTAAGAAACCTTCCTGACTACGACTTCGAGTTCGAGGTTAGTAAACCGGTGAACTATGTTTCTCAACCGAGTAATCTTTTCGGAGACTACGAAACTTTCTAACTTCCGTCCTCTTCCCCCGTTGTCTCCTACTCTACCAACCTCCCGTAGTGATTGAGTTACCTGTATTCGAACTTGTTTGAGGTCCTCTATCACTCTTTGTCCCTCCGGACCGTATGACGTCAGGTACTCCAGTCATTCTCAGCCTGTACTGACTCACTGACTTGTTGTGGTTTCATGTATTCCAACCGACTCCTCTCGTAAAGAATCTTTTAGTGTCACATTGAGGTCCCGTTCCGTGCGAGAGTAGAAGTACAAGACTTCTGACTCTGACGAGACATTTGTAAACCACTTTTACTACCTTTTGACTAACCGAGTCTCCTATTTAACAAAAGAATAAAGCCGAGGTTTCTTTACTCTTCTGTAAAAACACCATCCTATTTCTCCCGTACCGCACATCAATACTCACTATAATTCGTAACAAATACACATCCCTCGACTCCCTTAAATACTTACTCAGAATCTTTCGGGTTTCTCTGTACTTTAATATAATTCTGTACCCATCTCCTCTGTAAAAATAGTCCAAGAACTTCACAGTGCTTTTACCAACTTACTTACGGACCATAGGACCTCAGCTTATTTCCCTTGTTTCCAGTGTAGTCTTATTTAGTCTTTTGGTCTTTTTTAGGGATTTGTCACCCCCTAGGGCAAGGGAGACCCGACACGAAAACACGGGACACGACCATAACATGTCCCAACCTCCTTAAACCCAGTCTCAAAAGCAACACACCGAACCGTCTTAGTTTCCGGTTTTATACTAATTAAGATCTACACCTACTAAACCTTCCTATTTCTTACATCCCTCCGAATCCCCATTAAAAGTTTCAGACCGATGAAGAAGTCAGTCTCATAAGTAAGAGGACAAATGATGTCTCCTCTGTTCCTTCCAAAGTTACGAAAATTCTTATAAGTTATTTTATAGAGATCAATGAATTACATCCTTATCGTAAGGGGGGTAAGGGTAGGTAAACAAAAGGAGAATTTATCTAAAATAAAAAATTTCGTCGAGATCCAAGTGTCGTTTTGACTCTTCCTCCTAGGTCTCTAAAGGGTATGTGGAGACCGGGCGATGTGGGTCTTGGTGTGAATAATAGTTGTGAGGGAGCAGGCTCACCAGGCAAATAATGTTATCTACTTGGATATGACTGCGTATTCATAGTCAGTCTCAGGTATCAAATGTAATACCACGTGAGAAAAACAATATGTCAGATCCCCAAAACTGTTTATATATTACTGCACATGGATGTTAATAACCTCTTTCTTCGTTATCGAGTGAGCTCATAAGAACGGACCTTCAGAGGTGTCTGTCTCCTCGGACCGCCCGATAAAGGTACCCTAACGTTTCTCAGTCTGTACTGAATTATTGACTTGTTGTTGTTGTTGTTGGGTGTTAATGTCATAGAATGTCTAACCAAAGTGACGGGATTTTTTGTAGGAGACATAAGGTTTACAAGTAGGGAGGGAGGGGAGACTGTGACCCGTCGACGACTAGTAAACAGAGATATGCCGATGGAAAAGGTCCTACACCACGACATCAACCTTAGTATATACACGGGAAACGTCTGACAGAAGAAAGTGAATCATAATACGTAAATGCAAAGGAGATACAGAAAAGTACCTAACTATAATGAAAAATTGTGACTTATTATAAGGTAACCGACCTACATGGTATCAAATAAATATGTAAAACAGATGGTTTTCTATAGACCGATGAAGGTTTAAAACTGTTAATACTTATTTCGGTGGTATTTGTAGGTACACACCCTAAAATACACCTGTATGTAAAAGTCGAATAAACGCACTTAGGGTTCCTCACACTAACGACCTAGTATACCATTCTCCCGCAAATTAAAAAGTTCTTTGACGGTTTAACGGAAGGCTTATCGCCATGGTAAAACGTAAGGGACATGTCACTGATTCTGAAGAACAACAACATGTAGGAACGATCGTAAACCACAAAAGTCACAAAACCCAAAACCGAGAAGATTAAGTACAAATCACTATAGAAACGAACGAACGATTCAGTGAAGTCAACACAGGCTGAGAAACACTGGGGCACCTGACATCGGGCGGTCCGATGAGACAGACACCCTAAGAGGTCCGTTCTTATGACCTCGTCCAACAGTACGGGAGGAGGTCCCCTAGAAGGTTGGGTCCCTAGCTTGGGTGTAGAAAACGGAACAGTACACCTAAGAAATGGTGGTCACGATGGACCCTTCGGGAATCCCTATAGAATCACAACAAAATTAAAATAAAGGGATTACTGTATACTACACCTCGTAGAAAAATATACGAATAAAAGGTAGACATTAGCAGAAACCTCTCGTTGTAAAAATTGATTGAAATAAATAAATAAAAACCGACACGACCCAGAAGTAACGACACTCCGGAAAAGAGAACAACGTCGTTCACCCCTCCTCCTCACCCCCTGGTTTCATTTACTTGTGGAACACTCAGAACGAATAAGTCACACGTCAATGTAGAACTTTCCTACTTTGTTACTCTTCTTGTCAAACTTCCAACATTGATGGTTATCCTTCTGCAAGGACTACAAGAAACATAGACTTCTTTACTAAAAGAAAATCTTCAGTAATTATGGGATGGTAAGACATAGACGATTATCCCTCACCTTTATGGGGGTTTACTACGAAAAGACACCCACATAATAAAAATCTTTTAAGTTCACTTCTGTTTTTACAGAAGCCCCCATTCGACTTCGACGGTCAGTGGGGGAGGGTACAGAATTTGAGTCGGATTAACGTGACTATCCTAACCTCCTCCATCTTCTTAACTAAAAACGAGTTAGTATCCTGTCTTTGGTTGTCTAAGTTCAACTGTGACTTTCAGTTCAAAAGTTCTTTAATAACCGTAAGTACTTAAGTCTTATAATTACCGTTTACACGTGTTCCTTGGACTATGAGACATAGGACCGTCTCGGTGATAAATTTAGATAAATTTACGTAACTGAGACTAATGCTTCCCGGAGTGTGTCTGGTCGGACGTGAACCTCTCCAACCATCCTCGTCACCCAGTCGCTGTAACACAACCAAACCAAGGTCGACTTTACAACCCCTTTAGTCAAACAAACGAATGAACACCCAAATGCGTTTGAGTCTTTCGTACAAACCCATTAAGAAGGCATGTCTAAATCTCTGTCGTATATAATCTCCTCGGGTATTTTTTACAACTACCACTTCTTTTATTTTTACATAAGAATACTCACCATCTGTCTTCTTTTTTTAAGATCTCCTATTTAGCCTCCTTTTTCGTGTATGTGAAAAATAATCGAATGTCTTGTGTTTACTAAACGTCTACAACCTGACTCACAAAGTGTATTTTGTATGAAGATATGGACCCGAAAAAAGGGGGAGTGAATAAAATTATCGACTTCGTAGAAAGAGAACACTTGTTAAATAAGATTACCGTTATTTTTACGTTGTCATGGTGGAGTAATACGGGTTATCGTTTACTGAATACACCGCAGAATCGAACGAAACATCCCAATCCAAAACTACTGACTACCGTTGGGTCCGATTGTTCCGTGAACCTACTCACTGTAACATTCATCCCTTGGTACCCTTTTGTAAAGTCGAGAATTTCACCATGAGTCGAAAGGTCAAAGAATTTTGAATGAGTAAGTGTGGATATGTGGAAAGTCAAGTCAAGTCAAGTCAACGAGTCAGGGCAGACTGAGAAACACTGGGGTACTTAGTGTCATGCGGTCCGAAGGGACAGGTAGTGATTGAGGGTCTCAAGTGAGTTTGAGTATAGGTAGCTCAACCACTACGGTAGGTCGGTACAGTAGGAGACAACAGGGGAAGAGGAGGACGGGGGTTAGGGAGGGTCGTAGTCTCATAAAAGGTTACTCAGTTGAGAAGCGTGCTCCACCGGTTTCATAACCTCAAAGTCGAAATCGTAGTCAGGAAGGTCACTAGTGGGTCCTGACTAGAGGAAATCTTACCTGACCAACCTAGAGGAACGTCAGGTTCCCTGAGAGTTCTCAGAAGAGGTTGTGGTGTCAAGTTTTCGTAGTTAAGAAACCGAGAGTCGAAAGAAGTGTCAGGTTGAGAGTGTAGGTATGTATTGGTGACCTTTTTGGTATCGGTACTGATCTACCTGGAAACAACCGTTTCATTACAGAGAAGAAAAATTATACGACAGATCCAACCAGTATTGAAAGGAAGGTTCCTCATTCGTAGAAAATTAAAGTACCGACGTCAGTGGTAGACGTCACTAAAACCTAGGGGGTTTTTATTTCACTACCCTGGTACTTCACTACCCTGGTCTACGGTACTAGAAGTAAAAGACTTACAACTCGAAATTCGGTTGAAAAAGTGAGAGGAGAAAGTGAAAGTAGTTCTCCGAAAAATCAAGGAGAAGTGAAAGACGGTATTCCCACCACAGTAGACGTATAGACTCCAATAACTATAAAGAGGACCGTTAGAACTAAGGTCGAACACGAAGAAGGTCGGGTCGCAAAGAGTACTACATGAGACGTATATTCAATTTATTCGCCCCACTGTTATATGTCGGAACTACGTGAGGAAAAGGATAAACCTTGGGCAGACAACAAGGTACAGGTCAAGATTGACAACGAAGGACTGGACATATGTCTTAAGAGTCCTCCGTACAGTCCACCAGACCATAAGGGTAGAGAAAGTCTTAAAAGGTGTCAAAGAACACTAGGTGTGTCAGTTTCCGAAACCGTATCAGTTATTACGTCTTTATCTACAAATAGACCTTGAGAGAACGAAAAAGGTACTAGGTCGTCTACAACCGTTAAACAAGAGACCAAGGAGAGGGAAAAGATTTTGGTCGAACTTGTAGTCCTTCAAGTGCCAAGTGCATAACGACTTCGGACCGAACCTCTTCAAACTCGTAATGAAATGATCGTACACTCTACTCACGTTAACACGCCATCAAAGTCGTAAGAAACCGTAACGGAAAGAAACCCTGACCTTACTTTTGCCTGGAAAAGGTCAGGACACCGGTGACGACTCAAAAGGTTTAAACGACCGTATAATCACGTCGTGAAAGTGTCGTCGTAGAAAGTCCTAAACTTTGTCGAGTTGACCTTAAGGTAGTGGTGGTGATCGAAACAAATATTACTTCGAAAGATTCCGGGTGAACTGAAGTGTAAGGTCCTACAGACCGAGATCTACTCACTAGTGTGGTAGGACTAATAGAACCAGAACTTCTAGAAAAAACATGTCAAGAAGACACATAAGAACGGTAGAGAAGAATTATAGAAGACGAAGACAATCCAGGTATGGTAAAGACAGGAAATAGCTCGGGCAGAAACGTACTTTATAAGTGGAAATGGATGTGTGTTTGTACTTCACGTCTTGTTCCTACGACCCTTTAGAAAAACCTCAAACGAATTCCCGAAAGTATTCGTCTTAATAAGAACGACCAGATGTATCATGAAACAGATTCACTCACTCACTTTCATCGAGTCAGTACAGGCTGAGAAACGATGGGGTATCTGATACGTCGGAGACCTTAAGAGGTCCGGTCTTATGACCTCACCCATGGGAAAGGGAAGCCGTCCCCTAGAAGGGTTGGGTCCTTACCTTAGGTCCAGAGGGAGTAACGTCTGCCTAAGAAATGGTCGACTCGGTGTTCCCTTGAAAAAGATTTACAGTGAAAAAATTTTCAATTGACACTCAGTAGACACGCAACTGACCAACCCGACACTACGAAAGACAGAAGTCATTTTAGAAGACAATTACTGGCTCTGTCTGACCCCTGAGAACCACAGGATCTTCTCTCTAAAATAACCTATGAGACATGTAAATAAACAACTCCCACACCAGTCTACGAGGAGTACATCAAGTAGACGGACGGAACCACGGAAGTACTTTCCTCCGGAAAAAAAGACTGTATAGAGAATCCGAAAGAAAACGTTTAACTTCTCATAATACATTTATTATAAAACTAATAAAATACTTTATTACCGTAAGACGTATAATGAGTTTAATAAGACTCAAGTAAATTTTTCATTAAGTGAATTTTAATCTTGATGATTAATCTTAATTTGTTTAAATTTTAATTTTGATTTATTAATTGAATCTTGATGGTATATTAGGTCGTAAAGGTGAGGACCTATATATAGGTTTCCTTTACTTGTTGATTCGGTTTTTATATATACGTAGGGTCATCGTCGTCATAATAAGTGTCATCGGTTCTACCCCTTTCTTGGATTCACAGGCAGTTATTTACTTACCTACTTCTTCTACACATTTAAATGTTATATTATAATGAGTCGGTATTTTTTACTTTAACATATAAGATGTCACATATATCTGGATCATTCATAATACAAATCACTTTATTCAATCTCTTTCTGTTTATGAGACACAATAATGAATATACACCTTAGAATTTTTTATTTCGTTTACATATATAGTTTCGTCTTTGGCTTAGTGTCTATAACTTTTGTTTGATCACCAATGATAACCCCTCTCCCTTCACCCATCCCTGCAAGTCCCTACACCCTGATTCTCCATGTTTGGTTATACATATTTTATTTATACGTAGTTTCTCTATAACATGTCCCTTTATTTCGGTAACGAAACATTATTAAAATTTACCTCATATTAGATGTTTTCATAAAAATTTTACTAAAACTATGTTAAAAATTTCAAATGAAAGGTTAATGATGTTTTATGATCGATATAACGGACACAATATGTCGTGTAAGAACTCGGACAGAATATAGGTTATCAAACATGGAGGGTAAGAGAGTAAGGGATATGACTGGGGGGGGTGTGTGACCATTGGTGACAAAAAAAGACATATAAACACTCAGGCAAAGAAAACACAATATAATGATCAAACAACATAAAAAACCTCTTAGAGATACAACACGTGGACTTTGATTATTTTTACATTTAATGTGAAGTTAATTTAAAAATTTATTTTTATAAATGACGTTAAGAATTATTCCTAAGAAGTAAAATGAGAGAAACACCCAAAAGTCCTTTATGCTAAAACCCACTTTTAGACTAAAGGATCAACAAGAATAGGAACAAACTACTATTTTCGAAAAAGTCTTACTGATCTAATAAGTAAAAAGGGTCCATTTCTACGTTTCGTTCGTAAGACGAACTAAATCGGTACCAGTGACCTTATCTGACACCACCTTGGTCAAACTCCCTCTCTCTTTTGAGAACTCATCTCACAAAACGCAATTAACTGTCTCTGTTACAGTAAATTTTCCAGTATTTACTTTCAAGTCTTAAGATCTAAACGTATGGAAAAAATTTTCATTAAAATAACCTCATATCAACTAACTGTCAACATAATCAAAGTCCACACACACACAGATACATACACACACTCTAGTCAGCGAGTCAGTACAAGTTGAGAAACACTGGGGTACCTGACATCGGGCGGTCCGAAGAGACAGGTACCCTAAGACGTCCGATATTATGACCTCACCCAACGGTACGGAAGGAGGTCCTCTAGAGGGATTGGACTCCGAGCTTGGACACAGAGAATACGAGGACGGAACCGTCCACCCAAGAAATGGTAATAGGTCGACCCTTTGGGCTAAGTCAATATGTGTATATATATAAGTAAGAAAAAGTCTAAGAAAAGGGTATATCCAATAATGTCTTATGACTCATCTCAAGACACACAAAATATCAGGGACAACCAGTAGACAAAATATATATCACCACCCACACAAACAATTAGGGCTCGAGGATTAAATAGGGAGGGGGTTGAAAGGGGAAACCACTGAGTATCTAACTTTTGTTTGAAGACCAATGACGTCATATAGACGTATAGGAAACGACTCGGTAAAACGGAGTCCCTTAGACTAGACTTCCTTCTGAACAAGGTTCAACAAAGAAAAGGCGACATAACCTACTTTGATAAAGAAGGGTCCAAATTTCAGAAATCTTGGGTTAGAGTAAAGGGTTCCCCATTAGAGGACGGACGGAGAGAATAGGCGACCGGGAGGTCGGAGATGGTCACTCCGAGAGGTCGGAAATTTTCTGAGACCCATTTTAGCACAAATCACCAACCTCTTTTTCTTACTTCTATTTTACAACAAACCATTGGAAAGGGACCAGAGTAGAGAAAGATCAAGAGGTGGAAGAGATAGGTACACAAACACACACACACACACACTCACGTGTGTGTCCAAGAGTGTACACTCATGAGTGAACATACACCTCAAGAGTGAGTTGACTGTATAAACGATTATTTCACGTCTATATTATTACGGAGTGAGGGTTTGTGAGGTCGTACTTAGAGAATTCTTATTTCGGTAAGAGGATGTAGTAGTATTTCGGTTGTAGGGTGGGTATGAGAAACATAAGATTCTCTCAACTAAAAAGAAGAGTAAAACCCCTTAAATTAAAATGAACAATAATACCCTTTGTTTTCAAAAGTTTCAGTTTTGACACATATATTTTGTCCACATCACCCTCTCCGCAGAGGGCAAGGATAGGTAATCGGGAGGGGGTTGAGGGCAAGCAGAGCATGCTTCGGTAAAAGACATGAAAGGACAAGTCGAAAGTAGACAAAGAAAAACATGTTTCTTTAAAACGGAACACCCCAAAGGAAAGAAGTAAGAAAGAATGTCCTTTCCGTCGTAATAAAATCTACTTCGAAAAAAAAAAGTGAAATATGGAGGACCTATAGTGAGAGATAATCAAGGATGTCTAGAAAGAGATTTCCTCCTGAGTAATCATCCGACACGACACGAATCAGTGAGTCAGCACAGGCTGAGAAAATGTCGGGGTATCCGACGTCGTGCGGTCCGGAGGGACAGGTAGTGGTCGAGGACCTCAAATGAGTTTGAGTACAGGTAACTCAACCGCTACGACAGGTTGGTAGTGTAGTAGGAGACAGGAGGGGAAGAGGAGGACGAAAGTTTGAAAGGGTCGTAGTCCCAGAAAAGGTTACTCAGTCAAGAAGGGTAGTCCACCGGTTTCACAACCTCAAAGTCGAAGTCTGAGAAACGCTGGAGTACTTGACATCGGACAGTCCTAAGAGGTCCGTTCTTATGACTTCACCCAACGGTACGGGAGGAGGTCCCCTAGAATCGTTGGGTCCCTAGTCTGGGTCCAGAGGACGTAACACCTACCCAAGAAATGACAGACTCGGCGGTTCCTTCGGGATCCGTCCATCAGGACAAATTCTGTAGCATATTAACTTACTTTGTTGCCTTAACTACGTAGGAATATGAAATATGGACCTCTTTCGTTACCGTGGGGTGAGGTCACAAGGACGAACCTCTTAAGGTCCCTGCCCCCTCGGACCACCCAACGGTAGATACCCCAGCGTGTCTCAGCCTATGCTGACTTCACTGCATCGTCATCGTTGTCATATGAAATATGGTCACTGAAACGAAATAAATTTTTAACATCTTTCCTTTTTATCGTTAAAAATTTTTATAATAGAAATCAATGATTTGATTGTCATACTAAGAAATATATAAAGGTTTATTCAAAGTATATCTAAAAAAGTAAATGAAAGTACATTCATACATACCGTAATTTACTCTCACACACTTATGTAGATGAAAAAGACCTAATAAAGTAAATTGACTAATTATTTACGTCCAGGTCTTTCTTATACCTCTGAAAAGACGGTAGTGGGTAGTCTGGAAGGACTTGAAAGATGTTAGGACCTTACTGTTTGATAAAATTCAGTGTTAAAATCATGTAAGAGATAAAAAGGATTATATTAATGACATCGATAGATGGCACCCGGTACACTCGTATATAAAGTATGTGAATCTGGATATTGATAATAATAAAGAAACCGTGTTAAAGTCGTAAATATTTCTCGGTCTTTAAAGTTTGTAGATTAAAAAATAACGGACGTAGTATTCCCTGAGAAACACTACCATCGTCTGTACCTTACCACTCTATTTGAAGTCTTAGGTCTTCTGGAAAACGTATAAAACTAACTCTGTTTAGACTTGACAAGGTTTGACGTGTAAGGAAAAGACGAAAAATTTAGTATTCTATGTGATTTTACACTTGTTCCAATGAGACAGAAGACAATTACAGGGGTACCAAAAATACGGGGAAATACGTTTGTCCTTTCCACTAAACGAAAGTATTATGTCTTCTTGACCAAAGGACTTCGTCTTTGTCCAACCCCTAGTCACGTCTCTTCCCCCACTAGATGGTCTACGGGAACGGTCCGTCTTCCCTTTAAACTGTAAGGGTTCGTCACTTTAAGATTTATATCCAAATTACCTACTGGTAAACACTTATTATGTCTCCTCGTAACCGGAACCTTCTCTCTGTCAAAGAAGGTTACAAAGGTTTTCTTTTAGACGATGGGGTCAAACCAGGTTGTTGGTAAATATAACAAAAATTATAGCTTGTCCGAAGCTCGATCCGTGACCCCTATATGACTACTTATTACGTGTAAGGGATGAAAATTTGATCAGATCATCCCCGATTTCATAAGTGAGTCTAAAAAGAGAAATATTGGGACCTGTGTACGTCCCTCTTTGACGACCATCCAGTCACCCCTAGACTATTCGGTCCCGAACCAATAGTCAGTGACCGTGTCTTCCCACTTTTCACTTCCAGTTCGAGTCTCCGTTCCGGCTACCTATCACTCCCATTAACCCGAAAACTCGACATCTACCCTATCGGTAAAGAAAATTTCAGAAGGTTCACAAAACTTTACTAAGAGTCTTGCTTTATCCATGTCCTTTCTTCACATGACTCGGACGGTTTAAACACAAACAAGACAGGAACGAATAGGTAGGTATGAAGAGTAGACAAAATCATCCAATCCCTTGGGACTCTACCCGTGGGTGACCTTTATGTGAATTCAATCATACACACTGTCAGTTTCGCAGGACCGTTCTTAATTAACAAGGTATTCGGCTACAAATTGTTAATGAGAAAAGTAACGGACGACACTAAAACATCAACGAAGAGTAGATTAAACACTAAATCTGCATACTGTTACGGTCAAGTGGGTGAAAAACCACATTAGAAACGTTAAGTGTGTGTATGTGGTAGGAAGGTGTGTACGGATTTACGGAGGTTTTTATTTATCTTTCTTTCTACATAAATGAGATTCCTAACTCGGATCTGAATAAGTCAAGTCGAGTCAGTGAGTCAGCACAGAGAAACACTTGGGTACCTTACGTCGTGCGGTCCGAAGGGACAGGTAGTGGTTGGGGTCCTCGAACGAGTTTGAGTACAGGTAACTCAGCCACTACGGTAGGTTGGTAGAGTAATAGACGGTAGGGGAAGAGGAGGGTGGAAGTTAGAAAGGGTCGTAGTCCCAGAACAGGTTACTCAGTCAAGAAAGGTAGTCCACCGGTTTCATAACCTCAAAGTCGAAGTTGTAGTCAGGAAGGTTACTTATAAGTCCTGACTAACGGAAATCCTAATTGACCAACCTAGAGGAACGTCAGGTTCCCTGAGAGTTCTCAGAAGAGGTTGTAGTGTCAAGTTTTCGTAGTCAAGAAACCGTGAGTCGAAAGCAATACCAGGTTGGGAGTGTAGGTATGTACTGATGACCTTTTTGGTATCGAAACTGATCTACCTGGAAACAAAAGTTTCATTACAGAGACGAAAATTTATACGACAGATCCAAACAGTATCGAAAAGAAGGTTCCTCGTTCTCAGAAAATTAAAGTACCGACGTCAGTAGTAGACGTCACTAAAACCTCGGGGGGTCTTATTTCAACGAGTGACAAAGGTGACAAAGGGGTAGATAAACGGTACTTCACTACCCTGGTCTACAGTACTAGAATCAAAAGACTCATAAATTAAAATTCGGTTGTAAAAGTGAGAGGAGAAAGTGAAAATAGTTCTCCGAAAAATCAAGAAGAAGTGAAAGACGGTATCCCACCACAGTAGACGTATAGACTCCAATAACCATAAAGAGGGTCGTTAGAACTAAGGTCGAACATGAAGTAGGTCGGGTCGTAAAACGTACTACATGAAATGTATATTTAATTTATTCATTCCACTGTTATATGTCGGATCTGAATACGAGTACTAATTAAAGTGTCATCCAACATCTATGTTTTAAACGAACACTCATCCCTTTAATTTGTCCCAAGGGTCTACTACGATCATCATTTCTTGGGTGGATGGTTAAGTCCTCTACATCCTCTATGCCAACACTAGGGACCCAACCTTTCTAGGGAAGCTCCTCCTCTACCGTTGGGTGAGGTCATAAGAACGTACCCCTTAGGGTACCTGTCTCCTCAGAGGATTCGATACCAGGTATCTCAACGTTGCTCGACCTGCATTGCCTTCACTGAATCGTGTGTACGTACGTCCCTTTAACTTGTCGAGTGACTTCCAGGACAGGTCGGAATACCGAAGTCTCGTGTCATGTCACAGGACAAGTGATGAACCGTCTCAAAACGGAAGGAGGTACTTAGTCCACTTGTAGTAGAAGTAGACTGGAGTAAACAAAATCAGGTAGAATTATAAACAAGTCAAAAGTAGGACCCCAGTACTATATAGAGGAAATTACACGGTTGATTTTAGATGGTTGTGAAATGACACTTCATGATAACTCTAAAAGATGTAGGTCTCCTCCTTTCTCTTCTTAGAAGGACTTCTGTGTTCGGGGTGACACGTAGAAAATATCTACCTCTACTATAGAGGGGTGAAAGGACAAATCCTTCTGGATTCAAATAAAGAAGACACAGTAACAGAGACGAATGTGACCAAGGTATAAAGGGTAGTGTGTGTAATAGGTATAAAAGTAGTATCAAGTCCATTGTTAGGATCGACAATGATTAAGTCAGTGATTTGGAAATGACTCACGACCAGAACATGGTGTGTGAGGTGGTTGAGGAAAGTGGGATGTAATTGTTATTTAATCATACTGAGCCGCGAGTTTGACCACGAGACACTGTTGGATCAACCACCCTGTCTCACCCTCCACTCCTCCCCCAAGTTCCCCATATATATATATATGGATACTGACTAAGTACAACTACGTACCGTCTTTAGTTGTGTCATAACATTTCGTTAATAGGAAGTTTATTTTTATTTATTTAATTTTCTGTTATTTAATAGAATCCTCCACCAGATTACAAAATAATTGTCTATAGTCAAGTCAGGTCAAGTAAGTGAGTCAGCACAGGCTGAGAAATGTCGGGGTACCTGACGTCGTGTAGTCCGGAGGGACAGGTAGTGGTTGAGGGTCTCAAATGAGTTTGAATACAGGTAACTCAACCACTACGGTAGGTTGGTAGAGTAGGAGACAGGAAGGGAAGAGAAAGACGGAAGTTTGAAAGGGTCGTAGTCCCAGAAAGGGTCACTCAGTCAAGAAACGTAGTCTACCGGTTTCATAACCTCAAAGTTGAAGTCGTAGTCAGAAAGGTTACTTATAAGTCCTGACTAAAGGAAATCCTAATTGACCAACCTAGAGGAACGTCAGGTTCCCTGAGAGTTCTCAGAAGAGGTTATGGTGTCACGTTTTCGTAGTTAAGAAACCGTGAGTCGAAAAAAATATCAGGTTAAGAGTGTAGGTATGTACTGATGACCTTTTTGGTATCGAAACTGATCTGTGTGGAAACAACCGTTTCATTACAGAGACGAAAAATTATACGACAGATCCAACGTCTATATTATCAAATATGAAATTTTTCCCTTTAATCCTCGTCACCTCATTACCTTGACTGACGGGGTCCCGACTCCCAAGTTGTACTTGTTCTGTTCTTTAGGGAGGACTTGTGATCTCAGATAAATACTGAAATGGTGGATTAGCCCCTACCGGGGAGGGTTTGTTACACGATTTCTCGAAGACACGACACGCAGAAAAATTAAACAATAGTCGAGACCAAAAAGAGGTGACAATAAGGGAGTATAAGAAACTCATAACGTCCGTACTACAATTATACGGTCCTAAACTTTGAGTGTGTACGTTTTTATATCTAAGTTGAGTTACTATCGAGACACGTTTCCATCGTCATATAAAATATACTAACAGTAAAAGAAGTTGACTTACAGTGACACAGAAACGAAGAAAGTTAAAAATTACTAAGATGGGAGTTAAAGGGGAAATAAATGATGACTGTGTCAAACACCTAAGAGACAGTTATTTAATTATAAATAACTTTCCAATATAGACCGTAATTCTATCTATGTGATATCTATTTCGTTTACAAATATACAAACCTTGAATCAACACTACTATTTTGAATATTTTAGACACCCTTTCTTCAAAGGTTGTCGTACACAACCACCCGTAATACTACCTTCACTTCTCCTTCTATGTTTCATGGCGTCCTCGATCTCCTCAGAACGTCCTCCTTCGCCGAATCGACTAGGAACTTACAACCCATCTTAAATCTGGGCGGGACAGGACACTTCTTCCGACTCACGGCTTCTTAACTACGAAAACTTGACACCACAGCCTCTTCTGAGAACTCTCAGGGAACCTGACGTTCCTCTAGGTTGGTCAGGTAAGATTTCCTCTAGTCAGGACCCACAAGAAACCTTCCTTACTACGATTTCGACTTCGAGGTCATGAAACTGGTGGAGTACGTTTCTCAACTGAGTAACCTTTACTGAGACTACGACCCTCCCTAACCTCCGTCCTCCTCTTCCCCTGCTGTCTCCTACTCTACCGACCTACCGTAGTGGTTGAGCTACCTACACTCAAACTTACTTGAGGCCCTCAACCACTACCTGTCCCTCCGGACCCCACGACACTAAGTACCCCAACGTTTCNCTGGTGGAGTACGTTTCTCAACTGAGCAATCTTTACTGAGACTACGACCCACCCTAACCTCCGTCCTCCTCTTTACCTGTTGTCTCCTACTCTACCGACCTACCGTAGTGGTTGAGCTACCTACACTCAAACTTACTTGAGGTCCTCAACCACTACCTGTCCCTCCGGACTCCACGACGCTAAGTACCCCAACGTTTCTCAGCCCGTGCTGACTCGCCGACTTGACTTGACTTGACGGGTACTACCGAAGGGACCACCAAGTCTACCAACTCGCAGACGGACGTTACGCCCTCTAGACCCAAACTAGGGACCAACCCTTCTAGGGGACCTCTTCCTTTACCGTTGGGTAAGGTCATGAGAACGGACCTTTTAGGGTACCTGGCTCCTTGGACCATCCGATATCAGGTACCCCAGCGTTTCTCAACCTGTGCTGACTCGCTGAAGTGAAGTGAAGTGACAGGTACTACCATCGACGACTGGTATACACCGAGGGCTCGTGACCTTTATACCGATTAACGTTAGTTCCGGACGAGATTCTCCTTTTACGTGGAACCTAAAACTTTTGATTAAAATATAACTAAGGTATACCTTTAGTATCATAATACTGATATAACGTAATTTATATAATTTCAATCCAAATGGAAAAAGTGAAAATGTCATATAGAAGATCTTACAAAGTCTAATGTACCTTCCGGACGCCAAACTGAGAGTAGAAACTATCTACACCATATGTCACTCCTTCCCCGAAACGTCTACGTTTCCCACCTCCCAGACCTTTGACCCTCCGTCTCATACACTCCCCCACTAGTGTTCAGTTCAACTTTTGACCTTCTTTCTTTGAAAACTGGTGTAGCATCAACTGTACGACTCGAACAACCCTCTCACCCGTGGGGCCCACTCGTCACGGTTACCCGTACCAGACCGTCCACTCTGCACACAAACTGAACCTCCTCTCTAAACCCGGTTATTATCCCTAAACCTCGACAGTAAAACATGACTGTTAAGGTCTCTCATAGACTTCAAGAGTCTCGTCTCTCCCGGGACCCCACTTGGAGATCCTACGCTAAATACTCGAGGAAGACTCTCCAAACGTGGCCAACGGCACGTGGAGGACAAGGCGAAGGCTACGAACGGGAGACTCCTACTTATAAATTTCTTTTACTCCTTTTGAATAAATGGAGATCCCTTTACAAGGGGATGTCAAATCGAGGAGTCTCGGACGTCCCTTGATGTACCTACGAACCCCTCCTTCCAAGACCGTCGCAACACGTTTCGACCTTTCTGGTCCTCGGGTACTCTCGACTAACCTCCTGGCCACCCGTCGGCGTTTTCCCTCACACGACAGCCACGACCGACCGGGGGACGGAGGTACGGGGATCCGGGCCAGACCCTCCCACCGACAGACCGATACGACTTTTGTCTGGATCTACTGTCGGTGACTGTTTGGCCCTTTGTAGGACCGGAGCGCAAAATCAAAGGACAAATCGGTTACTTCCTAAGGCCCTCAAGAAAGGATTCCGCTGTTATCTGGGTACACTACTCCGTCAGATTATAAGATAATTAACTATATAATCGAATATTACATCTTTCCCTTCATTCCTCGTTTCCTCCTTCCTCAGACTTACGGGGGACTTCAATTATTCGATACCAAAACTCTCCCTTTTGGTTCTTGGAAAGTCAGGTTACCACGAAATAAGACTTACACCTTTCGGATACTTTCACTTGAGAAAACTTCCTGTTTCGTGTAAAACTACAGACACAAGACCTTACATGTAATTTTGAAGTGGGATTAATAAGGTGACTGTATCGAGTAATTGTTCTTATTTTCAGTATTATCGATTGTAAGTAGTTTATGTCGAGCGTCCGTCACCCTCCACTTCTCTCGAGAGTTAGGCGGACACAAGTATGGATCCACCATTGACGTCTGTAAAACGAATTGGAAATTGGAGAAGGGACCACCGAGTCTACAATTTCGCAGACGGATGTTACACCCTCTGGACCCAAGCTAGGGACCCAACCCTTCTAGAGGACCTCTTCCTTTACCGTTGGGTGAGGTCAAAAGGACGGACCTCTTAGAGTACCTACCTCCTTGGACCATCCGATGTCGGGTACCCCAACGTTTCTGAACCTGTGCTGACTCGTTGAAGTGAAAGAAAAAGAAAAGACAAGAAGTCAGAGGAGTTTACGTACATTCTTAACATGGGTGGGACACCCTTATAAAACTAGGGATTTACTCAATTGTGTATTCCGTGTGTCTCGTGTGTCTTACTGAAGGTCCTGTATCCTTAAACTGTTTCCAATCGGTAATCAAGTGTCTTACGAATATCAATCGAAAAGTTTGAGATTATATTTGCTATTGGGACATATGCTCTGTCGTTTTCTCTGTGTCTACATATCTTGTCAGAAAACCTGAGACACCCTCTCCCGCTCCTACCCTACTAAACCCTCTTACCGTACTTTGTACATATTATAGTACATTCTTTACTTATCGGTCAGATTCAAGTTACGTCCCACGTCCTACGAACCCCGACCACGTGACCCTACTGGGTCTCCCTACCACAGTCACCCCCCCCTCCACCCTCTCCCCAAGCCCTAACCCTTGTACACATGTGGGTACCACCTAAGTACAACTACACATGTTTTGGTTATGTTATAACATTTCGTTTCCTTTTTTTTCTCTTTTAAAACAAAACCTTCAGTTCAGTACTCGACCGTTCATCCAACATCTTGGTCATAAGTTGGGGTCGGATCGGTCTTACAGTTCAAAGACAGGATTTGGAGGAAAAAAATTTTTTTTAATTTATTAATTTTTTTTTAACATCAACTAAATGTAACAACATAATTAAAGACGACATGTCGTTTCACTAAGACAATATGTTTATAAATTATGAAAGAAAAATTATAAGAAAAGGTAATACCAAATAGAGTTCTATCACTTACATCAAGAGACACGATATATCATCTCGAGGAACTTAGTCATTTAACGTCGTACGTTCGGTTCAGGACGGATGAGGGACGAAACCACCGAGTCTACAATTTTCGTAGACGGACGTTACGTCTTCTGGACCCAAACTAGGGACCCAGTCCTTCTAGGGGACCTCTTCCTTTACCGTTGGGTGAGGTCATAAGAACGGACCTTTTAGGGTACCCACCTCCTCGGACCACCCGATGTCAGGTACCCCAGCGTTTCTCAGCCTGTGCTGACTCGCCGAAGTGAAAGTGAAAGAGAAAGTTTGACTCCTACCGAAGGGACCACCGAGTCGTCATTTCTTATATGGACGGGTACGTCCTCTGAACCCAAGCTAGGGACTCAGGACTTCTAGGGGATCTCTTCCTTTACCGTTAGGTGACGTTATAGGAACGGACTCTTTAGGGGTACCTACCTCCTCGGACCGCCCGATGTTAGGTACCCCAGTGTTGCTTAATCTGTACTGAATCACTGATTTGTTGGTGTTTCGACTCCTACCAAAAGTACCTACTTGAAACACTAACTCAACTAGTATCCTTCGTTATGGAAACTTAGATTTAATTCCCATTACAATAGGGGTGAGGGAGGTTTTATTAATGTCAGAAAGTAATCATCAGAACATAAGATATTCACTAATATGAGAACAATAATGAAACACCTAAAGTTACTTTCACCTTTCACAAAACAGAAGACCTAACATTCATAGATGTATCATTGGAACTAAAACTGTGAATCTGGACATTTTCGGATTTTCCGAAGGAAGACCGACAAAGATCTTTTCGACCTACGGTGGGTTAGATGAGACAACGACGGAAGTAAAGACAATCGACGATCCCACCAGGAAGACCCTGTTTCAAACCTTTTGGTCTCTGGACCAATAATGGTTATCCCATGTCACCCGTCTTCGACCCACCGACTCCCCGACCTCTTCCTACGAAGATCTTCGTTCCGATACTCACCAGTGACACGACCACGTGTGTCGTATAGAAATCTCTAAAACCGTCCTCGGACACAGGTCGTCCTCGAAGACCCTTTGCCGGATCCTCCCATACAAAGAAAGAACAATTTTTTTTTTTTTTTAAATTAACTTCCTATTAACGAAATGTCATAACTCAACCAAAGACGGTTTGTAGTAGTACTTAGTAGGTGGCCATATGGATACAGGGGAGGGAGAACTTGGAGGGAGGGTGGAGGACGGGGTTGGGTGGGGACTTCCAACAATATCTCGGGGTCCAACTCAAGGGACTCAGTACAAAGACTTCTAGAGAAGACGATCCCTCGTAACCGAAGTAAACAGCTTTATCCTTGTAAGAGGGTCTAAGGTTAAAAGAAAGGTGGAGAGCCCCCCGAGATTTATTTTTTACAGGAGATTTCTACATTCCGATCTTCAAACCGTCCTGAAAAGTTTTCTTTGAAATTATAAAAATAAAAGGGAACTTCCTGCGAACCTTTTGAGTAAAGGTGGTGACTCGACAACCCTCTATTGACCACGGACCTTATTTTTAGTACATTGTGAACCGAAGACCCTACATCAATTGTCCGAGACCATCGTCTCTACCACACTAACCACTGCTCCTTGGGCACCGCTAAAACTATACGGTTTATCTTTATCTTCTTTCATGTACCTCAGCTTTTTCTGTGCATGTCTACGTGAGTAAATCTTTTGTTTTTATCTCAGTGTCCACATCTTTTGTTAGAACACCAATGGTCCCCTCCATCTCCCCTCCCTATTTAACCCTCTAACCCTAATAGTATATACGATATTATATATATATATATTCTATTAGTTGTTCGTGGATGACATATCGTGTCCCTTGAGATAGGTTATGTGACATTACTAGATGTACCCTTCCCTTTTCTTAGATTTTGTCTCACCTATATATATATATATAAATTGAGATAATGAAACGAAATGTCGTCTTTCATTGTGTTGTAACATTTGGTTGATATGAGGTTAAATTTTTTTTTTTTTATCTGGTTTCTCTACCTTATGACCTTCCACGGTGACTCCGGAATTTCCTTAGTACTTCCGTACTTTCTGCACAGTCGGGAAACTACAGTGTCCACGATTCTGCCCCTGAGTCTCTAGAGCTTATTGAAGAGGGGATTCGACAACTCACCGGTCTCCAACTAAGTCCCGTAGAACGTTTGAAGGACGAAGGGAAACGGTGGTCTGACGAAAATTTGGAAAGATAAAGGGTAAAAACAAATCGTAAAATTTGGTTCAGGTCTAGAGAAACACCACTGGGGTCACGAGGACTTGGGAAGTGGCTTTTACGGAGTGGGAGACAAGGTCTTTAACAGGTGTCCATTACTCTGACGGCAGCGGAATGAGGAGTGGACCTAGGACTGAGTTCCCGCGGGTGGACCGGTGGTCGAGCGGGTGGGTGGTAAAGACTGGAGGGTAAAACTCGTCGACTTTGTCAAGTTCTGAACTGAATTTGTCATCGTATTCTCGTTTACAATTTTAACTTTAGACCCGAGACCCGGTATGTTTTGTCCCACCCTCAATAATAAAAGACGGTTAAAATTCATTTTACTTGTAGGCGAAAAAATCCAGCCCTCTTACTCCGTCTTTTACAAAAGGACCCTGCGGGGACGGAAAGTAGAGATTTACAAACACAACAGGAGACGTACCGACGTCTTGACAGTGAAATGTCGCGTTCCTGGGCTAATTTCTTTTGGGGTGACCTCATTCGGGACCAGGTAATCAGACCCAAGTAAACGTACAGGGAACGAAAGAGTCTTGTACATGAACTGGGTCCTCGTAGACACAATGGTACCTTAGGACAAAGAAATCGACAATCCGTTGTAAACTTATCAACGGGAAACTTCCGTCTTTCGGAAACACGAGACACCCGAAGACAGATGTTTCGTCTCTTGGCACGTAATAGAGACGTATTAATAGGTTGACCATCAGTGTGATCCCCCAGACAGGACATATGCAATATACTGTATAACAGTTCTCGTTCTTAAAATGAGAAAGTCGGAACCCTTCTTTAAAAGAGTTTGGGTCCTCCTTTTAGTAACGGACTCATCAAACTTCTAACGGATCGGAGTGCGACATGTCACCACCGTCTTCCCACTACCGACCCAAAGGATAACTAGAAATAGATCAATAATTTTACTAAAATTCAAATAAACTATCTCCCAGTTAGAAATCGTCAAAAGTTTTTTTATGTACAATTCTTAGAAAGGTTTCTTTAAGTAAAATGCAGACAAGTAACAAAAAGACCTAGACTTCCCACACACACACACACACACACACACACACACACACACACACAAATACAACTATGACCCTTTTTGACTTTCGTCTTCCTCTTCCCCTACTGTCTCGCACTCTACCGACCTACCGTAGTGACTAAGACACCTGTACTCAAACTCGTTTGAGGTCCTCAACCACTACCTGTCCCTTCGGACCGCACGACGTCAGGTACCCCAGCGTTTCTCAGCCTGTGTTGACTCGCTGACTCGACTTGACTTGACTCCCTTAAGTCATGAAGACTGGAGACGTGACCCTCTTCGAACTTTTAGTTAAAGTGAAAACCGAAGACACAGGTCACACACAGGTCCAAAGAAAACAAGGTCTCTCAGAGTAGAGAAGGAAGTCACAAGTACAGTAAAAGAATAGTAGAACGGATAAAGTACCATCGGAAATCAGAACCTCCTTAAAAACCTGTATTTCATGGAGTAGGCTAAAAGTTTTCCCCTGTTCTTCAACGATTAATGTAGACGGCTTTCGGAAGACGAACAGTTCACGAGACTGTATACCTAACAGATCAAACTACGAGTGTTTTAGACACTCGGTAAGTACTATCATTGACGGAAAAAATAAAGGTCTCAAGTGAAGCGGCACGGGACATAACAGGACCTCCAAAACAGATAACAGGTCAAATTAAGATAATCGGTCGGACAGTAAACTACCTACGACAACCAATGAAGAAGGACAGGCACCGAATACGGTATAGTCAAGAGGACCAGAGTGGAGACGGAGGGTACACCTGGTGGACGGAGATACGGTCAGTGATGGGTGACCCATGGGAGATGGAAGAGGAAAGGAGCGTGGTAGAAGAGAGGGAACCGTTTGAGGGAACACGGGTTCAGAAGGTAATTTAGATGTCTAAGTACAGGAACCAAGTTCTTATATACAGAGACTGGATCTGGAAGAGTCGTCCAAGATGTGAGTATCCGTGTCATCGGAACTCTACTTTACAAGTCAGAACAGAAAAAAAATCTCTGTGGAGACGAGTTATGTAGGAATCGGTTTGAGTACTGAAAACGGGGACAGAGACCCAGGAGACGTGACCTGAAATTTCGTCGGTGCATTGAACCAGGTTGGGTATAGGTGAGGACGGAGGAGGTTATGTAAGAAGTACCACACCGGTCGTACAAAGTTTCCGTCCAGACTGAATTGTAGAGGAATAAATTTCGAGTCGTAACTAGAACCTTATTTATAGAATCTTGTTTCTAATTTTATGAGTAGTACCGGGTGTATCGGGAACCGTAAAACTGGGGTCAGGAGAGTAGGTCGAAGTAGAGTGTAGTGTCAAAGGGAAGAAAAGAGGTGTCACGAGAAAAGGGTGAACAGAAAAACGTCGGTAGTACACATGGTAAGAGGAAAAGAGGATTAGAAACGTTTAGTACATGGAAAACGGATCTTCCGAAAAGAAAAGGGAGAACCGGAACAATTAGAGATGAATCTAAGAGAGAGTCTGAAGGAGACTTCAGTCAGGCAAACCTTACATAACAATACAATAGTACATGAAGACGTCAACACTGTGAATGGGATGAACATTAAAATACAAATTAGAATACTAAATAAATGGGTGATTTCGAATACAGAAGAGGAGATGGCATTTGAGGTGTTTCCACCCCTATAAAAGACCTCACAGATTGGTAACAAAAGGGTGATGAATCGATCACGAACCGTTTATCCTCTGTCATCTATTTGTATTTGACTTGTTTACTTAGGGTAAAATGTCTACTTCTTTGACTCCGAATTTCTCCAATTAACTTTCGAATGTGTTCAAAGAATCTGTTCGTAACAAATCAACATCCACGGTTTTAAACGGCGTTTAATCGGTTGCTTTTCCTTCCTTTTCCTGTGTCCCGTTACTACGTCTTATGTTTACACCCTGAACTTCGTTCTTGTCTTGAGACAGTCGTCGGTCCTTCCACCAGTCACTGAGACACAGAGGAAGGGGAGATGGGAACAAGTACCCGAGAAAGAGAGGTAGTCGTACACCCCCAAGAGTAGGAACGAGGAAAGACAAGTAGAGACAGGACGAACCGACTTTACCGGTATGTCGAGGATAATAGTAGGGGTAAGTTCAGACGTTGGTGACTTGTTGGCTGAGTGTTCCTTTTGGTACCCCTGCAGCAGGACGAGGTTAATTTAAGGACCCTCTCTCTAGTCTAACCGACCCGAAAAGAAGACTTAAGAAAGACGGATAATCCCCAGATCGGGTCCGGGTGAGGTATAGGTGGGACGAGACCCACCCGGTGATCCAAGACCAGGACCCTTATCCGACCTTCTCCACTACACATCTACCCATCTGTTGAAGGTCTCGAAGAAGGTAGGGTTTCTACCGTCTCAACTTTACACCAGAGACGACAGAAACGTAACATTAAGGACATACAAGAAGATTCGTCTAGAGTACGTACTGTAAAACATTAGGGTAACTGACATCGGGTGGTCCGAGGAGACAAGTACCCTAAAGGGTCCGTTCTTATGACCTCACCCACCGGTAAAGGAGGAGGTCCCCTAGAAGGCCTGGGGTCCTAGTTCGGTAGTAGAGGACGTCGTCGTCCGTCTAAGACATGGAGACTCGGTGGTCACTTCGGGTTCGTCTAGAGAGAGCATAAGTGAACACTTGAGACTTTAAGAGTCGTTTTACACAGGAAACCACATACTGGTAGGATAGGTGGTTACTACTCACGAGGTATAGACGGACCATAGGATTTACGTGAATTTATGAAGGAGAAGTATTAATGGGTCACTCCCCGTCCAGGACAAAAACGGGGGAAAAACAACCAATTGTCAGCACTCTTGTTTTCAATTCATTAAACTACCTTTTACGTTGTGAACTTTAGAACACGAACGTTTACCTTTTTTGATGGACGATTCAATACTCGATTCTTATAACTCTGGGGAAAAAGACACCGTTTAATCTTTCCTTCATTTCCCTATCGAGTCAACCATTTCTTAGGTGGACGTTACGTCCTCTGGGACCAAGTTAAGGACCCAACCTTTCTAGGCAACCTCTTCCTTATCCGGTGGGTGAGGTCATAAGAACCCGAAAGGAACGCCGAGTCAACCATTTCTTAGGCGGATGCCACACCCTTTGGACCCGAACTAGGGACCCAACCCTTCTAGGGGACTCTCTCCTTTCCGAAGGGTGAGGTCATTAGACCGGACCTCTTAATGTACCTGATGTCAGGTACCCCAACGTTTCTCAATCCGTGCTGACTCGCTGAAAGTGAAAGTGTTTTATATAGACAATTGGATGAAAATCTTAATAGAGTCAAAGCCACTATAATTCCTTGTCGGATGTAGAAAATAAACCTCCAACTCAACGTATCTCGAGTAGAGAAGAGTTGAAACTTCACTAAAATCTCGTTATTGGTCATTGGTTTTACTCTACAGTAATCTCTTAGGTATAAGAATTGAGGTGGACTTTATATTGTAAGAAAGTAAGCACGTACCCTGAAAAATAAATAATTCTAAATAACCAGAGTAGGGATTCGGGATGTTCGTACAATTTAAGTCTTTACTCTGGCATCGTACCATTACTTATTTTCAACTTAATCGTTAGAGACTTTACATGGTTTCGTATTGCGTCAAATTGAGTCTCAAGATGTACTAATATGAATTTCACTCGACACCCAGTAAAACCCCGAAGGGTCCACCGTGTCACCATTTCTTAGGTAGACGGTAACGTCCACTACATTCTCGGCGTCCAAACTGGGGACCCAGTCCTTCTAGGGAACCTCCCTCCTTTACCGTTAGGTGAGGTCATAAGAACGGACCTTTTAGGGGTACCTGTTTTCTTGGACCGTCCGAAGTCAGGTACCCCAACGTTTCTTAACCTGTGTTGACTTGTGCATGCACGTACGTACACCCAGTAAAATTTGACTATAGGATATCCCAATTTCGAATATTTTAATTCTCCTCATTCCGTATGTTCTCTGAATTTAACTGGGGCTCATGTGGAAAGTATCATTTCTTGGAGTCGAATACAATCGATGAGGTAGTCACGGAACCTGTGTTCTCAGTCCGTACGAGATAGACCTCAATGCTCCAGACTTTTGACTTCTCCATTAACGTCCTTTCTACGTACTCTCAGAATATAAGTCGACTCACCTCCTTCGTAAACCGAGACCACAAGGACAAACTTGGGACCTTTAGGTGCTTCGGAACCACCTGCTCCACCGAAGGACCTCTGTTCGTCACCCTCTGGAGGTCCCCCCTGGGTGAGAGGGGTGAGGGGTCCGTAGGTCACAGAGCACGAACCCCAATTCTCACGACATCTACTTGCACTTTGAACTTCTACCGTACTTTTCTGTTTCTAACATTCTAAGATGAAGACTGTACTTTCCTGTCTACGACATAAGTGTTTTAAGGTGAACACACCTTAGAGACCTTGTCCGATGAAGTATCTCTGTCTCTCATCCAATCCCCACCCACTGGTCCCAGACCCACTTCCCCATTACCCCTCAGAAACGAAGTACGCCTGTCTCGAAGACAAACCCCCACCACTATTTGACTCCTTTGTCTACGACCACTGCACCGAATGGCAACACACATATCAATTACGACGACTTGACGTGTGATTTTTGAAAAGTTTACCGTCCGAAAATTGATTTTAAAAATATCTCACTTTCTTCTTTTGGTTTTGGGACGTCACCCCAGAAAACGTGTCACTTCGAGAAAAATTCCCGTAGTCCGGGAGTCCTAGAACTCCTCCGACCCGATCACAAAGGAAAGGAAAGGTTCTCCTATTTAGAAGTGAAGGGAAGTCTTCCGCCTCGTGCCTAGGACCGAGGGTGGGACGATAAATAACGACGGTCCGGTTCCCCGCGGTCCGGTTCCCTTAGTATGTCCACGGTCTGACCCAGACTGAGACTGACCGTATACACCAAAGATTCCTGGGTCGCACAATACGGGTTGTCTGACTTATACCTTTATCAGACAAGGAATGTAGACCTAAGGTTTTTATTGGGACTCCGAGGATTTATTTGGCCTCAGAGAGTAATTCTAGGTTCACTACCGTGGAGGAACATCCACTCCGGCGTCTGGTCCGGGAATCCCATGAACCTTAATTTGGGTGTAACTTACTAGAGGTCAAGTCTGAGTAAAATATCTCTTATCAAAAGAGGAGACTATGACTCCAACGACAAAATAAGAAATATCTCAGAGTCTGTATTTAGTACACACATACGTACATACACACACACACACACGTACGCACGTTCACTCGTAGACACTTACGTACATCCTTTCGTAGGTGTCAGGACCGTAAATATTACCACCTAATCCACAACCAAATGAAACAGTTGTTTCCAGGTAGATCAGTTTCGATACCAAAAGGTCACCAGTACATACCTACACTCTCAACCTGACACTTCTTTCGACTCACGGTTTCTTAACTACGAAAACTTGAAACCACAACCTCTTCTGAGAACTCTTAGGGAACCTGTCGTTCCTCTAGGTTGGTCAGGTAGAATTTCCTTTAGTCAGGACTTATAAGTAACCTTCCTGACTACGACTTCGACTCTGAGGTTATAAAACCGGTGGACTACACTTCTTGATTGAGTAACCTTTTCTGGGACTACGACCCTTTCTAACTTCCACCCTCCTCTTCCCCTACTATCTCCTACTCTACCAACCTACCGTAGTGGCTGGGTTACCTGTACTCAAACTCGTTTGAGATCCTCAACAACTACCTGTCCCTCCGGACCGTACGACGTCAGGTATCCCAGCGTTTCTCAGTCTGTACTGACTCGATGACTTGACATGACTCCTCAACCATGAGATCTCGATCTGATAGGTCTAAGTTTAGGACATAGGAAGTACTTCTTCGGTACAGTAGAGGTGTTCCTTACGCTAAAGGACCCAAACAATATTCTTAACTTCCTTATTTGTGTCTACTTTGTGAGTCCTCTTACGGACCGTGTGTCATTCATGAGTCACCCACACTCATGGTAGTAATAATCGTATCACCACCAGACTCATGATCACACAAACAAACCTACGACATATTCTTCGGTCAACACAAAACCCCTCCTCTCACGGATCCTGTTATTGTATTTTCCTCCTTTAATTCCTGTGTAATCCTTCTATACTTCACGATTCTCCACTGTACACAGACTTTGTTGACCTTTGGGACATAGTCAAACGGTAGTCAAATTTCACTCTAACACTAAAAATTTATTTAAATAAAGATAGTAAAAAATCTAGGGTGCACATTCAAAATAGTATACTATAAACAGACTGAATGAAGTCAATCATACTATTAGAGATCCAGGTAGGTACAACGACGTTCACCGTAATTATCTGAGTGTTTATATCTTTTGTTCGAATACCAATGGTTTCCCTTTCCGTCCATCCATATTTAATCCTCAAACGACTTAATTTAATCGTCTATGCTTGTTGACATATATTTCATCTATTTGTTGTTCCTGGATCACATATCGTGCCCTTTGATATAAGTTATAGAACATTATTGGATTTTACTTTTTCAGAGTTTTTCTTATACATATATATGTATGTATATACACACCTTATCTTAGTGAAACGACGTGTGGACTGTGATTATGTGGTAACATTTAGATGACATAAAGTTATTCGTATTTGTCTATACATCTAGTTCCAACATCTCCCCGATGTGAGTCCATATGTACTGTATTGGTAAACATCTGATGGCAGTACCTCAACTGTTACCTTTTATAGGCACACCATCTTTGAGTAGACACGTGTATGCATACCTACACACAAAGTATTTTCCAGGGACCGATACGTCAACTTGAAGGAATTAAACGATTACTGTTTTATTATAGACTCTTGGAGTCACTGAACGGGATACATTATCAATGATTTTCACTAGGTCTTTAGAGAGTAATTTCCGGGAAAGTAATAACAGAACCTGTCAAAAGGTATACAGGACACCTGTTTCTTATTTTTTCAATAAAACGGTTCAAAAACTAACTAGTGTTACATGGATCATAAACTACTTCGTTTTGTAAACAGTTTTTGGTTTTTTTTTTTTTTTTTTCTCTCCTTCTAATCACCTCAATCCCGTCTCCAAACTTCCTAAATATCACACAGACATTAACGAAACCGTTATCTTGTGGACCTCCGTACGTGCTATTGACAAATGTAACTACAATTCTCAATCTGGCTAATACTCATTACCTTCTGGTCCGCCACAAGTCGTTACGTGTAACATAAAGAAAGGGAACGTACTCTTGTCTGACGAGGAGGAGAGAACACTGAAGTACTTCTTTGGTTGGGGTTATGTGTGTCAGCGAAGACAACAAGCCCCATTGGGACCATGGATACGGATACCATGCTGATAATCATATACGGAATCGTCCTCGTATATTTGAGTGATTCCCATAGAATGTCTACGAACATGGAAGGACACATAGATCGTTTATAGAACGTAAAACGACGATGAGTCATTAATAAAGATCACTATTAATCTTACCGATTATTAAGTAGGTAACTACTTATATGTCTTGTTTATAAAGTACGGTAATATCTGTTGTCTAATTATCGTGGATAAGTTTACTGAATTATAAAAGAGACTAAGAACGAAGTCAAAAGGTTTAAGACGGATACGATCCACTCTAAAGAAGTAAAAAAAAATTTCCTTTAATAAACACAGATTATACTCTTATCTATTGATATCTCACACTAATTACATGCCTCGTCTAATTTTATGTCGATGCACATAGAAAGTTCTAGTTAGTTAAATTTTCGTTTATCTTATGTTTTTTATACTAAATGTATTTCAAAGTTTTGAGTCTCAAGAAGAAATTTTCTACTAATTTATAAATTTTACGAAGAGAATTATTGACTGTCATCGGTTACCTTATATCCAAATTTTTATACATTTAGTCCACTGCTGACCTCTGGTCAAGGGAGTCGGTGACAGTTTTCTTCGAAAATTCTGACGTTGATAAAGGTCAGACTGGTCGGCTACCCCACGAGGTGTCAGGTACGAACGAGCAAGCAAGTTCCGGACAGGGGTAGACGACCAAGTAGAGAATAGTCCAAACTGAAGTGGTCTACCATCCGAGGAATCGACTGAACGACGAACACGTAATTAACACTTTCAGTATTCGTACAAACGAGGAGTACACTTTATACCCCTTATGATTATTTTACGTTCGGGTGTCGGGCCGAATTCCTTGTCTTACAATGGTCGTGAAAGTTCAGGAGACACGAGAGACGTTAAGGCAGTGGGAGAGGTCCAGTAGATGGAGGATTAAAACATAAATCCTGTGAAAACAATAAGATAGAGATCGAAAAGATGGAGACATGTATAGTACTATCATTAAAACGTACAAACCTTGGATTACATTTACCTTTGTATGATATACATAAAAAGTATGGAACGAAAAAGGTTAGTCGTAATATTAATACTCTGAACGAGTACAACTTCGACATCGATATTAAGATAGTAAAAGTGACAAAAATCGTTAAAGAACGGGAGAGGGAGGAGAAAGAGGAAGAGAGGGAGGGAGATAGGGAAAGAAGGTGTATATAAATAAATTAGGAAAAGTACACGGTCTGTGACAAGATCCGAGACACCTGTCCGTGTCGTTATAAGACCTCGTTGGATTAGCCCTTTTCTTAAACTTTTCCTTATCTATGTACATATACATTTTGACTTAGTGAAACAGCATGTGGACTTTGATTATGTTGTAACAATTAGTCGAGATGAGGTTATATAATTATTTTTGTTACTTTTTTTAAGAATGACAGTACCTCGAATTTAAGGTTCACCCCTGTGTCTGTGATTCAGCTTACTTAACAATATTATAAACATATAATCTACAGTAATTAACAACATGTCTTTCCATTTCCTACTGGGTCCAATCCCTCGGACCGTACGTCCTTACTAAAAGTTGTAATTTTCCCCACCAATCCCTTACACCGTGTTGAGTGAAGAAGTAAGAGGACGACTACCGTTAAGCAACAAAGTAGAACTCCGGTAATACTTGTGACGAAATACATAGAACTCGACGCCTTCATGTCTCCATAGAGGGTCCATGTATAAGGATCCTTACCCGGACGACTTAGAAGATTTTTACGGGTCACCAAAAAGTAACTATTACTAAATAACCAGAAACGTAGAAATTTTCGATCGTGTCATGTACCGTGGTATAACCAGAGTATAAACGAACTACGTTACCTTGAAGTAACGTCTTCCTCAACTGTACGTTTTTAACGGAAATAGTATAATTAACACGAGACGTCAGATCTGAAACCTGGAAGGTACCTTTTCGTCCTTGACCGGAAGGTAAACAGAAGACACGACTTTACAAGAATCTCTTACGGAAGGCTGTAAACGTCTCAAGGACAACCGACACTGGCGACCTCAACGATTTCGGAGAAATTGTCATTTCCTTGTGACGTTCATCTAAGATCGACAAATAACGTTCATAAAGAGTGAGAGGACAAACTTTGTTGGGAGTCTCTGTGGTTCAGGAGAAATATCCTACAGGAGGGCCGAAAGGAGAGCCGAGGACCGAAGACTTCGGACTCCTCTCCCACGAGGCCGAAGGACGTACCTGAGTGCAGGGGTGAACTTGAACGGGGAAACTTGTAGGGACAGACCGACTACAAGACCGTTCGTCTCACAATGTGAAATTTTGACTAGAAACGAACGAACACCTTTTACTTAGATTCCATGAACCCCCTAAAACCCCCGAACCCTTCCGAACTACGGAGTATTTTATTCCAAGACCTGACTTGATGAGAACTTCATACAGTCCGGGGTCTCAACACAGAAATTAAAGATTTATAAATTTTATTTTTACCCACCAAGATAGATCAGTGAGACATATACTCACCAGAGTAGTACAATATTTTACAGGTCAGAGTCGCAAATCTTATTTGTTTAAGTAAAGAATAATTCGGTAAACTCTACACTAGTAACCTATGACAAGTGAGACCAATCGATTAAATTGTCTACTTAACCCTCACGAAAGAAATTTTTTTTTTTTTTTTAGGAGTAAGAAAGGTCATATACAACTTGGGAAATCAATGGTCGATTACAAGGAAACAATTTTCGATCCTATTTCATCAGAACGATGGTTTCCCAAGAACCGTATATGCAAAATTCTAAGGATACATAGTTCTGAAAGAGAGAGGAGGTAGTATTGTTCAGTATTGCACACAAAAAACAGTATAATTATGTTTTGTTGTCTTGTCAAAACGGAAGGGGGGCGTAAAATCATATTCACCAGTAAGAAATTAAAACCGAAACAAAAAATTATTGTCAAGAGTCGAAGTCAGACCACTCATCCTGTCAATACTACAGTCACGACAGAGGTACACACTTACAGATACTCGTACACAGGGACCCTGAGTCTGTCATTTCTGAGACGGACGTTACGTCCTCTACGTCCAAGTTAGGGGACCAGTCCTTCTAAGGGGGTCTTCCTTTATCGTTAGGTGAGGTCACAAACACGGACCTTTTAGGGTACCCGTCTCCTCGGACCGTCCGATGTCAGGTGTCCCAGTGTTTCTCAACCTGTACTGACTCGTTGATTGTGATAGATAGATGTACCCACACACTTATACATTTACACACACACGTATTTTTAGTGACGCCTACCACTAACGTCGGTACTTTAATTTTCTGCGTACGAGGAACCTTCCTTTCAATACTGGTTGGATCTGTCGTATAATTTTTCTTCTCTGTAATGAAACGGTTATTTCCAGGTAGATCAGTTCCGACACCAAAAAGGTCACCAGTACATACCTACACTCTCAACCTGATATTTCTTTCGACTCACTACTTCTTAACTACGAAAACTTGACACCACAACCTCTTCTGAGAACTCTCAGGGAACTTGACGTTCCTCTAGGTTGATCAGGTAGGATTTCCTCCAGTCAGGACCCACAAGTAACCTTCCCGACTACAACTTCGACTTTGAGGGTTATGAAACCGGCGGACTACACCTCTCGACTGAGTAAACCTTTCTACGACTACGACCCTTTCTAACTCCCGTTCTCCTCTTCCCCTGCTGTCTCCTACTCTACCAACCTACCGTAGTCGCTGAACTACGTGTACCCAAACACACCTGAGGTCCTCAACCACTACTTAACCCTCCGGACCACATGACGCCAAGTACCCCAACACTTCTCAACCTGTACTGACTCACTGACTTGACTTGACTATACTACATAAAACACTTTGAATTAGATTCAAAAGAGTTTCATTTTCACTTCACTTTCACTTCAGCGAGTCAGCACAGGCTGAGAAACGCTGGGGTACCTGACATTGGATAGTCCGAGGAGGCAGGTAGCCTAAAAGGTCCGTTCTTACGACCTCACCTAACGGTAAAGGAAGAGGTCCCCTAGAAGGGTGGGGTCCTTAGCTTGGACCCAGAGGGCGTAACGTCCGCCTACGAAACGGTAGACTCGGTGGTCTCTTCGGGAAAACGATTTTCATTTACGGTCACAAGTACGTAAAGTAACTTATTTACGTATCTTTCATCTATGTGTGAGAGTTATAGTTCGGTTCTTTACGTTTTTTTCTTATTTTTTTTGGATTTAACGTCAAGTCATTTCTTTTTTTTTAGAGTCAGTGGTATACGAACTTTACGTCAGTTTACAACATTCCAAACGTGAAAACCAAAGACACGTGTTGTGGCTATAATTTTCCGGACCATCGTCCGGACCATCGTCCGGATTCCATCAGAAAAAAAAAAAAAAATTATTTCATTTGTAAAGTTTAGAAAGACGTGTACTCCTTTTTTCAATGGGACATAAACACACACCGAGAAAAACTTTATTTCTATGTTGAACTCTCTTCATTTATTTTGAGTCGTAAATTCCTACAAAGATCATACAGTGATACTTTTATTGTCATTATTTTTATCATGTAAAAGGACAAAGTCTCTCTTTTTTCCGCGTACTATAAAGGGTAATTTTACTTACCGTCAATCGACGTAAAAGGACAGAAAGACTATACCAAAAAGGTACGGTATTTTATACTAATCGAGTACGAATTCTCTTCAAACAATGCAAAGGTACTTCTTTTATAGACAACTTTGGATTTGATAAAGATTGTACTGTGACACAAAAGTATTATTTTTACATTTCGACTTCTTTCCATTACAAGTGGACCTTCCTTTGGAAGTAGTAATAAGTTGTTTCGTCAAATCAATAAAAACACTTTCCCCTTTATACCAGAAACAATCTTTGGAAGGTACAATACAACACACTCCGTCCCAAGAGATCTCTTTGTCCTGGTTATTCTTTACATATACACACACACAAATATACGTGTATGGGTGTACGGTTCCTTAACCGAGTGTGTGAACACCTCCAACTGTTCAGGGGTTCTAGATGTCAACTGTTCGGTCCCTCGGTCCTCTCGGCCACGACACCAAGGTCAGACTCAGACCTCCGGACTCTTGATCCTCTCGACTAACATGCCAAGGCCACTTACGGACGTCCAAGTTCTGGGTCTTTCTCGGTCACGAAAGTCGAGTTCAAGTTTCAGTCCTTTTGTTTTGTCTTGACTTCAGGGTCAAGTTCCGTCAGTCCACCCTCCTCAGGGGAGAACGAGTCGCCTTCCCGTCGGGAAAACAAGAGTAACCAGAAGTTGACTCGCCTGTTCGAGCGGGCGCAATCTGACCCGGCAGACGAAAAGAGTCTGAAGGGACCACCGAGTGTACCATTTCGCAGACGGATGTTACGTCCTCTGGACTCAAGCTAGGGACCCAGTCGTTCTAGCGGACCTCTTCCGTTACCGTGGGGTGAGGTCATGTGAACGGACCTCTTAGGGTACCTGCCTCCTCGGATCATCCGACGTCAGGTACCACAGCGATTCTCAGCCTGTGTTGACTCGTTGAAGTGAAAGTGAAAGACGAAAAGAGTCAGACAGTGAAGTCTACAATTGGAATAGGTCGTGTGACAGTGTCTGTGTACTTCCTATTGTAAACGGGTTTGTAGACCCGTGACACGTCAAGTCAGTTCAACTGTATTTTACTTGGTAATACGTATAGTTTTTTCTCTACAATAAAAATTTCCTCCCCTTCTCTTCTTGTGTCTCCTACCCTCTTCCTTAAATGTCTTTAGGTAGAACCTTTTAAAGTGTAGAGAAGACACAGGACATATCTTTCATCTAACTTCTACTACATTTTTACGAAGTCCTACACCTGAAAACTTGCAAAATCGTTCTCATCTTATACCCCAGGGTCAAGTGACAACGTGACTTTCTCTTAAACCTATCCTTATTCTGAGTTTAACTCGTCCAAAGGGTCTTGGACACGAAGTCCTGGAAAAATTTTTCAAACTTGTATTCATCATTTTTACTTGTTGAGAGTAAAGTCAATATTCACGTAAACCGTTCCTTCGGGACCGAAGAGAATAAAATAAATCCGTCTAGCTGAATCTTTATGGTTTGTTATCAACTCAGCAAAGGGGGTTCCTACGGATATTTCGCAAATTAAGTCAAACCACTTGAACTCATTCGTGGCCCACGTGCCGCGACTCGATACACCCTGCACTGAGCCTCGTTTGAGAGTCCCTGTCTTTCGGGGAACCGAAAGATTTCCACTCGAACTTGAAACCCTGGGTCTGTGAGCAAGGTTGGGGTCTTTGACAAAACATGTTCTTCGTTCGAAAGCTCTTTGCATAAAATAACGTTTACTTATCTGTGACGTTCGTGAACTTTTTCGTTTACTGAGGAAAAGACGTGACGACACACTCCATGTCATAGGACCCAACATAAAAGGAGAGAATACTGTAGATATCACCGACCGGAAAGAGGACCTTTGACCACACAGTCAAGACTTTATTTACACCATACGTATGTGTAATCTTTCCAGCAGTCTCTCTTCCAAATACCGTCTTGGTGAAAAAGAAGGTTTAATCTGTAACTCAGTGTTTCAGAAGGTCACCGCCTCGAACTCTCTTGTCAGTAAAAATAGTTTCGACACACGTAAATGACGAGTAGACCAAGTATGACACAACGGTGTGTAAGTCGGCAACATTTGGAGATTGTGGGACTCTCACGGTCATCGAGTGTTCGTAGTGAAAAGTCATGAAAAAGGGGAGGGTAAAAGAAAAAAAATTTGAAATAAAAATCTCGTCAAAGTCCGAGTATAATTTTACCTCACCTTTCATATCTTTTAAAGGTATATAGAGAACTGGACTGTGGATGTACTTTCACTCTTCACTTTCACAATCAACGAGTCAGCACAGGCTGAGAAACACTGGGGTGACTAACATCGGGTGGTCCCAGGAGACAGGTACCTTAATAGGTCCGTTCTTATGACCTCACCCAACGGTACGGGAGGAGGTCCCCTAGAATGACTGACTCCCCAACTTGGAGTAACGTCCGTCTAAAAAATATCAGACTCGGTGGTCCCTTCGGGTCGACGTATTGGAGGGGTAATAGTTGTAGGGGACGGGTTCACCCCGTAATTAAGGTTAGCTACTTGGGTGTACCTATGCAGTAATGGTGGGTCTCAAGTATCGAATGTCATCTCAAGTGTATCTACATGCAAAACACTCAAACATATTATATTACTACATATATATATTAATATCACAGTGTGTTTCATCAAAGTACCGGACTTTTTAGGAGACACGAGATGGAAAAGTAGGGAAAGACGAGGGATTGAATCCCCTGACAAAAATGAGATACCTAATAATTACTGATGGTATGAAAATCCAAAGATGAATCATGTATGTAAAACGTTATATTTTTTTGATTCTAAGTAAAGAAAACGTAAGTTTGACATCTCATCTTATAATTTATAAAGTTTTAGAATTATAAGATGAGACACCAAACCTTCTCATTTTCTTAAGGGAAAAAAAAAAAACATAACGATTTTATATACTTGATTCATCTTTAGATATCTTCGTATCTCGACGTAACCTACCTTTCGATTACTTATGACTTAATTTCAGAAAGTAGAAGATGTAGTCCTTTGTCTTCGGTCCTTTTTAATTCCACACATAGGTTGATATACACTTTATGCAGACTTTTACAAAGAACCAGACATCCTTTTTTTCAAGGGTTTTGAATGAAAAGAAGGGTTATTTTGATATAATCAACTTACCTTAATTAATCTTTTACACTCATAGATGAACGTCTAGTCGAAGTCACGGGTGATGAACCCGCAGATCTGCTAGAAGGAATTCTCAAGGAAAGGAAAAGGAATTAGGACAGAGAAAGAACGGTAGTCTTAACACGCCAAGACGACCTAAGTCTTGAAAGGCACGTTCAGGTTCCATTTCCTCCACCGGTTCCAGACACTGGCAGGGCGAGACGAGTTCCGGTACCTGGTAGGAAGAGAGTGAGGTCGTCGGGACAAGTGAACGGTCGAAAGTTTTTACACACAGTCCCGGTCCGACGTCCCACACAAAAGGCGTCAGGTGTGTGGGAAGGTGACTCTGAACCCTCTGGCCAACGGGGAGTAGACTGACATTGACACATCCGACCGAGGAAAACTTGAAGACCAAATATCGATACGAAAATAAAATAATTTATTTGGAAATTTTACAATAACAAAATTGCCGATTCGTAGAAAAAAAGGGGGGTGTCGTTAGTTTAGGGTTTTGTCTTAACTTTAGTATTTTTGGTTGGTTCTTAAACTAAGATGGTAAATTTAGTTACTGTGGAATTGTAAAAAAGGAAAGGTTTGTTACGGAAAATTGATCGTTTCATCTTTGACACTCTTTATGGTATCACACCGGTAGTAAAGAAATTTCAATGTGTTCGTCGTCAACTTCACTGAAAAGATTCTGAAGATTTAGAACTGGATAAGGAGTCAGTAACCTTTTACTTGTCCATATTCTACGGTCTTCTAATATTTCACAAACGAAATTTTATCTCTTCACCTTACTCTGAACTGTGTCTCAAAACTTAGTATAGAGAAAAGGGGAGGTGTTTATACATTTATCAAATACTATTATTTCACTAAACTTTTTTTTTATTTTTTTTTATTTCACTAAACTGACACCATATCTACGAGAAAAAGTCTCTTTCATAAAAGGTAAGAAAAAAAGAACAAGACCAGATTCATAGATGCTCCGTCATCGCACCGTCACAACTTGTGCACTGAAAACCCACCTCAAACCTACCTTAGCGGGACCTTGGTAGAGACACTGTGTTTCCACTTATGAGATTCCGAAAACCCACTCTACCGGAGATCGTAAAACACCTAGGGACAGAAAATTAGTGATTACAAAGGAGGATGACACTATCCCAAATCGTCACACCACCGTTTAAGTCAACGGGAGTTTCAGTCCGTCTATTCTACTCACTGAACATGGAGACACACCCAACCAAGTCTGACCGTCTGGTCGAACGTTTACAGGGTGGAAGGTGGGACAATATAATGGTGTCTCTTAATCGGGCCTTAACAGTCTTGAGGGTCCAAGGTCAAAAAGTGTCCTAAGGTTTTTTGACATAAAAAAATTTAATACACACTATTTGAAATTTAAAAAATAAATTTTGCTTTTTTGTTTTTTTTTGGGTTCACCTGGTTTAGTTTTACACACACTGAGTGATCAAACACTAAACCCCACAATCCGACGGCCCGGACAGGTTGACAAAAATTGCAAATGACAACCTTCTTTAAACCGTGTCATTAAATTGAAAGACCCGGAATCAAAAATGAAAAATTGTGACTTCATGATTGCGAACGAAATCCTTTACTACTCCTATTTCAGTCTCTCCCTTTTACCTTTGTGAAACATTAACGTCTCAGGAAATCTGCGAAATTTACAATATACGTTCCTATTTTGTACCATTGGAACCCTTACCGAAGTCGTCTTCGTTGCTATAACCTGGGCCGAACACGGTCGACGAAGTGATGATAAGGTGAACGACTTTCCTCTTCCTCCTATTTAACCCGGCCTTGGGTAAAATCGAGAAACCGATTTCATAGTTTGTCTCCGATCGTTGGCCGTCGAGACAAATAATTCACAGGAGAAACTGAAACTTTTTCCTCTACCATAAATCTAACACCTGTTGACTGAACCTCTGCCTACACAAGGAAACCACACCCTTAAACCTAACTACCGTCGTTAAGACCCGAAAGTCCTCGACCTTTACTTGCGGACAGGACGGTCACACACCGACGTGGAATTGAGTCTTTCGTCTACCGAATTTCTGTCCCACTCTACTCCGGTCTCTAAGACATTTGAACGGGAGACGGAGAGGGAAGTGCAGGTACGTTTCGTCACACTGGGTGTACAGGAAGATAGATGGGGACATATAAGGATAGGGGAACAATATGCAAAGGTAGAAATAATTGGATTATTTTTAGTCCAAGTATATTTTAGGAAAGTTCTGGGTCGCAGTCTGTCATAAGAGACTCAGGGAAGGACTCGGAAGGGATCGTTTGTTTTTAAGACACAGATGTACTAACAATCACTTCCAAGACCTTCCCTGAGTCTCTTATGACTTACTGTGACCCAGAACTTTCATAAGTCATGAGTAGTCCGTTTTGACTGGTAAAGAGGAAGGGGTCGAACACCGGGTGTCTGGGACCCGCGTGAAGACATTGAAATGAGAAAACAAATGTCGTCTACAAATAGGGGATATTATCCGACACTTTAGAAAGTTCCCTGTGGCGACTTTCCACTTAAATAAAAATTAAGATCCAGGGTTACGTATTAAGTCGAGTCATTTTCACACGAGTCAACCGTAACTCACTGAGACTCGAGAGTACAGAAGTTCAGAGACCTCTTACACAAATGTTTTCTAGTTCTTAAGAGTAAGTGAGATTTGTCCCTTGTCTTCTCCCACCGTTCCTTCTAAAGAGTCGGGACGGTCATTCTACCAGTTCCATCGAGTCTTTTATAGGAAAAAAGAAAAAATATTTTCCAGTACGACTTTACTATCAAAGTCAAAAGAACCACCCTCCTCCCTTCTCCCGTCGACATTCCGACAACAACAACAACAACGAAAATCATTTCCACTACCGAAAGGACTACTGAGTCGTCAATTTCTTAGGCGGACATTACGTCCTCTACGTGCAAGCTATGGACCGAGCCCTTCTATGGGACCTGCTTCCGTACCGTTGGACACGGTTATAAGAACGGCTCTTTCAGGGTACCCGTATACTCGGACCACCCGATGCCAAGTACCCCAGTGTTTCTCAGTCTGTACTGACTTCGAGGACTTGTGACTACAACCGACTTCCTTCTTAGCACAGCACTCCTAGGGAGTCAGGACGTTTCCACCCGTCACAATGACAACTTAAGACCCTAAAAGAAACAAAGGGGATCTTTGTTCCACCAGAACACATTCGCCACCAAAGACGGTTGTAGTTAACCTATGTAAGACAACAACCCACTACGGAACAAAAGGAGCAACCTACGGGAAGAAGTCGACCAGTCGTGATTACACATTATAGTTATACGAAGTGTAGAGACATCTGGTGTTTATATTTCAGTCGGTAAGGTGAACCATCAAATAATATACAAGAACTAAACATGATAGCATTTATATCTATCTCGAGGAAACCGCCGAGGCCGTCATTTCTTAGGTGGACGACACGTCCTCTGGACCCAAGTTAGGGACCCAGTCCTTCTAGGGGACCTCTTCCCTTACCGTTGTGTAAAGTCATAAGAACGGACCTCTTAGGGTACCTGTCTCCTCGGACAACCCGATATCAGGTACCCCAGTATTTCTCAGTCTATGTTGACTCACTGATCTGTGTGTGGGTTTATATCTATTAGTAATTATTCGTAAACACGATAAATGTAGTTGAAAGGGTGGTTTCTTTTTATTACATCGGTCTTTCAAGACTCAGTATGTCTGTAACATTTCAACTATATATCTTGACTCACAAAGGGGATGTGACCTATAGAACGATTTTTGTCTTACTTTGAGTATTAAAGAAATGAAGATCCTTTGAGAGATTCTGAAACCTTCTGTCAAATAAAAGGGGTCTTTAGGAAACCATCGAAAAATAACAGATATGGACAGAAATAATAATAAAGTTTTTATAACGTTTATAAGTCGTTGAGAACGTCCACATCATTGAGATATATTCATATATAGAAAATTTTAAGTCTATGTAGAATACTTACGTCTCTGATACGACAGAGGTCTTACCAAATAATATATTGTCGAAACCGAATTTTTTATTTGAAATTACGGAGATCACATTTTCACATTTTCCTATTTTATACCAAATTGTTGTCTTCATGAATAACTCGTCCTCGGACGGCACAAGGTATTTTATTAAGTCTAAGCTGGGTCATAAGTGGTCACATTCTCTTCTGTAAAAAAAGTCCTACTTTATTTAAGTGTAGAATCGTAGGACACCTATGTCGGTAGTAATAAAATACTCCTTTACAAAACACTACACAATTATAAAGACCTGATAACTTTAATCCAATTCTGATTTATATTTGGTACTTCCTAACTTTATTAAGTCATTGAAGTAATGAGTACGTACGAGACCTTCATAGGTGTACTTCTTCAAAACAAACGGTCTTCTATTTCAAAAGTGAGATGCAACCACAAATTATAAATTATGACCTCTTTTACTCTCTCACCCGGACTGACACCCGATGAGAATTCGGACGTACTTAATACCGTGAACCCGAAAGTCGACCTTACAAGACCATCGTCGGTTGGACTCCAGTAAACACAATTTATTTTATGATCCCGAGAAACCACACCTTTAACCCTACCACCTTTCACTTTTTTCTTTTGTCGTATTTTTAATTTGTTTAGTCCTATCCATGATTTGAAGACGAGAATAAAGAATCAATAAGTCTGAACTTTAGAAACATCAGTGAAAACTGAGATGGAAAGGCGAAATTCAAACCGTACAGATTTAACCTTCTAGAGAACTTAGAGAAGGCACAGAGGAAATAAGAGAAGGATATGTAAGAAACAAGGGAGGTAGGGGTACGACACTACTAAATCGTCACTCTGATAACCCTCTTTTCATATTTAATGTCTATGAATGTAGCTCACAGTCAGTTGACTTACATAGTTATCTGAACTTGGGTTCAATCTCGAAAGTTTCCTCTCTACACGCCATTCCGTCCCGTCGTCCCTTCCTACGGACCTCCTTCACTACTGAACTGACCCGAGACGTCCCACCGAATCTCAAGTCATCAGGCTTGTCCCTCTGGTTCTAGAACCACCTACCTTGTTACAGATACCGTCCCGCTCGTGCCGTTTGTGCACTCTGATTTCCTCCAGTCACCACTGACCAAAGTTTACTATCAGTCCGGAACGTCTCCGTAAAACGTATATAGGATTCTAGTTTCCCTTGGGTAACTTCTTAAAATTCACTTCACCACAACATCAATCCAAAACTTAAACTGGATCACTGAACCGCTATCGTTCTCCCTCCTTTGTCACTTAAACCTAGTCATTCAGTTCTGGCAATTCCCTTGTCAATTCGGTGCCTTCTACCGTCCAATTCGTTTCCTCGACGTCTATCTCCCCTCTCTTTTCCTCACCTGACTCACTACGTCCCTTCAGTGTAGGATTCCTGGACTACCGTCCAAAACAACCCCCACTTTCTCTACAACAGTTCCTACTGCACGTTTATAGACCGGACACACAGACCCATCTTACACCATGAGAAATGTCTCTTTTCCTTGTATTTCTCGTGATCCGACACACCCCTTATAGTACTAAAGTCCTCTGCACCACTCAAACTCCGGTGAATTTATGCAGGTTTCCTAAAGGGTCCGACGGGTCACTATTTCTTAGGTGAAAGGTCACGTCCTCTGCGTCCAAGTTAGGGACCCAACCCTTCTAGGGGACCCCCTACCGTTGGGTGAGGTCATAAGAACGGACCTTTTAAGGTACCTGTCTCCTTGGACCGCCCGATATCAGGTACCCCGATGTTTCTCAACCTGTGCTGACTCGTTGACTCGTACAACGTTGTACAGGTTCCCTCCTCCAATTTTTCTGTGAATCACGACGGTGAGACTAACGTTCCGCTCCAGATCTTCCTCTTAAAGGTTTTGTACACTATGTTTACTCTTAACTTTCTCGTCGGTGTTTTCGTAGGTTCCTTTTATTTAATTTTCTACTGAGGTCCCACATTGGGACGGGGAACCCCTTAGACTACACGCGACCTACTTACACTTTCCCTCAGTTGGTTCTCTGAAGGGTACCCTTGGTTCCTATCGACTTCAAAATAAAACCCGAAGAACTAAATCTGTGTTATGAATTGAAGGACGGAAACAGAGAAAAGACATCTGAAACTCAAAAACTTTCTAGTTAAAAAACTTAATGTCAAAATGAGAAAAGAGTCTTTACAAGTCTCCAAGAGGAAAACAAGTGCCAAATTGTGGTGCCAGACGTAAAGTGGGTGGTATAAGTGGAAATGACGGACTGAGTCTAGGACACTTGGTTCCCTTGACTTGGTGCACAAAATTAGAAAAACGGTAATACACGGGACCTAAAAAGCTAGAACTACTACAAAAAGAGAACATTAAAGTTGGTCTTTACGGTAGGGGTGTGTGGGGGAGAGATACGGGTTCAGGGGTGGTTGGGATCCCAGAACGAGTTTTCAAAGCTTCTTGACAGGTCTTTACGTCTACGAATACATTAACCGGACTCACATTCGGACTGACAACCAATAAACTTCTGTGAGAGGGTCCACTAAACTTATGTGTCGGTCTAAACTCTTCCTGACGAGATATACAGAAGCTAGAATTGCACTGGGACTTTCACTTTCAGTCTCAGTACAAGCTGAGAAACACTGGGATACCTGATATGTCAGGTACCTTAAGAGGTCCGGACTTATTACCTCACCCATCGGAAAGGGAAGAGGTCCCCTAGAAGGGTTGGGTCCCTAGCTTGAGTCCAGAGGGTGTAACGTCCGTCTAAGAAATGGTCGACTCGGTGGCAGAAAGATAAGGTACGGGACTTAGGACTATCTACAGGTTACATATAAATAGTATACTTGACAGTCAATTAGGAAATTTTATAGACTCCTTAGCACATTTGGAAAGAAGATCATAAAGAACCCAGAAAAGCAAAGAACTAATAAGAACCACTGATACTTTACAAAAGGAAGAGAAAAGGAACGACAACCAAAGATTTCAAAGACCCAGTAGATCTGTATACAATTTATCTGAAACGAAGATATCTATCGAGACAATTGCAGGGTCACAGATTTATCTGTTACAGTGAAAGTCTTCTCCTTCACGAGGTCTTCGTAAGACCCCTCTACACTCCAAACTTCAGGGGGGAGCGGGGTGATGAAGTGTAACCGGATCTACCACAGAGAACTCGTCTCTTGTGTCGTCCGAAAGAACTTGTGGAACCTGTCTCTATCCGATTAACTCAGACACCAGTACGGCGGGTAATTTCGATAAACCGAAGTGGAACAACTGTAACCCAATCTTATACCAAGAGTAACCCCTGGCAAAACGAGGGATCCACTGTAAGATCAGAGACCTCAGTCAAAACCAACAGTGTTGATCCTCCTCCCCACGAAGATTGGAAATCAATCTTCCGCACCTCCGACGATTTACGTATTCTGTCCTAGAATTTTGTTTCTTGACAACAACAGGAACAAATCAACGATTCAGTACAGGTTGAGTAAACACTGGGGTACCTGAATCGGGTAATCCGAGGAGACAGGTACCCTAAGACGTCCGTTCTTATGACGTCACCCACCGGTATAGGAAGAGGTCCCCTAGAAGGGATTGGTTCCTAGCTTGAGTACAGAGGAGTAACGTCCGTCTAAGAAATGACGACTCGGTGGTTCCTTCGGGTAGTTGTGTTTATTAATAGGACCGAATTTATTTTTACAATATCACGGTTCTAAGTCTTTGCGACTTAATCGTTTTCGGTCGAGTTTTTTAACGTACAGACATCAAAGAGGGTCGGACTCAATACCTTGTGAGGTCCGAACCACGATTGAGTAAGACAATACCTCTACACAAATATATATTTGAAGGAAGGTAACATATGAATAAATACATAAAAAAGTAAAAACACCCACGTACGAAACGGAAAAGACACTTTATATTTTATGTAGACCTCAAACTGAGAGTCTATTCGGAGTATTCTCCTAATTTTGAGTGTACTTTTGTTTCTCCCCTCTATTAAGTGAAACGACATATCGACCAAGTGAAACGACATATCGTTCTTGATTGTATTGTGACATTTCGTTGATTTGGGGTTATTTTTTATTAAAATTTTCTAGTGTAATTTCTAGAAGGCACCACAAAAAAAGACAAGAAGCGTCTTACGAAAGACAAAACTCACTAGTCTTTTCTGTATACAAAAACACAATCTCCTTGATTACCAACCGGTGCAATAAAATCCAATCGACGGAGAAAGAGTCGCCAAAGTAAAAACCTCAGACACTATTATTGACTCATAACGAAATGAACTTTTATGTCAAAAACAAAGAAACAGAAATCGTAAACCTGGCGAATCGACTGTAAAGTAAAGGATACTTCTTACTGACCATTGACATCGATAGTAAAAGAATACAGAACGTGAAGTGAACAAAGGTTCGACCGTACGTCATTACATCCAACTTACTTTATATAATTTATAAAGAAACAGAAAACCCTTTATACCATATTAGAGTCCGATGAATAAAACAAAATCGTGTAGGTTATACGGACAGAGTAACGTGTGATCAGATCCCTCGTTTCTTGACGTCAAAAGATGTTTTCTTGTTGTTCTCTGGATATTTGGATACTTAATAACCGTTGTGTAGAGACCCGGATCTGCTGTGCAAGAGGTAAGGGACGAAATCAGAAGTGGCAGTCCAACACACAAACTAAATATAAAAATTCACCCTTGACCCAAATCACCAAATAATTGATTACAGTCTTTATTACAAACAGTCTCTTCAAGAATTATAGTATAGAAGAAAATCCGTAATTTGACCCAATATCGAGTGATAAAAGGATCATTGTACTTTCTACTACTGAAGACTTAGATTACCACTTTCAAAGTATCATCCAACTATTGTAAATTCATCGATCTGAAATATTTATTCGTTCTTCGATAGAGAAACCTTAATTCTTATTATAAATACAACAATCACGAGTCATTTCCCGTTTTAAGCGGTCCGCTTCAACGACACCTCCGGAACGAATTGAATTGCCGACCTCACCTAGTGACTGTAAATTCTATGTATGGAAAATTTTCTAACTAAAAAAAAAAAAGAACAGGAATCATTGAACAACCTTGGAAGTTCAAACCTACTCCACCAACCGACAGATTTCAACTCGGTAGTCAAACTCTTTAGGAAGGGTTCGCACATACGAAAAGCGATGTCCTCAGTAGTGCTGCAAAGACTGTGAAACTAATAGACAAACAGACTAAAAGGATAATAAAACATTGACGAATAAAACATTGATTCTCGTTCTCTGAAGACAAAAAAGTATGTAAATGAGTAAAAAAGTAAAAACCGACACGATCCAGAAGTAACGATGTGTCGGAAAAGAGATGAATACCGGTCACCCTCGGTGAGGGATCAAGACCACACGTCCGAAGAGCAGCGGCATTGGAGAGGACAACGCCTCGTGTCCGAGATCCCACGTTGTCCGAAGTCATCAACACTGTGCACCCGAGTCATCAACGTCGAGGACCCGAGACCTCGTTTCCGAGTCATCAACACCGGATGTCCGAATGAACGAGACACGGTACACCCTAGAAGGGCCTAGACCTTAGCTTGGGAACTGAGGACGTAGTCGTCCACCTAAGAGATAGTGACGATTCAGAGGTCCCTTCGGGTCCTCTGAAAAAGACTGGTAGACAGATTAGGACCTACAAAGAAGTGTGTTACCACACTTATATCCTTCGTAATTTTGTAAAATTTTTCTCAACTAAACTTTCTTATAGATAAACAAGAAAACGGTCCGAAACAGTTTGTCCTCAAGGTTTCAATACTCTAAAAAGACACTTTATAAAACTCTTCGTGGAACAACTGTCACAGGGGAGTCTCTGAACGAAGTAAAATTAGACGGGTGGTACTTCGGTGAAGACTGTTCGCACAGAATGAGTGAGTAAAGAGTAGGAGATTGTTCATCGGAGAAGAGAAGGGGTCTGCGAGACCGAAGTCCACGAAAGACTACTGCAGTAGAGTACACCGAAATTACACAATAAGTAAGAGGTATAGTGTCACAGACCCAAGAAGTCTTCTGGGTAAAGGTAGTAGGAGTCACCGGACTCCCGTAAATAAAAGAAGGGGACCACATACACTCGAAGGACACCCGCAGTGAATAGAAGATTCCCTTCGGGTTATTACTCCTTGTGTACATAAATGATGTCAATCCTTAGGCGGACGTTACGTTCTCTGGACCCAAGTCAGGGACCCAACCCTTCTAGGGGACCTCTTCGAGTACCGTTGGGTGAGGTCTTAAGAACGGACCTCTTAGGGGTACCTGTCTCCTCGGACCACCCGATGTCAGGTGTCTTAGTGTTTCTGAGTCTGTGCTGCCGCGCTGATTGGGGTGCTCGTGTCTCTCGTCAGGCAAGAGGCAATCCATCGACGTGACGTAGCAGCAGGACACTCTGAAGACTCTTTCTACACGAAACCCGCTATGTCAGTAAAAGTTTATTTAACTTTACGAAAGATTGACGCAAACGAAACGAGACTAAGAACATTGCTTTGTAATAATTATACATTTTATAACACAACACACACGTAAATATCCGAATTCCCATACTATCAAATTTCCTGAACTCCAGATTTACATGGGAAACCAGTTTAAAGACAAAATTTTAACGATTCTTTTTTCTTCGACCTTGCAGACCGATTAATAAAATGTTTGTGTTAGACAACAGGAACAGTCGGTGGTATACAGAGGTTCCTTGAGACGGAGTCTCGAAATTAGACACCAGCACAAATTAGGTTTGGGGTATGTAATATTTTTATTACTATCCAATGACCCCAACTACAGGTGCAAAGGATCGATATTAATATGGGAATATTAGAACAAACAAAACTTCTGTAACCACGAATACCTCGACAAGAAGACGTCGTGGACACCAAAAACAGGAAACCTAAGACACTCAACAAACACCCTACTCACCAGCACCAACATTATGTCCGTCACGTCCACAAAGGGAACCGACTATCCTTACGACATGAAACAGACTTCTTTATGTCTACAATTGACCGGTAGTGGGTATTGTATTTTTACGAAGAAATAACATGACCCTTTCCCGGCTCTCGCTAAGAACACTCTTATCTCTTTAAAGACCTTGAAAGACGGTCTTCGTCTCTTTTAGGAATATACTTTGTCTCCCCGCCTCTTGTCGTATACCCAGTACAAAGCTTTATTGATTACTTAAAGAACCCTGTTCTGTGTTGTGACTTAGTTTTTTCTAGGGGAAACCCATCAGTAATCCTACACCAAGGGTCCTCCGCCTCTGAACTAGAGAATTCTCTTTGTCACAACAAGGATCCTACTCAGGTCTATAGTCTCCTGGAGTCGACCAGGCTGACCAGTCGGAAAACCCACCAAACCCCATTCGGGTCACCTAAACCTTGAGGACATAGAAGAATCCGGTTCAGATTTGTTTGACTGGGTCTCGACACCAGAGTCTACATCAAGACCTTTCAGACCGTCCGTGATTTGTGAGACTTGCGTCGTAGGTCACGAAAATCGAAACCAGGAGAATACTGTAGAAATACGGGGAGTACTATGCTCTCTAGGTTTCATGAAAGTATCAAATTCGCCCTTTATCGTGTTAGAGGTATACAAATCTTCCTTTTAACCATATTAAGGTTAGGTAATACTTCGTTTGTGTCCACATGATTAAGACGTCTTGTTTATATAAGTGGAAGAGAACAGGGTAGGGTAACGGGAGGAAAAAAAAAAAAGAAAAAGAAAAAACCAAACCCCCAATTTAATTGAACTTAACAAAACTTTAACCGGTTTACAAATACATACTAAAAGCAGTAGGTACTGTACCTTGTAGAACTACTTTTTATTTAATAAGTCGACGAAATCCGCAAGTGACAAAGGTTCACTCGATGTACAAACAGTAGTCTATGTATATCTACATATCGACCACGGTTTTTTGCGTAACGAAAAACCATCTGCAGTCACATACTCAAACCACTCTGACTTGTCACAGTGTAAGAAACCGCAGAAGTAGAAAGGTCTAAGACCCAGACACAAATAAATAGAACCCGACACGGCCCAGAAACAACGAGACGCCCGAAAGGACATCAACACTCACTACCGAGGAGGGATGAACCCCACGCACCCGAAGAACAACGTCCCTGAAGAGAACAACACCTCGGGTCCGAGACCCTGTACGTCCGAAACCACCAAGGTCGTGCACCCGAGTCATCACCACCAAGGGGCCCGAGATCTCGTGTCCGAGTTGTCAACGCCACGTTCACGAATCGACGGACCGTAGTATACCCTAGAAGGCCCCGACCCCAACTTGGACCCAGAGGACGTAACCGTCCACCTGAGACATTGGTAACTCGGTGGTCCCTTCTTCGGGAGTTAAGACCTAGAATTACAGAAACCCGAATATCCAGGGAAGGACGTATACCCTCCAAATGTCATAACCTTGTTCTTGTGTCACAATAAGGAGTAATCTTACTTTTGTATATCCTTCTCCGAAATATGGGATAATGAATACACACTGGTGTAAATTGTGAGGGGAGGAGGGAGGGTCCGCACACCCTTCATCTAAGGAAGTCTCCTTAGACTTATATAAGGAGAACCCGAGACACTTATTAACCACAGTACCCTCCTCCCCATACCCTGGGGGCCTATGACGAAGAGGGTGACCGACGTTAAACAGGTAATCAGACACCGAAATTTTATCTCGGACATTAAGGAATAGGTCTTTTTCGTCGTACAGACTCCCCTTTATTACTTACAATATTTTGTGTCTACGAAGGGATTCGATTTGTTTTACCGAAATGCTTTCCCGCTCTTTAGTATAAAGGGTTATTTCGGAAAGATCAGAGAAGTACTAGAGACAGTGTCGCACAAGGTCAATGACGACGACGTATTGCTTAGTGGAATTTTGAGTCGCCGAATTTCGTAGTCGGCAGTAAAATACTAGAGAACATCAAAAGCACCCAGTCCTTGAACCCTTCCGGACTCCTCTCGCCAAGACCCCGGTTCGCCCTCGACTTCGGCCTCGTCAATTACCCTGACCTAAGAGAGAAAGAGGGACAGACAGACAGAGAGCGAGCCGAGAGTTCCGGAGAGGAACACCACGGACGTGGACCTAATGAAACCCGAAGGAGCGTTTTACCGTCGGAGTCCCGGTAGGTAGACGTTTATACCGTCCTTTTCAAAAGTCCTTCCCAAACAAGGTCACTTGTTCCACCTTCGGCACAAACGCAAGTGGTGGATTGGAGTCTCCGGTACGCCCAGTGACGGACGGTCCTAAATTCTCCTCGCTCTTAATCTGAGTCGCGCACTATCCTCGTACCGTTCGGATCTCCCACACACCTACATCACACGCTAGGAAAGACCTTTTTCGTATGATGCGAGAAGGAAATATTAATTAATTTTTGTCTCAAAACTAGAGACAAGGACCTATACGTTTGACTCCCCGGTAGGAAAGTGTTTGAAACTTGTTCAGAACTTTATAAATTGAGAAAAGAAGACATTATCCGTCCACGGTTCGGTACGGAGGGACCCCCTTTTCGTGCCTTCCGGTGTGCTTGTACTCGGAGTCCCAACCCCCACAGGCTCCACGATCTCGTCCTTTCTCTGACTACTGCAAGGATCCTTAGAGTTCTTACCGGGAAAGACCCCCACAGAGCTCGGGCACTACTCAGAGGACCGACGAGTATCAGATAGAGTTCACAGGGCCACTCGCCAGTCCCCATACTCTCTTACAGAGCCGCCACGAACGTCTCTGTCGTCACACAAATTTACGTACTGACCTTCCTCGTAACCGTCTGCCCGCCCGACTTAGGATACCATCACGACGAAATTCGACCATTCCATTGAGTCGTTTCTACAGAGAGATCTGGGTTCTAATACTTAATGTGGTCGGGGAGGAGCACCAACTTTTCAAGGTCATAGGTCCCCGTCCATGGTGATCGACTACCCGGGAGAACTAAGGAGTGTCTACTGGTGTCAGTGTCCAATTAAACGTAGTATAGACTTTTTAGGAGTTTTAGTATCATCTACGGTGAAGTGACATAACTAGCTAAAATAATTATGGAACTACGTATGACTCCTATTACAACCCGTATGGTTCATAGTAAACATTACTAGTCGTAGTCGTTAAAGGGAAGATTTTGTCAGCCCTCGATAACAAATAATAAAGTTTAATTGGGAAAGGGTACTCGACCTCCTACGTCGTCCCTGTGTCTTGAGTAAGGTCACAGGTGGGGTCGAAGGGGTGCAGAGGTGAGGAGGGACGACCGGCGTGGTCTGTGTTCACGGGTACAGTTCCAATCACCTGGGAGGTAAAGAGGACGAACGACACAAGTCCTACGACACGACTCTTTTGTTCGGGGAGTCCGAACAGACCTTGCTCACATCGGGAAAAACGGTCGAAATACTCTGGAACAGAGGGACAACACCTCTAAAGAGGGTCTAATTTTGTGAATTTGGAGGGGTTGTTCGATAGGGAAACGTCGACCCTCTGAGAGTCTGGAGCCAGATTATTTATCTTAGAGAGCATAGACAACCGGAGGGACGAAGGGAGGAGTACAAACAAATACACCGACACACTCGTAAATACCCACACCACGTAGGTACACACTTAAACACCTCACCCTTCTTCCCTCCTTCTACGTTCTAACAAAGACTGTCTATGGGTCGAGGATAGGGACTTCGGGTGTAGAGTGTCAACGACTGTATTTAGTGGGAATTGTGTCCGAACTAACCTTGAGTGAGGAATGTGAGTTTATATAAGGTCCGACTGGTCTCTAATTTTACGTATGTGACTTTTAACTTCTCCATGATCTTCTTGTAGTCGTACTTAACAAAAGAAGAGACCCGACCACTTTAGAGTAATTTATTAATCTCACAAGACTTACGCATATTCTTTACTCCGTATTTAATCTGGTAGATACTGATAGACACCCGAAGGAATAACCGAGTCTACCATTTCTTAGTCGGACGTTACGCCCTTTGGGTCCAAAGTCAGGGACCCGACCCTTCTAGGGGACCTCCTCCCGTACCGTTGGGTGAGGTCACAAGAACGGACCTCTTAGGGTACCTGTCTCCTCGGACCGCCCGATGTCAGGTACTCCGACGACTCTCAGTCTGTGCTGACTCGCTGATTCGTGTCGTGCACAAGAAGACCCATTCTTTCTCCTCTCTCTTACGATGCACAAGCATGTCTCCATTGAAGGCACCCATAATGAGGTGTGTCCCCTTGAATGCGGTGTGTACGGCGACACAATTGGAGTAAAGTAAGTCATCACGGTAACTGTCTAAAGGTACAGTCATTTACGTAGTGTAGAATTACAAACATATTAGAAGGAAACTTACATTCACCGTTTAATGAATTTGTAAAGACTTGAGAAGAGAGAAAGTATGTTTACCAATCTATATGTCGGAATCCTTATTTCGAAAATTTGAACACATCAAGAATACAATTAAAGACTCTTTAGAAACCCAATTTCTGACACGAGGATAATTTGAGACTATGTATAACAGTTTAACCGGAGTGTGTACCCCCGGTTGAAGGAGAGAATAACTAAGGACCTTAGGAATAACGGAATAGAGTGTTTACACCCGAACCAGGGAGAAAATTTTAGAATAGTAGAGTGATTGTGTGTGTGTTAAAGAAATACAAAAGTAAAATAATAATGAGGACTCTACCTTGTAAAAGTGTACAAACGATTGATGAAGTAACAAAAGAAACGATTTATCGGATTAGAACCGAAGAAAGTAGTAACATAACCTGGAAAAATAGGAGATCATAATGTACCATTGACAAGAAACAGGTACTTTATGTAATAATAATTATAAAAAACACCAAAGGAATTTTTAGAAGGTTGAAAGGTATGCCATCAAAGTCCCATGAAAAGAGAAAAGAAAAGGATAAAGTAAAGAAGAACTTAAACGGAACAAGACTCAGAGAGAGACAGAGAAAGGAGAAACGAAGTATCTTCAAGATGAAATAATAATCCAGTGGAAATACGTAATAAAGGTAATATTAAAGTAGTAATTTTCTAAAGACATTAGGTCTCATCTTTTTGAAAATGTGAATGTAAGAAAATTCCTGGAGAAGTCAAAAGTCAACGATGTAAAATTACTAAGTAAATAGACTTTGTATAAATTCACTTTTCTCACTCTAGTCTAGATCAGAATAAAAAAAAAAAAAAGATTTAACGGTTTATTAACAGGGGTTCTATAAACCACTACGCAAACATTATCACCACCCACACCTCAGTAAACTCCCCGGAAATCGGACTCTGGAACTCACCTCGTCAATCCACGGGACAAGGCACTTGTCAGTCGAACGTCACCAGGAGCGGTACTTTCTGTCACGTTTCACACTCTTCACCTAGCCCCGACCACTCATTTGACTCCCACGGGCTCCTGTCCGACTCATAACACAGGACGTCGCAGAGTCTCGGGAACGGGTCGTTGGGTGACCGGCCCGGGTCCACGACTTCGTTATCACCTGGAGAGGGGTGAAGGGTGGAAGATCTGGATCACTAACACTACCAGACATACTCAGTGTCAGGGACCTCCGGAGTCGTTGACCTCATGTCTCTACGACGGTAATTACATTGTCGAAGTCGGTCAAAGTCAGAGAGATAAGTACAAAGTTTTTAACGATATCGGATCTAGTAACTGGGGAGTCTCCATTGGTCTCCAGTCCTGACTCAACGTTCCCGTAACTCGTAGGAATAAAGTCCAGGTGGAGACACCAACCCCGACAAGAGTTTCTTCCCGTTGACAACACTCGACCCTTAAGTGGACTAACCATAAGCGACGCTGTACCCAAGGAAGACTAGGGCATGTTGACTAAGAGAAGTTAAATGAACAGTCCTGTCTCTTCTTGTAAACAAACCACCTCCAAATGTCCTCGATCATTGGACTGACCTCTCCCGTTACCGTGGGGTGAGGTCATGAGAACGGACATTTTAGGGCACCTTCCTTCTCGGACCATCCGACGTCAGGTACCCTAGCGATTCTCAACCTGTGCTGACTCGTTCAAGCGAAAGTGAAAAGTGAAAGGACGTAACCTCTTCCTTTACCGTTGGGTGAGGTCACAAGAACGGACCTCTTAGGGTCCCTACCCCCTCGGACCACCCGACGGCAGATACCCCAGCGTGTCTCAACCTGTGCTGACTTCGCTGAATCGTCGTCGTCGTCGTCGTTGTCACTGGACTGATACGGGACTGGAGTTCTTGTTTCCTAGACTGTGCTTCAAACGTTGTTGATTGGTTCCGGGAGGAAGTGGAAAGGATCTTTTCCCGAAACGACTTTCGAAAGTCCCTCAAACTCCAAAAATTCCGTACTCAGTGGCAGAGGAACACACAGGGACGTCCTATGGAAAAAGACAAGATCTGAGACTGCAAAACCACAAACCGGAGTAAGACGTGACCTGTGCACTTGAGGAGACACACTATTGTGTAAGTGGGGAGGTGGACAACTAAGTTTTACGACGAGAATACAACCTGACTTACAAGTGAGTTGGAACTCAAATAAAAATTTTTAAACCTATAAAGAGTAACAACAAGTCAGCGATTCAGTATAGGCTGAGAAACATTGGGGTACTTGACGTTTTGTGGTCTGAAGAGACTGGAAGTAATAGAGACTCTTAAACGAGTTCGAGTAAGATTACTCAACCACTACGGTAGTTTGGTAGAGTAGGAGAGAACTGGGGAAAAGGAGAACGGGAGTTAGCAAGGGTCGTAGTCTCGGAAAAGGTCACAGACGAGAAAGGTAGTCCACCGGTTTCCTAAGTTCGAAATCGTAATCAGGAAGGTTACTTATCGGTTCCAACTAAAGGAAATCCTAACTGACCAAACTAGAGGAACGACAGGTTCCCTGAGAGTTCTCGGAGGAGGTCGTGGTGTCAAGTTTTCGTAGTCAAGGAGTCACGAGTTGGAAGAAATACCAGGTTGAGAGTGTAGGTATGTACTGATGACCTTTTTGATGTCGAAACTGATCTGTCTGGAAACAACCGTTCACGACAGAGACGAAAAATTATACGACAGACCTAACGAGTATCGAAAAGAAGGTTCCATGTTCGTGGAAAATTAAAACACCGACGTCAGCGGTAGATTCCACTAAAACCTCGGATCCTTTTATTTTAGATAGTGACTATGGTGAAAAAAGGGTAGATAAAAAGAAACGAAAACCTGTTTCTGAAGACAGGATTTACACAGAACTTTCAGAACATACCAGAAGGAGGACGGGTGTGGAACAGTCATGGTGGACGTTACGTGGGGTCGTACACTTGGAAAAAATTGAGGTTTTGTGTCAAAAGAGGAAAAACCGAACCCCGGAGACGTGTGTGATAGAAGAGGTAGATGATAAAAACCCTGGGTACAAGAAGAAACCGGAAGTCAATGGAGAATTAATAGTTTCTTCCGGAAGAAAATACAAGTCAGAAGCCAACTCAACAAAAGAAAGGAAACATAGTACCTTGATGTAAGTAAAAGAAAGCTCAGAAGTCAATATTTAATACGTAAGTTTACACTATGAAACTAATCATGGAGGGAGGAAGGTCACCTGACCTTTGAGGTGAGAATCCTGAGACGGACAAAACGAATATTAATGTAGGAGTAGCGGTCGGTGTACCAACGTAATTTATCTTCAAAAAACCTACGGTTTACTCATCCACTTACCTACTTGTCTGTAAGAAAGATTATGAGAAGAAACCCATAATCTACAATAAAGGATTCATACATATATGTTGTATTGTTCTTCGAGCCCCGATTTCAACTAGAGATCCTATAAAAACTTGTTCTCTAAACACCAGTGCAGACGGAATCAGAACTTAGAGGAAACTAAAAGTCCGGACTCAGTCTACGTCCTATTAAGGACAGGAAAAAGACAGAGAGAGAGAGAAAAAATTTTCTCAAAATAGACAGAACAAATGACAGATTTTTTATAAGTAATTAGATAAACAGACCCGGACCAGAATCAACACCGGACGCTCTAGAAACTAGAAGTAACGTCGTACGTCTCAGAAATCAACTTCACACGTTTGAGAATCAACATGTACACCCTTAGATCAAGGGTAGTACTGGTCCCTAACTTGGACCCTGAGGACGTAACCATCGAGACTCAGAATCGACGACCTGGTGATCCCTTCAGAGAAAAGGACGGAGAACTTGACTCACACCAGTACTCCAAAGGACTCCAGGTCCTACGAGGGTCCGACGGACCAACGTCGTACACCCGTAGTCGTCTGGACCACAAGAACAGACTATGAGTGGGCCAAGGACTCCCAGAGAAAGGTCCAACTACTTAGGGTACCATCTATATGATCAACGACTACGACTTGAAGTCGAGCTTCATTACTTGAAAGACCAGAGGACCAAAAGGGCCCACAACCCCTTCTTTCTTACTAGTAGTTTCTTAAAACAGAAATGAGACCCTAATTTGACGTTACGTGAATTTGGTAAACTAACTTTTTAGTCTCACGTTTCGTCTGAGAACCCTCGAACAAATCACGGAAACTCTTTTTTTTTTTACAGACGATATTCTTCTCTGTTAAAGTAAACGGACGTCGGTATACGATACTCAACGTTTGCGGAATCGCTGAACTCTAGTCAAGTCAAGTCAGCGAGTCAGCACAGGCTGAGAAACGCTGGGGTACTTAACGTCGTGCGGTCCGGAGGGACAGGCAGTGGTAGAGGGCCTCAAGTGAGTCTGAGTGTAGGTAGCTCAGGCACTACGGTAGGTCGGTAGAGTAGGAGTCAACAGGGAAAGAGGAGGACGGGGGTTAGGGAGGGTCGTAGTCTCAGAAAAGGTTACTCAGTTGAGAAGCGTACTCCACCGGTTTCATGACCTCGAAGTCGAAAACGTAGTAAGGAAGGTTTCTTTAGGGTCCCAACTAGAGGAACTCTTACCTGACCAACCTAGAGGAACACCAGGTTCCCTGAGAGTTCTCAGAAGAGGTTGTGGTGTCAAGTTTTCGTAGTTAAGAAGCCACGAGTCAGAAGAAGTGTCAAGTTGAGAGTGTAGGTAAGTTCTGGTGTCCTTTTTGGTATCGGAACTGATCTGCCTGGAAACAACCGTTTCATTACAGAGACGAAAACTTATATGACAGATCCAACCAGNAAGGAAGGTTTCTTTAGGGTCCCAACTAGAGGAACTCTTACCTGACCAACCTAGAGGAACGCCAGGTTCCCTGAGAGTTCTCAGAAGAGGTTGTGGTGTCAAGTTTTCGTAGTTAAGAAGCCGCGAGTCAGAAGAAGTGTCAAGTTGAGAGTGTAGGTAAGTTCTGGTGTCCTTTTTGGTATCGGAACTGATCTGCCTGGAAACAACCGTTTCATTACAGAGACGAAAACTTATATGACAGATCCAACCAGTATTGAAAAGAAGGTTCCTCATTCGTAGAAAATTAAAGTACCGACGTCAGTGGTAGACGTCATTAAAACCCCGGGGGGTTTTATTTCAGACTGTGACAAAGGTGACAAAGGGGTAGATAAAGGGTACTTCACTACCCTGGCCTACGGTACTAGAAGCAAAAGACTTACAACTCGAAATTCGGTTGAAAAAGTGAGAGGAGAAAGTGAAAGTAGTTCTCCGAAAAATCAAGGAGAAGTCAAAGACTGTATTCCCACCACAGTAGACGTATAGACTCCAATAACTATAAAGAGGACCGTTAGAACTAAGGTCGAACACAAAAAAGGTCAGGTCGCAAAGAGTACTGCCTGAGACGTATCTGCAATTTATTCATCCCACTGTTATATGTCGGAACTGCATGAGGAAAAGGATAAACCTTGGTCAGACAACAAGGTGTAGGTCAAGATTGACAACGAAGGACTGGACGTATGTCTAAAGAGTTCTCCGTCTAATCCACCAGACCATAAGGGTAGAGAAAGTGAATTGTCGTTGTTGTTGTTTTTTACGATAATTTAGTTAACAGAGGTACTTCAGTGCGTGTGTCCACGCTGTTTTGAAGGTGCACCTCGGGGAAGTCGGAGAGGTGACATCCCATGGGTTCGTTAGTCTACGTAAAGGATTTTCCCTAAGACACTACATATGGGCTAATTAATCTAAAATAAGGTGGAGAGGGAATTAAATTTTACACATAGACACAAATCTGATCACCCCAGCGCCTCAACCCCCCCCCAGTGGTTTACACTCTAAATTACTGAAGGTTGTACATAGTTTTCCTTCCCTTGTGCAAATATTAAAAAAAAATAATCTATTTCCTTTTGTGACTTTTCATACTCCGGTTTGGTACTTGGACAACCATGACACACCATTGAGTGATAGAAACGAACATCTCCCTATCTACTCCGGTAGTCACCAAATACCATTACTACGTCAACTTTATTACTTTTCAGGTTCCTGGACGACGACGATTCAGCCAAGTCAGCACAGACTGAGACACGTTGGGGTATCTGTTGTCGGGTGGTCCGAGGGGGTAGGGACCCTAAGAGGTCCGTTCTTGGGACCTCACCCAACGGTAAAGGAAGAGGTTACGTATTTTCACTTTTCACTTTCACTTCAGCGAGTCAGCACAGGCTGAGAATCGCTGGAGTACCTGACGTCGGGTGGTCCGAGGAGGCAGGTACCCTAAAAGGACCGTTCGCATGACCTCACCCCACGGTAACGAAAGTACACTAAAGAGGTCTCTATGTCTTCGATGGACAAATGTACCTTTTATACGGAAGGATCCATAAAAAGTCTCATTTCTCTGAAGTCAAGTCAAGTCAGTGAGTCAACACATGTTGGGAAACGCTGGGGTACCTGACGTCGTGCGGTCCGAAGGGACAGGTAGTAGTTGAGGGTCTGGAACGAGTTTGAGTACAAGGAGCTCAGTCACTACGGTAGATTGGTAGAGTAAGAGACAACAGGGGAAGAGGAGGACAGAAGTTAGAAAGGGTCGTAGTCCCAGAAAAGATTACTCAATCAAGAAGTGGACTCAGTCAGTCTACCGGTTTCATAACCTCAAAGTCGAAGTCGTAGTCAGGAAGGTTACTTATAAGTCCTGACTAAAAGTAATCCTAACTGACCAAACTAGAGGAACGTCAGGTTTCTCTGATTCACAAGTGTTAATTTATAATGGAAAGTTTCGAGAAGTAACAGTAACAACCGTTTAAATGATATGAGATTAACACACTCCATCTCAAAATTGGAGTAAAAGGAAACCCTCAATAACTACCTCTACTAGTACTTAACACACGGATTCTATGCAACTATTCTTCTCCCTTTTAAACATGAACTCTTTAAACTTTAAAGAAGGTAACTTCCGAGTCTCTGGTAAGTGACATTACGGTAGTTCACCGAATTCGATACGGATTATTTAGGACTACTCAACAATTTTGACTGAATCAAAATACGTTCTGAACATAGTATAATTTATAAAGAACAGTCTGAGTGACCATACGTAATGTGTACTCGGACACAGAATAATTTAGATTCAAGTCAAGAACAAGTTCCGATCAGAGGGTTTACACTAGAGCAAAAATTAACACCTTACGGTTACTCACCGACAAGGACCTCCTTCGAAGGGAAACCGAATAAAATTTCGTCTACTACATTTTTACTAATCGAATCCTTAGTTCTTTTATACACTTGGATGTTCCGTACCTCGGTCAGAGGATTCAATCTAGGGTTATTCGGGAGTTTTTATACACGACAGTAACGTTTCGAGCAAAAAAGGTTCGATCTACGATTATAATCTTAGATCGATTCTACAAAGAGGAGGGAGTGGGGGCACAAACGAGATATGTCGTAGACCCCCGTACCCCACCCATAATTCTAACTACTTCCGTAGTCTCGAACTCCAAACCCTCGGTCACAATCGTGAAGCCCCATTACTGTTTAGTACGGAATCAAGAGACCGAAATAACATAAATAAGAGAGAGAGAAAAAGAGGGAGAGGGAAGACGGGAGGAAAGAAGAGGTAGAGAGAGAACGTAGGAGAGAAAAGAAAGGGTTTTGTGTTTCATTATCCAACCTTACCTAAGTGTATGAAAAGAGTTTCATAAGGGACGTAATTGAAAACCCACCGTTTGACTTTTCTTTAAATAACGTAAACCTGGGAAATGCTCCTTCGATGCCACCTCTTTGGAGATGAAGGACCAGGACCAGTCGTAGCTTGGAGATCGAGTACAAGGTTTGCTGTAAAATGTTAAGACAGGTTTTGCCTTTGTCATTTCCTAACAGGTGTCGGGTCTAAATCGTAGGATCATGTAGAACTAAAATGAAAGAGTCATCACCCTAAAATGTCGAGAGTTAGATTTGGTGTGGTTCTTCAGTCGGACTTGACAGTTTAGACAGGTCCCGACATTTTGACAATACCATTTTTGTCCCGTTTGTAGAGACCGGTGACCGAAAGTATTTCTCTCGGCAGACTTCTTGACGTCATTTTATCCCTGTTAAATTTAAGAGCAGCATCGGGAAAGAGAACACGCTCAAACATGGCCTCTTCTCGTCCGGTCCCGTCTACGAACTACTCTAAAGTCCTCACGAAAATCAAGACGAAGACAGAAGGGACAACGACGGACACGTCCCACTAGTACTATTAGGGCAGGGTAATCTTACTCGAGTCGGGGGGTAGGGAGTGAGACTCGGAGGGTTCAAGTAAGTGATACGTCGACGGTCTTAGTAGAAAGTCTTGTTTCTAGACAGTTAAAGGGCGACCTTTTGGTAGGTCACTAAAGGATTAAGAATATGTACCTGAGTGTCTCGATTTAAGAAATGATAAACCGGAGATCCACGGTTTATTAAACTGGATCAAGAGAGGTAGAGGGGTCAAAGACCTTGTCTCGACCGGTTAAGGTTCCAGTCCTGGAAATATCTAGGGTTTAGGAACTGGTCTCCACCTGATCAGAGAAGAGAAACGTACTGGGTGAGGTCCCTGGAAATCTAAAGTCGAGTTTCTAAGGGTTAAGTCGTTTCGGTAGGTACTGGGGAAGGTAAAGTATTTGAGAGGTAAAAAAAAGTCATCATAGGATACCACGAAAGAGGTCCATGAACAAGTCAAAACTTTAAGACACACATAAACAAAACCAAAGGAGACGAAGGGACCTTCACCCCTAGACCAAACGAAATAAGTGACAACATTTAGAGTCGAACCCCTACCACACACCATGACTCCAACTTACCGGTCCAAGTTCACAGGCCATTCAATCCATATTGAAAATACCGGTAGGGTAAAATGTCTACTTCTTTGACTCCATGACGACGACGACGATTCAGCGAAGTCAACATAGGCTGAGACACGCTGGGGTATCTCCCGTCGGGTGGTCCGAGGGGGTAGGGACCCTAAAAGGTCCGTTCTTGTGACCTCTCCCAACGGTAAAGGAAGAGGTTGCGCACTTTCACTTCAACGAGTCAGTACAGTCTGAGCATCACTGGGGTACCTGACGTCGGATGGTCCGAGGAGGTAGGTACCCTAAAAGGTCCGTTCTCATGACCTCACCCCACGGTAACGGAAGAGGTATGACTCGATGTCACTTCAATTTATTAAAGAAGCTTCAGAGTCTTCAGAATCCTCTATTTTTGTACTAAACAACTTGTAACTAAACTTACTCACTTACGTAGAAATAATTAGATTACACACGGAAGATCTCTATTACCAAAATCTCTAATTTTTTCCTTTGGACTCTTACCCAGTCGAGTTTCTTTTTCAGTAGTTTATCTTACAAAAGAATCGATTCCACTTTCGAGAAGAAAGTAAGGGGGTAGGGGTCTACAAATCGTATACAAAAACAAAAAGTTTGAAAAAAAAAACCCAAGGATTTTTGAGAGATTTAAGACCCTAGGAACAGTCTCGGAGTGACAATACGGTCCAACGTTGAGTCGGTGGGTATAAACGAGTAAAACGTAGTCTAAATGACAGGTCGACTCCGTGTTGACTCCGACGACTCAACTTTGATCTGAAGAGGAAATGTCGTACTACAGACTACATTGCGACTTAAGTTTCTAAATAATAAGTCACAACTATCCGATACTCCTCTGGTAACACACTAAATAAATGACAGTCTTGATTTACCAGTTTACAAGTTTCACTTGTGATAATAAGGGGTTTATTGACTAGTGAAATTTTTTATAAAATCAAAGTAAAATGATGTGTAAAATATCATAACTACACAGTTAGGTACCGACCAGTAATGTCTTCTTGACACCGTACTCTGTTTTCACTACAATATTAGAGTTGACTTATTATCAAATATACGCTGCACCTACCTATATAGATCATATTTCAGTATGTATGTGCTGAAACGAGGGTCAATATTTACAGGGAGACTGGAGAAAGGTACAAGGTAAAGGTACGTTTGTTTCCTTATTAATAAAATTATACTCACAAACTTCCGGTCACGGTAGTCTTGGAGGGAAACAAATTTGAACCTTCTAAAATCAAGGTAAAAAGAAAACTTTTTGAATTAATCGAAGGAAAAGTAGAAGGAAAACCATAACAATTCGACAACTAAGAAATAAGAAGTATACCTTTAGTAACTTGATCATGCCTAGCGTTTTTGGGCAAAGGATTGTCTTTGACGTTTTCCAAAGAACAACACTGATTACCTTAATGGATGTTTTATATAAACTACTCTTTCTTCCTACTTTTATATTCGTCTTCTTATCGTTCTTTGGGGTACAAGAACTGGACTCGTGGGTCATTCATCGGAACCCCTAGTCAGTCGTCGAAGAAACGGGGACACACGGACCCACCTGGACCAGGGGCGTCACACCCCTGGTGCAACGACATATAAACACGTATTTTTCGAAACTACTCAACGTCATAAAGAGACAATCAAGAAATTTAGTCTCCCTTACCGAAACCTTCGATAGGAATTTCTTCGAACCTTTTATCCAACGGAAGACCACCGTCATCTCAGGTTGGTTGAGTACCGGGTCTATCGACCAAAGCAAGAGACTTGTAGGGACATCCCAAACGGTTCGGTCGGAACCCGAATCGGTCACTTAGGAGTTGCGACAGTAGCCTCCACCACTACACGTCTCCTCTAAGTCTGTCGCCGATACTTGGGACGTCGGTACACCAGTTCACCGAAGAGGTAGACGGGATGTCGATTCCTTATCTAACACTTCTGTACTCGCTTCGAACTGGAAGATACAAATTTTACCCTTGGGTCTAACCAGGAAGTAAGTGGTAGGACTCAGACACGGTAAAAGAAAATTTCCTAACTAGAAAGAAATGTTGTACAAAATTCTGTAGAAACTAGAACTCCCTGTTGTCACCATATTTCTGTACACACCTTTTCCGTTCACCGCCGTCCCTTCTGGCACTCAGGGTCTACCTGGACTAGATATCCCACTTCTCCTTTTTATTCTCACAAAACTGTTGGTGTGTCCGTACCCCTCTTACGGTTCTCCCTCTTTCCGTACGTACTCTCCCTGATCTTAGACAAAAGACCAACGAAGACCCACGTCCGTGCCAAGTTGACGACTCTATGTATCCGATCCGTCACAAATGGGAAGACTTGTAAACTCTTCTAGTAGACCCGTGGCAGACGGAGTGGGACTGACGGGTTAGGGTCTAAAGAGCACAAAGACGACCTGAGTGTAGAGAGTTCGGGGAAGTAGAACGACGTGGCCGGTGACGATGAAGGTCATTGTAGAAAGGTTGGTCAGAATGACGGAGGTCGACATGTCAGAACCCAGGTGACATATGTGTCGTCGAGTAAGATGGAAAGTTAGTAGACTAGACGGAAAGACGAACAAGTCTGAAAAGTTTCCACGGAGTGACGAGAGACCTATATCAAGTTCAAGGAGTGGTCCTAGACACTATGAAGTTCAAAGGACTGGTAGAGAGTGGAGGAGGGGAAGGAAGGAGAAGACATCGGGGTGATCTAAACGACACCAGGGACTCACGAGTCACAGGAGAGACCGTAGATGTAGGAAAAAAGAGGAACCCTACTCGGCAGCGACAACAGACGTAAAGGTCGAGCGGTTAAGAGGGTCGGTTTAGACTCGATCCACCTGGATACGACTTGAGACTTCGGGGAACATCCCTACTAATGAAAATAGCCCAATCAGGAGGGACCTGACATTTTACAGAACTCTCGTCTCTACGACAACGAGAAAGGGTCGAGGATTACAGACTAGTAATTTTATCCCTGGTTCAACATATTTCATTACTCAGTCTATCGAAACAGACCCTTTTACGAAGATAAGTCAATTGTTAACGTAATGACAAAATGAAGGACTGAGAAAAGGACAGACAGAAATGTCGTACTTCTTAAGACATTTCTTCCACCTATAAATTAACACATTCACTCAGAACCTGGTGTGACTGGTGTCGAATAGGAAAAATAAGGGAATTACACAGTTTCTGAGTTTAGACTAAAAGAACCCAGAGTCGTAGAGGGGTCTGGACTTATTTACTCTGTGATAAAAAAGACATTCACCATCGTCCAACTCTATCAAGTTCTGATTCTGACCTTAAGATGTCCAGTACCCCCTTCGGTAATCTTACGTTTAAAGTCGAATATTCTACCTTTATAAAAGAACGAATCCCGAGTTTGTTTCTCCCTTCGAGTCTCATCGTCTTTCGAATCCTTATCTGGTTTCAACTGAGACATGCACAGTCGAAGGTAAAGACAGAGGTGAACCATCCCGGTCCTCGAGTTACTGAAACCAGAGGAAACGGGGTCTGTAACATTATACTCAGAACTTTAAACACTCCTTACTCTAACGGGACTAGTAATCGGTAGCCGGATGACACCTTCCTCCCAGAAGACTTCGGGTGACGTAACTTTCGTAGAGTCTCTGAGTACCTTTATAAACCCGAGTTGTTTATGAGTAACTTGTGGGTGATACAGATACGAGACTCTAAGGACACGAGACTCCTTTAACCCCAAGTCTCGTGTAGTAAATTGATCTTTTAAGACCTTGAGTCTGATCTGAGGTTCAGAAGAAAGACAAGTAAGAGACTAGACCAAATTACAGCAGGTGGAGGCTTGAGGCATCAATAGGAAAATTAAATACCACCGTGCCTCAGTGTCTCTTCTCCAAGCTTCAGGGTACCTAGATCAAGACGAGACCCTACCTTAACGTGACACTGGTGCCCCCTCTATTTGAAAAGACGAGGTTAAGACAATGGAACCCTTACTTCTATTATTCCGAACCAAGTATTATAACAACTCTTCTAACGTAATCTAAAACATAATATTTTAGGGATAGATACAACACACTGTTGTAGTATCTATCAGAAAGGAGGATACAAATCTTTCGGATTTTAGGTATGATACATCGGTAAATTTAAGTCCGAGGAGTAAATTTTACCCCCAGGGGGACTTTCGAAACACAATTGTAAACGGGGACGTATACAAAGTCTCATTGACTAAACCTTTGGAGTCAGTAATCTTTCTTCCCCTGCAGACAGATGGTAGAGTGGGATCTGGAATTAGGAACATAAAAACAAAAGAGGTAACTAATTTTTTAACTTTAAGACATTTTACTTCATTGAGTCTGTCTCTTTCTGTCTATGACATACCACAGGGAATATATACCTTAGATTTTTGACTATGGGTACTTGAATTAATGTTTCGTATTTATCTGAGTGTCTGTATCTTTTGTTTAATAGTAATGGTTTCCCTTTCCCCCTCTTCCCTGTTTAATCCTCAAACCGTAATTTTATATGTGTGATGACATATATTTTATCTGTTGTTCTTGTATGACAAGGGATCGTGTCCCTTAATAAAAGTTATCGAAATCATTCCATATTACCTTTTCTTAGACCTTTTCTTATACCCATATATACATAGTCAAGTCAAGTCAAATCAAATCAGTGAGTCAGTACAGGTTGAGAAACTCTGGGGTACTTAGTGTCGTGCGGTCCGGAGGGACAGGTAGTGGTTGAGGGCCTTAAGTGAGTTTGAGTACAGGTAACTCATCCACTACGGCAGGTCGGTAGAGTAGGAGACAGCAGGGGAAGAGGAGGACGGGGGTTAGGGAGGGTCGTAGTCTTAGAAAAGGTTACTCGGTGGACAAGTGTACTCCACCGGTTTCATAACCTCAAACTCGAAGTTGTAGTCAGGAAGGTTACTTGTGGGTCGTGACTAGAGGAAATCCTACCTGACCAACCTAGAGGAACGTCAGGTTCCCTGAGAGTTCTCAGAAGTGGTTGTGGTGTCAAGTTTTCGTAGTTAAGAAAACATGAGTCGAAAGAGATGTCAGGTCGAGAATGTAGGTATGTACTGGTGACCTTTTTGCTATCGGAACTGATCTACCTGGAAACAACCGTTTCATTACAGAGACGAAAAGTTATACGATAGATCCAACCAGTATTGAAAGGAAGGTTCCTCATTCACAGAAAATTAAAGTACCGACGTCAGTGGTAGACGTCACTAAAACCTCGAGGTTTTTTATTTCAGACTGTGACAAAGGTGACAAAGGGGTAGATAAAGGGTACTTCACTACCCTGGCCTACGGTACTAGAAGCAAAAGACTTACAACTCGAAATTCGGTTGAAAAAGTGAGAGGTGAAAGTGAAAGTAGTTCTCCGTAAAATCAAGGAGAAGTGAAAGACGATATTCCCACCACAGTAGACGTATAGACTCCAATAACTATAAAGAGGGCCGTCAGAACTGAGGTCGAACACAAAGAAGGTCAGGTCGCAAAGAGTACTACATGAGACGTATCTTCAATTTATTCGTCCCACTGTTATATGTCGGAACTGCATGAGGAAAAGGATAAACCTTGGTCAGACAACAAGGTACAGGTCAAGACAACGAAGGACTGGACGTATGTCTAAAGAGTTCTCCGGACCATAAGGGTACAGAAAGTCTTAAAAGGTGTCAAATAACACTAGGTGTGTCAGTTTCCGAAACCGTACAGTTATTTCGTCTTTATCTACAAAAAGACCTTGAGAGAACGAAAAAGGTACTAGGTCGCCTACAACCGTTAAACTAGAGACCAAGGAGACGGAAAAGATTTCGGTCGAACTGGTAGATTTTCGTCGAACTATACCCAATATATACATACGTATACACATTGACTTAGGGAAGCGACATGTGAAACACTTAATTGATACCAGTATTAGTACGTACACACGAATTAGGACAGACTGAGAAACACTGCGGTATCTGACGTCGGGAGGTTCGAGAAGAGAGGAACATTAAGAGGTCTGTTCTTAGGACCTCACCCAACAGTAAAGGAGGAGGTCCCTTAGAAGTGTTGGGTCCCTAGTTTGGACGTAGAGGACACAGAGGACGTAACCGTCCGTCTAAGAAATGGTGACTCGGTAGACCCTTCAGGGGGTTTTGTTGATAGGAAATTAATTTCTTTTTTTCTTTTTATGACTTTAAGATAAGGACTACAAATCGAGTCGAATTGGCGTATCTTCCTTTTCTAAATAATCACTCGCTAATAAAATAATAAACATCCTTAAATGTTGATTGTACTATTAATGAAGGAAAACTCGGATCTCGATTTTAAGATGAACAAGAACTTTTTCTTTTTCGCACGACTACTCGTCTTCTGAAGTCCTATTTTATCCGTATGAGTTTGGGTCTTCTTCATAGAAGGGTGATACGACGACATGTCAATATTAAACCATCTTACGACCGTTCATAAACTCCTATTCGTCATTTTCGCAAGAGGAATATGTTGTCGTTATGTCCGTTTGCAGACTTTAACATCTCGGAAAGTTTACCTCTTACGGGCCGACTTCCGATCAATCGACGTGACGTTACGTCGACTACTTGTAAACGAATGGTAACACACAGGAAGACTCCGGGAAAGAGAAAGGGTGAAGAAGGTTTATGAAGAGAAGAAACTTTTATTCGTTTAGAATGAGATAGACACGAGCCACACCTTACGAGTAATTTAAAAGACCGTGTTTCTAAATCTAATCTTTAGTCATTCGTCTAAAAGACTTCTCAAAACAGTCTTCAATTTATCGAATCCTCTCCCTGTCTTTCTCCATGTCGTAAATAAAAACATAATAAATTAATTATATTGTTTATAAAACTACGAAGAATAACCTCCAAACACTTAAAAGAGAGAAATACTATTTATATACAATAAAGAGATTTATACAAACAACTATCGAGTCACACTGTGACATACGAGATCTCTTCTTAAGTCCTATTCACTGACAGAGAACCCGTGGTAGGTTATTTTAAATACGATTACTTTAAATTTGAAGTACGACTAGTGGTTGGAAAATCACATTAATTCTTTACAAATGTCAATCCAGTTTGGTCCACTTTACCAACTAAAACTATTAAGAAATGGATGTTTTTACCATCCTAAAAATTTATATTGAATACGTCATAATTTCTAGATCAGGTGAGTAAAAAAAGAAATTTAATTTAATGTAACAGGCCACGGGTACTATATACGACATATATCTACTTAGTGAATTATAAATCAATAACTATCGTATTCCATGGACCTCAACTAAATCACTCTAAGTAAACTATCCAACATTCCGTAAACGTAGGTGGAGATGCGGCACGTTACTTACATTTTGGATTGCTCCGACTCTACCGACTTACCTTCCAAAGTACAGATCCAACACATATAACCCTTCTATATACCACCCAGTCTCTCCAGTTCTTAGGGTATTCCGTAAACTTTTCATTTATCAACTTCTCCAATTTTCACATAGGTAGGACCAGAACCCGCCAGTTCGGTCATTTCAATTGTTGGTGAGAAACTTTACTACAAAGATTAGGAATGAACTACAGCTCCCTCCACCTAAAATGTGCTTCCTGTTCTGACGAGTAATCCGTGGTGGTCTTTGAGATCCAAGGACCACGTACATTAAGGCTCTGTCCTTGTCCTCACACCTACCGGTAGTTTCCGAATCGTACTCACATCTCTCCTTACCACCCCACGTGGACACCCGAGACGGAACGTTTCTGCGACTCCTACCGGAATTCCCTGGGTTTCTCTGACTACGATCTCTTCCCGTCCAGGAGTCATCTGAGTGTCCAATCGAAACCCACACATACAAAGTCTTAAGGCCAAAAGTCTTCAAATCTGGCCGGAAAAGGTATTATTAGGTTGACACTGTGCGACATAAGGTCGACGACGACTGATTTCACGGTCTGAGAGAAGAAACGTATAATACTTCAAGGAGTTTTCACTTTCAACACAGGCTGAGAAACGCTGGGCTACCTAACATATAAGGTACCTTAAGAGGTCCAGTCTTACGACCTCACCCATCGGAAAGGGAAGAGGTCCCCTAGAAGGGTTGGGTCCCTAGTTAGGGGCCAGACGACGTAATGTCCATCTAAGAAATGGTCGACTCGGTGGTTCCTTCAAGTTCTTATGACCTCACCCATCGAATAGGGAAGAGGTCCCTAGAAGGGTTGGGTCCTTAGCTTGGTCCCAGAGGACGTAACGTCCACCTAAGAAATGGTTGACTCGATAGTCCCTTCGGAGTCAACGTTATCTTTACGTCTCGGAAAAGGGATTAAGATTTAAGGGTAGTGCTTGAAGTCAATGAACCAATACGAGGACGTACCTGACGTGTGTGGTTACATCTTAGAACCAGTCGGAAATGGAAACTTTTTACATTGACGTACGCTTTTCCTCCGGTGACACTGAGGAACAAAAGTAAAGGGTAAAAGATCTCGTAACAGATCTTTGATCTGATTTCGTCATTTGCAAAGGACTCCCACATCAGAAAAATGGTCGACGTTACATCCCTCTCCGACACTAGGGTCCCGCACATTCTTCTATCCTTACAACACGTCACTCTTTCAGATGTATTTTTGTTTACCCTTATCAGGGTATTACCGACATTTACAGTAAACACTAATAATATAAGACTCACGGTTCACTGACATTTACCTGGTTGTAAGGTTCACCCTTCCCCAGGGACTCTGGACCCTTTCCGAGAACACCTTCTCAACTATCATCTAATTTCAATGTAAATCCTCCCCTTCTCTACGACAAGATCCGTCTAGTTTAACCGGTTGTGTCCCTGTTTTCTTAGTGGATTATAGTTCAAGAAATATGACTAATAATGATGTTTCATTTAACAAGTCTGTTCACGACTAGATCCTAGAATTAAAACTTCACACTATGGTAACACACTTAAATGTGAGACTTGTCATAGTTACCTATTGTAAATGGCACACGAAAGATACCCAGTTCGGATCTTGATCCACGAAATATACGTAATCAAGTGTCTTTTAGGTGGTGGGACCCTGGGGTAAAGTATTTATTGCTGAGACTTTGTCTCAAGTCACATAAAAGTTTCAGTTCCTCACTGTTCTCTAAGTTTAAGTTCACGTGGTAAAGGACGTGAACCCGAAAAAGGGTTCTCGGATATCACTTTTAGATTCTCTTCCATCGGACCACTGACCCCAGTCATTGCGTGCTACGAAAGTAAATGTTCGAAACCCTTCCAAGGTGTTAGGTACAGAAGCAAAAGAGTACACTTGGTGCCCTACCATTGTGTCCAGGACAGAGTACCCCACCGGGACTCCTAAGTCGCCTCGTTCTTCTACAGTCCTATATCGACCACCCCAAACCGACGACACTCTCGGACCCGTCGTAGAGTCTGGATTATATGAACGTCCCGTCTTCTGCGTCACCTCCGAGTGTCTATACTTCACCAAACAAGTTCGCGTTTCAACCCTAAGTATGTTTCGGGAGAACAGAATGCTTGTTCCCGAGAATAGAGTTGTAGACGATTTAGTCAAACATACCAGTACGGGCTTATCCGACTCCAAACGAAAACTTTATTCTTTTGTCGTAAAAATTTTATTTAAGACCACAAACACCTACTTCTTTAATAAATTAAAACACATTATACTTCTATTACACACACGTGTATCTCTCACGAATAAAATAGAAATTTCTCTGTTCATTAATAAGTCTTTATCAATGTTTAAGAAGTGAAGACTAAAATTTACAAAAGGGATGTAATTTTATTTCTACCTATAGTCGAAAGTTTCTGATATATAACAATCAGGACTTGATAGTAAGTACACGACTTAAATAAGTCGTTGGTATGTTCGTCAGAACTACTAATAAGTAATAGAGCATTAGGGAAACACTGCCGAGAGAAAGTAAAGTCTCTGAGTCTTTTCGTCTTTTGTCCACAACGTCCTTCCTCCTGGGGAAGGTCCCGGACTTTCACCCGAGACAGATTCGGAACCTTTACTTGACAGGTTCCTCTCTGTGCACAACTGTTTCGTTCTCTGAAATAACCCTTCCCCACGGACCCGTCTCTCGTCGTCCCATTCCCTTGGGTCCTCTTGAAAAGACGGTACACCGAATGTCAGAGACCAAAGTACCGTCAACCCAATTAAAGGCCCACCAGAAGGCGGTTAGTGACACTGAACACCAGGAACGACCACCGCTTAGGTAGTGAGTCGACTCTACCTAAGATCACGCTTCCTAAGACCCTCCAACCATCCCGTACACCTGACCTCAAAGGAGAGAGGAAAATTGAAAAGGACTTAAGAAGGTCAACCACCATCGAAACAAGCAAGGTACAAGGAATGCTCATGAAGGACAGTACTCAGTGAATACGTCCACCAATGATACCACGGACCAGTCCCACCTGTCAAAGTCCGACGCCAAGGGATTGTGACCTCGTCCCGGTCGGGGGGAGACGACACGACCGCTGGGACGGACAGGTCACCGACCTCTCCCGACCCAACCTACACCCGTCTCGACCACTCCGATTTATAGACTGAAGGGAACATCGTGTCCCCCTACCTTCTCAGTGGTACGAGGGTCAGATCTTCGACCCAAGGTACATCCATACTTTTGCAGGGTCCGACCGGTTCGGTCACGGGTCCGAAACCATGGTCACAGATGAGTCTGCGTATGGAGATGCCAGAATGAGACGGACAGAGGAGACCCTCTTCTCCCAGTGAAGGAGAATCGTGGGTGGGACAGAGGGAAAAGTATGACAAGTACCGTAAGAGTTCCGTCCTTATGACGTCACCAAACGGTAAGGGAAGAGTCAGGTAGGATTTCCTTTAGTCAGGACTTACAAGTAACCTTCCTGACTATAGCTTCGACTTTGCGGTTATGAAACCGGTTGACTACGCTTCTCGACTGAGTAACCTTTTCTGGGACTACGACCCTTTCTAACTCCCGTCTTCTTCCCCTGTTGTCTCCTACTCTACCAACCTATCGTAGTGGCTGAGTTACCTGTACTCAAACTCATTTGAGGACCTCAACCATTACCTGTCCCTTCGGACCACACGACGTCAAGTACCCCAACGTTTCTCAACCTGCCCTGACTTGACTTGACTTGACAGAGGGATGAGGTAGGGTTCCGAGAGTAGGTGATTCGTCATAGTCTTTTAGTCACGAACGCACCTGGTCCGATTCTCTTACCGAAAGGAGGGAAAGGGATGAGAGTAGGGTCGTTAGACCCATCTCTGAAGGGGAATTGTCCCGGGGTACGTACCACCAACCTACGAGACGACAATGGGAGAACTCTCAAATTAGTGAAGAATTATTCCCGGGGTGTGAAAGTAAAACGAGACCCCGGGTGTCTAAGACATCGGTCGGTTAGGACGGGAGAATGGTAGTACCAGACGAGGAACTGAACTCACATAAGTGAAAGTTTCTGTTCGAGTTTCGATGAAATCCATTCTTTCCTCGTCTGACGAATACAATTAAATTCCTCTACACCCGAACGGACCTATTTTCCCAAATTTAGTATAGTTCCGAAAACTACGCGCACAAAAGCTTGAGAAATTTCATGAACATAGACAAATAAGAACGTCGGTCACGTTACCTATAAGAGTGAGTCTGTTTCGTAAAACGTTTACGTACCTGACAATTCACCGTAGAAGAACAAAACAGAGAAACACTCAGTCAGACACAAAGTTGAAGAAGATATGGTAAACACAAAGAAGAAACCACTTCTCGAATAACAGTAGAAAAGGACTGGACACAAGGAGAATTCTCAGAAAGTTCACTAATGATACTCAAGAAGCCTGTTATTTCTGTAAACGGGAACACTAAGGAGGGGGACGAGGGGTCTTCGAACAAACCAAAGTTAATATAAACAAGGAAAAATAAATAAAAAAAATATGTCTTCGAATTTAAAAAAAATATACCAACTTAGAGAACTTTAAAAGAAACGTGAAAAAAAAGACAAAATCCAACTATCTGAAGACGGAAGATCTTTAAACTATAAATCAAAATAAAAGAAAACTTAAATATAGAAAACTCAAAATATAAAAACAAGAAACTCATTCTATTCTCATACTAAAAAAAATTTTCATCTCTGGATCAAGAAGATTATGGTCAATAATTAAGAAGGAAGTAGTGACCAAAAGTCGCAAAGACAAAACAGAAGTGATAAACGTATACTTAAATAGACATCCGTGAAGTAATACCAGGTGATCATAAAGACTGAATTAACTACATGGAATATACGGTATTTACCACATCTTGACTAGGTAAAGTTAGAAGAACGCTCAAAACAGGTATAAATTACTAATATGGTAAACACCTATACTAACCGATAAAGTGGGAGAGGTTTTCAAATTATTTGAACGGGAGTTTTTATAACGTTATACGTATCGCTGTAAATTTTTTTAGTCGTAACAAAGGAAAGACAACTTATAACCTTCATTTACTTTGGAAGAAAACTACCACTTATGACACCATTTAGTTTCGTGTCTGATTACTTAAGTCTAAGTCACGACACCAGAAGTCTAAGAACGGTCGGAAATTTTCATTCTTATTTTACTCCTGAAAAGCTTTTCTTCTTTTTTTTCACAGGGGAAGGGGACGGAGGTCGATTAAAAGAAAAGACAAGAAAAGAGTACATAGACGGAAAGAGAATTACTGACAGTCCAAAGATGAACGGTCATTCGACGAATTCATCAAAAGGATACCTAAATTTCGTATGTTCGCTGTAAATAAAATTCACAAGTTGTAAGTCTTAGATATGACTCAGTAACAGAGTATAACTAGAACAGCATCAAATCAACGGTTCAACACAGGCTGAGAAACCCTGGGGTACCAGCTATTGGGTCGTCCGAGGAGACAGGTACCCTAAAGGGTCCGTTCTTATGACCTCACCCAAAGGTAAAGGAAGAGGTCCCCTAGAGGAGTCGGATCCCTAGTTTGGGTGTAGAGGACGAACCGTCCACCTAAGAAATGGTGACTCGATGGACCCTTCGGCATAACTAGATACAATTCAAATAAAAAGACATAAACCTCTAAGAACCATAAAATTTTTGAACGATGAAAATATCAAACCCATTTGAATTTTCCGTTTAAGAAACAAATGGACTATCGATAACGGACCAAGGAAGTTGCAGAAATAACTCCCAGCCGTTCGTCGACCGTGGTACTCATCGTCACTAGAGCTGGCTCAGGAAGAGACCCCTGGGAGGCCCCTCTCGTCACCGATGACCATGCGTGACAGAGTACCTGGTATCATCCCTCAAACCCGAATTCAGGTTTGGGTTATCCTTTGACAATTCCCCAAAATTTGACCCGACCACCCTAGACCACTACACTTATAGTCATAGACACTGTAGAGTGGTCCTCATCCCCTTCTGTCCCGTTTCATGAAGTAAGATAGAGAAATAACACTTTCTATCTTCAGACCTCCGTCCGTTCTAATAAGACGATCAGAGTACGGTATGTAGACTTTTGTAAAGGAATCTATAGAAACGTAACTTTTGTTCAAGTAGTGTTTACAGACTTTAGAAATGAAAAATAAATTTAGTCACTTCTAGGACATTTAACGTAAAGTTGTTTCAGAAATACTTCGTGTGGGATCTCAAAGGTAGACCTAAGGTGTTTTCCGTAGACTGAAAATCCCACTCATATTATTAAAACACTCTTCCATTTACTTCTTCCCGGACCTCACTTAACTACGTGTCGAACTTTCCAGTCTAGGGACACTGGACAAGAAGGAAGTCTGTTTTTACACTATCAGTCTTACAGGGACAGTGGCAATACCCACTTTGCTATGGAAACATGATGGTCTCAAGCCCTCTTCTTCAGATCTCTTAAAATGTCAATACTTGGCTCCTAGACATGTAGTTCTTTCTCTTACTCCCTCCCTTGTTGTCGATAACCACTTTATAAACTAGATAAAACAGATTTTCCGTTTCGATAATATAAAAGTTTTCGCTCCTCTCTAATAGAGGATTCAACGACGAAAGTTCTTGACAAGGTCAAGGTCCGTCCTAAATAAAACGAATCACATAGAGTAAAATATGTTCGGTCTGGAAAGGGAAGTGACCGAGGATGTTTGGAATTCAATCCAATACTGACGTTAAATATACTATTTTCCCGACATTTACGTTTTAAATCCCTCTTAATAAAAAAAATTACGTATTTCGAAACTTTTTATGTTACATCTAATATCTACCTTCGATTTAATTTCAAAAAAATTTTCTTCTTTCTGGATGGGTCAGTAGACAAGTAACCGGTCTCGTTTAATTTGACAAAAGGTCCCAGACCTTCGGAATAGTCTAAATAGTACACCGATATATATGTCGAAGAATGAGAATGAACCACCACGAAAAATGTTTACAATGTTAAGTAGTGACAATTTTACTAAAGAAATATGAATAAGGTGGAAAGTCTCAGTCAGAGATGTCCTTCTTTAACATCGAAAGTGTATCTTTTTTTATGAAAATCCCACTTAAAAAGAAAAAAAAACTGACGAGGTGTACCGAACCCCCTAGGATCAAGGGACTGGTCTTTAGTTTGGGTCCGCGAGTCGTCACTCTCGTACCTCAGGATTGGTGACCTGGTGGTTCCTTAAGGCTTAAAAAAAACAGAACTTACGATGTAAAATAGAAATAATTCGTACGTAAAGACGTCAAGATTGTAACTAGTAGTCCTCGTCGTCTGTCCTTGAGAAACAGGGAACAACCAAGTGTATTATCTTTAGGTCAACGTACCGGTCGTAGTCCTGGTCAAACTTGACCAAATACAGAACCACCAAATACAACTTGACCAAATACAGAAGGACCCACCGAGTCACCATTCCCTCGACGGACGGTCACATCCTCTTTGACCTTTACACCCAAGTTAGGGACTCAACCCTTCTAGGGGACCTTCTCCCGTACCGTTGGGTGAGGTCACAAGAACGGACCTCTTAGGGTACCTGTCTCCTCGGACCACTCGATGTCAGGTGCCCCGACGGTTCTCAGTCTGTGCTGACTCGTCCGTAAATGGTGCAAGAATGGACTGAAGAAAGACAGAAAGACGAAACGACACAAACAGAACTACCATTCCACCTACGAGAAAAAACTATGTCAAACCACCGATTGTTTGGGATCTCAACATAAGGTCTCTCTATTCCGCTTATGGAAAGGGGAATGTTGACTGTTGACACCGGTGAATGGACGGGGAGACATAGACGGACCAGTCAGTGACCCGTCACTCCTACCCGAGTACAACTAACCGAATCCTATCCGCCTCGAAGGACGACCTCGGTCTCAACTTAAGTGACAGTGGGTTAGTGCTGTCTCGACGGGTTTCGGTCTCCCCACCCTACCTAAGTCTCACCCCCGTCAGTGGTAGGAGTTACACGATGAAACCCGAGAGGAAGGAAGGTCAAGACTACCTCTTCCTAAGACGAGAGACACTTCATGATGTAACGACGGTAAGTGTAAAAGAGTAAACGAAACACAAGTCTCTACGTAACACAGTCCTTACCAACGAAGAGGAGGATACTTTATCTTCTCTTGACACCGAAGGGTGACACCAAGGATCCTTTCGAAGAGAATGGGGTTCCTTTCACCTTCTCTACCTCCTTCTCTTATTACTATGAGAATCCCTCGCACACCTTCCATTATCTTACCCTAGAAAGTAGACCCCTGATTCTTCTAGTGTGACCCGTCCGGTTCAGGTTTCAGTGTACGAGTTTCCGTTCTGTGTCACCACTTTATTTCGTCGACACTAAACCACTGTATTTATACACACACATGTTTATATAAACATATAAAGGGATTACGGTCTCATAAAAATACATAACCACACACGCACACACACACACACACACATACACGGACATACACACAATCAGTGATTTCGATATAGACTGAAAGACGTCGGGGTACCTGACATCGAACGGTCCGAAAAGACAGGTACCTGAAAGGACCCGTTCTTATGACCTCACCCAACGGTAAAGGAAGAGGTCCCCTAGAAACGTTATGTCCTTAGTTTAGGTTCAGAGAACGTAACCTCCGTCTAAGAAATAGTAGACTCAGTAGTCCCTTTGGTATATATATATACAGAAGGACCCACCGAGTCACCATTCCCTCGACGGACGGTCACATCCTCTTTGACCTTATACCCAAGTTAGGGACTCAACCCTTCTAGGGGACCTCCTCCCGTACCGTTGGGTGAGGTCACAAGAACGGACCTCTTAGGGTACCTGTCTCCTCGGACCACTCGATGTCAGGTGCCCCGACGGTTCTCAGTCTGTGCTGACTCGTCCGTAAATGGTGCAAGAATGGACTGAAGAAAGACAGAAAGACGAAACGACACAAACAGAACTACCATTCCACCTACGAGGAAAAACTATGTCAAACCACCGATTGTTTGGGATCTCAACATAAGGTCTCTCTATTCCGTTTATGGAAAGGGGAATGTTGACTGTTGACACCGGTGAATGGACGGGGAGACATAGACGGACCAGTCAGTGTATATGTACATATATTGTAATATATACTATTATATATGTATATATTAAAAATTTAAAATAAAAATAAATAAATAAACCGACACGAACCAGAATCGACACTGTTCTCACTAGAAGCTAGAAGTAAGGACCCACGTCCTAGAAAGTAACACCGTACACTTGAGAATCAACTCTGTACACCCTAGATCAAGGGACTGGTCCCCAACTTGGGTCCGGGGGACGTAACCCTCGAGTCTCAGAATCGGGTGACCTCGTGGTCCTTTCAGGGTATATATATAAATAAATACATATTAAAGATAAGTCGTCTTCTTCCTTCTTCAACCAATTCTTGAGGTAGAGAGGGTGAACAGACAATTGAACGTCTTAGAACCAAACACCAACATTTCATCAAACATCGAAACGTTCTCCCAACTAGAGAAAAACTCAGTTCCTCCTTATCTCTTACACCCTCACCTTTCCCCAGAACTTCTACTGGAGGAGGTTACAGAGAGAAGGACCAGGCTCCACTGTATGAGAAACAACGACTTTTCAGAACTCATCGAAGGAGTCCCGGTGGGTTGATCAGTCCCTGAGTAGACTCGAATAGACTCGTAAACTGAATAGACTCGTAGACTCTATACTCAAGACTAAAGAAGTGAATTCACGAAAGAATTAGAAATTACAGACGTAAAAGAACCACCATTCTTTCGAACGAACAACATTAGAAGAAACGGTCCGTCCCGTCAGACTTAGATAAAATCAAGGGAACTGTCTTAGAACTACTGTATAAACCACTGTATTTATACACACACATGTATATATAAACATACAAAGAGATTGAAGACGGGTACTCAAGGATTATTAACCTGTACAGTCTACACTTTGTATCATTTTAGGATTCTAACAGAACACAACTTATTCTAATTCTAAATTTTACGTATCGGGAAGGGGAGGGGGAAAGTGATAACCATCTGAATGACGAATACACACTTTCCTCCTATCACTTTACGGAAAATTCTTAAATAATAAGTCACAATCGGTGAGTCATTACAGACTGAGAAACGCTGAGGTACCTGGTATCGAACGCTCCGAGGAGACAGGAACCTTAAGAGGTCCGGTCTTATGACCTCATCCATCGGTAAGGGAGGAGGTTCCTATAAGGGTTGGGTCTCTAGCTTGAGTCCAGAAGACGTAGCGTCCGTCTAAGAAATGGTAGAGACGGTGTTAAGTCTTAAAAGTGATTAAATATATCTAGTAGTAACTATAAATTCCATTTGTGTATATTCGTACGAAACATATTTTAGGGATTTCAGTTACTCACCGGTGTCCCATGTTTCCAGACATTAACAGTCTCACTTGACCCAAACTCGTTGGTGTTTTATAATGACAACTTTCCATTTCAAACATAAAAGAGGTAAGAAGGGACAGGAGTTCTAGGACGCCCTTTCATTGGAGACAGTGGTTCTACCGAACTAGTACCTTAACACAGTTTGCACCACGGACCGTGTATCCTGTAACTTACTTACTCACCCACTTAGTCTTCTCCATGAATGCTGAAATAAGAGTGACTCTGAGAATTACAGTCCTTTACTCGTACACCGAAACTTAAACGGGAGTCTAGGACGACTTTGTTGGAACTTGAAGTTTTTCTTGGGAACAGAAAGGGACGGGTATACCAAATCGGTCCGTACCAGAAGAGTACTAGAAACCCCGTGTCGTCGGGAAGTCTTGAAACTACGTTTAACATCACAACAATAATCGTATTTTGACAGAAGACTTACTGAATATCATGCTGACTTTAAGAACACGGCTTCGTGCATGGGAAATCGGACAGGTACCAGACTAGGAGAGTAATGAGACGAGTCTTTGGGTCGACACTTCGTGGTAGACAGTCGTCGTCGTCGTCGTAGACAGAATCACAGTCGACTGTAGACACAATCGAGACCTCCGTAACGGACTTCCGGGAATCCACCCACACTCAGAACCCCCTCGTCCGAGGCGGAATCACGGAAATCACTTTATAACGGACTGGAAAAGTTGAATTTTGATGGGCACTACCACACGGTTCACGAACAAAAAAGCTTACGACTTTCTGAAAAAATCCTGAGGACGTAAGGTACTACGTAATTTAGAATGCCGATTAGAAGGAAAAGGAGAGTGTCATTATGACGGCACGTCACTCTGAACTTAGTTACGAGTTTACTATCTAAGCCCCATCCTAAAAGTCGAAAGACGAATTAAGACGTCTTTTATCACGACCTCTTAGATGACCCAACTTCTCACAGGAGGGAGAGGGAAGGACTTTACAGTCTTACACTGGAATAAACCCTTAGTCCAGGAATGTCCATACTAACAATTCTACTCCCGTGTGACCCCGAAGAAACCACCGAGTCTATCATTTCTTAGACGGACGTTAAGTCCTCTGGACCCGAGCTAGGGACTCAACCCTTCTAGGGGACTTTTTCCCTTACCGATGGGTGAGGTCATAAGAACGGACCTTTTAGGGTATCCGTCTCCTCGGACCGCCCATTGTCAGGTACCCCAGTGTTTCTCAGTGTGTTCTGACTCGCTGATTGTGTTGTGTCACCTCAGCCCATCTCAGTTAAGTCATTCCGACCACAGGAATATTCTTCCCTACGTCTCAGTGTATTTTCCCTCCACCGGTACACTACTGACCACGTCTGACCTTTATACGACGGTGTTTCGTCTCTTACGGTTCCTAACGACCGTTGACCCTCCTCGATCCTCTCTCCGTCCCTTGTCTAAGAGAGATCTCGTGTCGAGAAGACCGTGGAATTAAAGTCTGAAGATCAAAGGTTCTAGTACCCTGTCGTTTGAAGAAAATAAAATTCGGTAAACCAATCATTATTAAACGATGTCGCAGGGATCCTCGATTATATCTCATGATATATCGTTATCAGGGGTTGGGGGTCCGGTACCCGGTCATATCTAGACACTGGACAATCCTTGGTCCGACGTGTCTTCCTTCATTCGTCACCCGTTCACTCACTTCAGAGTAGACATAAATCCTCGCGGTTGGGATGACACCTGACACGTATGGTCCCTAGATCGAACACACGAGGAACACTCTTAGATTACGGACTACTGGACTCCACCTCGACTCTGTCACAACGATCGTGACCCCTCGTCGACGGTGACAGAAGGCAGTGGGGGTCTACCCTGGTAGATCAACGATCTTTTGTTCGAATCCCGAGGGTGACTAAGACGTAATACCACTCAACACATTAATAAAATAACATATAGTATTACACTATTGTCTTTATTTCACATGTTATTTACATTACACGAACTTAGTAGGATTGTGGTAGAGGGGTTGGGGGCGGTTAGAGACCTTCTTAATAGAAGGTACTTTGCAGGGACCACGGTATTCCCAACTCCTGGTGATGGTATTTCATGCAGTGGAGACGCTTATACATACTTAAAACATTAAAGACAAAACACGTCAGTTGTGTATCGGCAATATACTTCTGACAGAAAACCACATTGTTTCTAAATTCACCACGGGTATCCTTCCACATCACAAATAATCCTTTGTACTACCCTTACCCCGATAAGGTAATCCTTATGTAAAGGTCACATAAACGAGTTACCTAGGAAGTGAGTGACTACGGTTCAGTAAATTGTGTACCCATGACGCACTGGTATCGTACGGTTGGGGACACGAACGAAATCTCTCATCTCGTCACTTATCTATACATACTTTAGATGGAAGCACTTCAACTTTCAGGTCATCTCTTCTGTCTGTACTAACAAATGCTAGTTGGATGTATTAAAATTGTAGTAATATTTTCTTTTGTCGTCAGTGTGGTTCGTCACTACTTTAAAACACTTAGTTTCACAAACTCTAATAGTGAATTACTAAATTTTTGGAATATACAAATTTTACAAATTTGGAATTACAAATTTTGGAATATGACGCAAATACAAGCCAAGATGAACACATAGACACAAAATGAAGGGGTGGGTTATATCTGACAGAACAAAAAAAAGATCACGATTAGTGTTGAGAAGTGTATGTCATCCAAATTGTACATCAACAACTTAATTTAACCTAATAACTAATTACTATTTTTATCCCTCCCACCAATTATTCTTAATTGTGGTGACTCATATATAATATACACATACGGAATACTCGTTAACTGAATAACTGGAGTAAAATAAGAGTATCAACACGATACTCAAATATAGAGGACCATAAGGTAAAACGTCCCAAAGGTCCACCGTGATCGTCATTTCTTGAACGGACGGTCACGTCTTCTGTACTCTCTGAAGTCAAGCTAGGGATCTATCCCTTCTAGGGGACCTCCTCCCGTTTTGTTGGGTGAAGTCATAAGAACGGACCTTTTAAGGTACCTGTCTCCTCGACCGCCCGAAGTCAGTTATCCCAGCTTTTCTCAACCTGTACTGTCTTTACTGAATCGTAGGAACGTGCAGTAAAATGTCCACCTCTTTACCTCCAAGAACCTTTCATTCTTTCGAAGGAGGTCGAGTTGGTCGAGTCAAGTCAAGTCAGCGAGTCAGTACAGACTGAGAAACACTGGGGTACCTGACGTCGTGTGGTCTGAAGGGACAGGTAGTGGTTGAGGACCTCGAACGAATTTTAGTACAGGTGGCTCAGTCACTACGGAAGGTTGGTAAAGTAGAAGACAGCAGGGGAAGAGGAGGACTGAAGTTAGAAAGGGTCGTACTCCCACAAAAGTTCACTCAGTCGTGAAACGTAGTCCGCCGGTTTCATGACCTCTAAGTCGAAGTCGTAGTCAGGAAGGTTACTTATAAATCCTGACTAAAGGAAATGTTACCTGACCAACCTAGAGGAACGTCAGGTTCCCTGAGAGTCCTCAGAAGAGGTTGTGGTGTCAAGTTTTCATAGCCAAGAAACCGTGAGTCGAAAGAAATACCAGGTTGAGAGTGTACGTATGTACTGATGACCTTTTTGGTATCGAAACTGATCTACCTGGAAACAGTCGTTTCATTACAGAGACGAAAACTTATACGACAGATCCAAACGGTATCGAAAAGAAGGTTCCTCATTTGTAGAAAATTAAAGTACCGACGTCAGGGGTTGACGACACTAAAACCTCGGGTTCTTTTCTTTCAGACAGTGATAAAGGTAATAAAGGGGTAGATAAACGGTACTTCACTACCCTGGCCTACGGTACTAGAATCAAATAACTTACAACTCAAAATTCGGTTGAAAAAGTGAGAGGAGAAAGTGAAAGTAGTTATCCGAGGAATCAAGAAGAAACGAAAGACGGTATTCCCACCACAGTAGACACATAGACTCCAATAACCATAAAGAGGACCGTTAGAACTAAGGTCGAACACGAAGTACGTCGGACCGTAAGGTGTACCACATGGGACGTATATTAATTTATTCGTTCCACCAGTATATTTCGGAACTATATGAGGAAAGGGTTAAACCTTAGTCAGGAAACAACGTACAGACTAAGTTAGTCGATCTATCGTCGTTTCGGTCCAACACCAGGTCCGTCACCCACAAGTTTGACGTGTGTGTGACGTTCCACCGTGGAGTACGAAATGAGTGTGAATATCGGTAGGACGACTCAAGGGACCTACCCAAATTCCCTTGACACAGTTTTAGTACGCAGAAAGAAGAAAAAGAAAAATCATCAGTGTCGGAGGTCCTTGTTACGTCTTTTCTAACCGAAATTGACTCTAAAAACAGATTCTTATACAAGAAAGAAGTGGTTCCATTTCTCTCACCGCGACTCTACATTTTACTAACGACGAGCTGGCTTTAGTAAAGAGGACTTAAGAAAGACAGAAATCGGAAACCGAAGATTCGATTGTAGTGACTTTACTACTTCATAGGACGTCCCAGGACGCACCAACTCGGACCCGAACGTAAAGTGTAGCACCAAAGGGAACACACCACAACCTCGCCCCTGTGGGGGAGAACTCAACAGACGGACCTCCGACTTCGAGAACGGAGACGATCTCTTCTGTACCTGACAGGGGTTCTTCTTCTCTTTCCCCGGTAGGGGTCCGTAGGGGACCGTCAGGTCGAGGTTAGTCGTAGGGTGTCCGAAACCTTCTTCCTCGACACAAGTCGGCTCGAAATGTCGTCTACACACAAGTCTAGGGTTTCGGGACACGACGAGACGATAACAGACACTACACCCGGTCAACCTTCGAGTGGGGCCTTCGACGGTGTCCTAACCTTCACTTACCGAGGTCTCCTCGACGACGGAGTCGTCACCCTAACAGGCAAAGAGAGGACCTTCTTGAGACACATGAGACAAGAGGACGGGACCGAGGTCGGTGTCGGGAGTCCTAGACTAAAGTCGATCTTTGTTGTTCGTGGTCTTCAAAGATTCAATGTTTGACGGTCATGACTTCGGTCCGGAGACAGTTCCGTCGTAGTCAGTGTTATCGATGTTCCATCTTTGTACACTTCACGGGTAGTCACATGGGGCTTTGCACCTTGTATGTGTGTTACCTTATAATAAACCAGTGTTTTTCCTCCCTACATGCTGAACCTACTTGGTAACTTTTATACGATTTTTTTTTTATACTTTTTTTTTTACTTTTTTTTTTATACTTTTTTTTTTTTTTNGAGACAGTTCCGTCGTAGTCAGTGTTATCGATGTTCCATCTTTGTACACTTCACGGGTAGTCACATGGGGCTTTACACCTGGTATGTGTGTTACCTTATAATAAACCAGTGTTTTTCCTCCCTACATGCTGAACCTACTTGGTAACTTTTATACGATTTTTTTTTATACTTTTTTTTTTACTTTTTTTTTTTTACTTTTTTTTTTTTTTCGTTTCCTACTTCTAACGTACTGAGATAGATATCCTTTATAGGTCTTATCCGATTAAGTATCTCTACGTTTCGTCCATCTTTAGAGATGGTCCCTGACTTTCTCCCTCCCTACCTCTAAATACCCCGGTACTATGTCTTAAAGACACAGTCCATTACCTTTTCAACACCTTTGTCATCACTACCCACATGTTGTGATACTCACCTATAGAGACTTAATGTTCATTTTTTATCACTTCTACCGTTTACAATACAATATATATATAAAATTTTTATAACTTTCTTACAGTCGTGGGACTTCGTTTAGAATGTAAAGAATCGTTTCTCCTTTTACGACTTTTGACAGGATCCGAAAAGAGGCCTACCTGTATTTGGACACTCTTGACACCGGAGAATCCTCTTCCCGGACCGTATACCGTCGTATTACATCCACGAGTCAATTGGCTAGAACCAGAGACGGGGTCTAGTGGGAGGTCAATGTTGCACACTCAGGACTAGTAACTCGGACTCCAGTGAACAATCCATGAAACCCTTTTTCCCTCATTTCTTTCAAGGTCAATCCTGTAATTTACCGAACTATCCTTTTTTTTTTTTTTTTTCTGAGTTTTGTACTGAGACTCTAGAGAGACAAAGAAAAGGAAAGAGTGACAACACGAGGAATCTAACACGAAAGTTGGGAGTGGTCCTTTCTTGTTTTTTATCCTCTTCGTTTCGTTTCCTGTGGTAGATGACAAAAGGCGAGTGTTATTTCACTTTGTCCCCGGACCATAAACTATGGAGGAGTAAAGTGAGAGGTAGTCATAGAGGTCGAGACCTCTTGAGTAGATATTTTAAGAGCAACCGGACTTTCTCGATTATACGAAGTTCTTATACACAAGTCAAAGAAAGGTTTTCGATTATACGCGGACCCGGTCCCTAATCCGGTCTAGTAAGAAACTCTATTGATTATAATAATAAGACATGTATGTCCGTAAACTTGGCACCTAGTTTCTTCTATTCTTTGATAGAGTTCTATTGTTAGTCCTTTTATTGTCACTTAAGTTATGTGTTTGTACTGGGTGACGAGGGAACTAGATTAAGACTCTTTTTTCTTAAGAGAAAGGAAACCACACCTGTAAACTATAATTTATTCCAAGAACCCCACATGGACGTCGTCGGTGAACCTTAGTTCCATGGACTCTCTTTGTCCGTTATTTCGCGATTCCGGGGGTGGTGTACACAAGTACACGAGGAAACACGTAAGGACAGTCCCCAGGAACTGACTTTAGGCGTCCTTACTTAAGTTACGTAGATTAGACCGTAACTATTTCCCTTAGTCAAAACGTTCCCTAAATAACCTGAGAATTCTTACAATCTTTCGTTTCCTGGGGTGACTAAGTAAAAACAATACATGACTAACTAGAAAAGAGAAGGGGGGAAACGGAAGGAGTACAACAGTTATTTATTGTTACCTTGCAGACAGAACAAAATTTGTAGACGAAAACGTGTCAGTCGGACCCGTGACCCTTTCTCTTTTCTTTTCTATGAATCACAACGTCAAAATATGTACCTCTAAAAATATAATTTTCTCTAAACTTTAGGATAAGTTTATCCTAGGAGTAAATTACTTGTAGAAAAGTTTGTAACCCTCTTGGACCGTGGGAGATTGTCTTTCGGACTTCCCTAGACACTAACCCTAGTTTAAGAAACCGATTGTACCAATCCAATTGTCACGTGGAGTTCAGGGACTTTACTACCTGGGCGACCGATTAAACAGGTATACCACCAACTCTAAGTGCCTTCACATACGAGTGGACAATCTGTTGTGGATGGTTGGAGTCACGTAACAATCAGAAGCGAAAGAAACTACAAATATATAAACTATGGATTAACAAACAAGTTAACGGGAGTAAATCCGAAGATCGGGTGAACCCTCCTTTAAGTTGTTTCTCGTTTTAAAATGAAATGGTTTAGACTGGCCGTGTCAAACCTATACGATTGGTGGGGATTACCCCCAAAACCGGTAACTAGTTTATTTGTTTGAAAGTACATCGTCAACCTATCTCTCGTCTTAACGGTTGAAACAAATACGAACTCCCTAAAAATGATCTAGATATTGCGTACATCTTAAATTAAATATTCGTATGTATTATAAATAAACGATAATATATACGTATATATCAGTTTATTATTAATCACAAAATGTAAAATAAAGAATAAAGGACTATGTTTAACTTGACACTAGTAACCCAGTTATAATTTGCTAGTACGTCACCTGAGAGAGGTCCTGGCCTACACTGACTTACGGAAATATTTGGTATCGAGTATCGTCGGAGAGGGTGGGACTCTCCACCCCCATATTAAGGGGATAAAAATTATCTCCTTTACTCATCAACCAAAAAATAAACAAAAATAGAGACAAAATACCTACTTTCCGTCACTTCGAATCTCTCAGACTGTCTAGAAGAAGGTCCGTACCACGCACCGTTTATGCCTAAAAGTTAAGGACACCCAGACTGTGGCACTATCTTTCAACAGACACAGTCGGACCGGTCCGGTATCCTGTGTCAATACCTTAGACTGTGATTAGATCCAAAACAGCAATTTCACTAAATATTTACACCAATCGTAGACGACAAAATCAACTGAAATTCAAATGGAAACTATTACTGGTAACTAACCTGTCACCCGGAAGTCAGGCTAGTGAAATTCCGGAAATTGCATTTTACACTCCAAATAACCTTTTATTTATCAAAACGGAGTTCCGACGTCGTAATTGAGGATGGACTCAAAGGTAGGACGAACGCGTGGATGGGATGTATGTCTAAGGGTTGAACACTCGAGGTTGATAAGACACTCGGTTAAGGAAATTTAGAGAAAGAGAAACTGAGACATAGATATATATCATATAATATACATATACATATTATATTTAACATTTATATATTATTATCTAGAAAATATTACATATAAAAGTTATATATAGTAGGGGACCACCGAGTCTCCAATTTCACAGACGGACGTTACGCCCTCTGGACCCAAACTATGGACCCAGTCCTTCTAGGGGACCCCTTCCTTTACCGTTGGGTGAGTACATAAGAACGGACCTCTTAGGGTACCTACCTCCTCAGACCTCCCGATATCAGGTGTCCCAGCGTTTCTCAGTCTGTACTGACTCACTGAAGTAAGTGAAATAAAAGTTATATATACACAGTATATATATACATATTTATAACCCAACCGGTTATAAATATACTCCATTACCTTTTTAGGTTTACTTGAAAAACCAGTTGAGTCATAGAGTATATATACTTATATACTTTTAGTATATATATATATATATGATATCTTTACTAAGATATTAAAGGGGACTAGGACTGTACATAGGATTACCCTCTATAAATGTGAAAATAGTCAAGACAAAGAGACCTCTTCGGACTGACTATGTGTGTCGTTTCGGACCCGTGGTACTGTGGGTAAACATATTTCACGTTCTCCAAAGGTAGAAGTGTAATGGTCCTCTACTTTGTTCTAAATCAAACTCTCTGAACAGGTACCTATACATACACCAAACCTTTACCATCTCGTCCCAAAACTTCGGTCTCTGAGGTCTGTAAACATGAACTTTGTAAGTTTTCGTACCTAGTAAGGTTAACGTACTCTTTGACCGTCGGTACTACCTATGTCCTGTCTCACTGACCATCCTCACTACCAGCGGCTTGACTCGTGAAACGGACCATGAGGACACAAGAACCATGCCGAAAGACGTCTCCAGTTCCGTAACCAGGGGCTCTCTTTGATGACACACGAAGAGGGGGACGTACACTTTACCCATCTCTACTACCCTTACTGTCTTAACAAAGTCTCGCTATTCAGTACTCACTACATGTCACCGTTCTTCTTCGTTGTCGGTAAACTCCAGGGACGAGTCCACTATAGTGGTTACTTGAACCTAAGAAGGTAATGACAGTTGGAATCGTTTGTTTTAGGACTTCGAGAAAGTTGCGTTCGGGTAAACACGAAAAGATGTAAAAGGAAAGTATCTGACATTTGAGAGAGGTGGGGTGACCCAATACATGGTGACACGTCTCTTCTGATAAGCTTTTGTCACAAAGAGTCGACACACATTCTTAGATCTAGTATTAAACACCGGACTTTTCTCAAGTAAACCCTACATTAATTGACCCGTAACAAAATCAAAAGATAACAGCACATTGTCTAATGGTACTTAAATCGTTTCAAATGTTGTTCTATGTAGATAAGAAAGTGACAAAGGAACCGACTCTTAAGTCCCGAACCCAGTCGACCCAGAAAACAAGTCCTAGAACGTTTCGACAGTAGTTCTACAACCGGACCAGTCGAAAGAGTAGACTTCAACCTAGGAGAAGGTCCGAGTACATCCCAACCATCTTAAATAGAGGAACGTCGACATCGTACGTACTACCAAACGTAGAAGTTCTGTTCCTCGTTCTCAGACAGAGGAGATCCGAGATATTTTCCCAAATGAATCCATAAATCCAGTCCGGGTGGGTCCTATTAGTGGGAAAACTAATTTCAGTTACGATATCCTTTAAATTAATGTAGACATTTTGGGAGAATGGTAACGGTACAGGATACCAAATCATTGTTTAACGTTTAAGACAGGTGTGCATTCCCCTCGTCTAATGGTTCCCGTACCTGTGACCGAATCGGACAAGTCCGACGAATGTTGTTTTATGGTATATGACCCGCTGAATATTACAATTGTCTATAAATTAAGAGTGTCAAGACCTCCGACTTTTCAGACTATAGTTCCACAGACCACTCCTCGACGAAGGACCAAGTATCTACCGGTAGAGAAGGGACACAGGGATGTACTATTTTCCTGTCCCCCAGTGAGACCCTAGAGAAGTTATTCCCGTGATTAGTGTGAGTACTCCCGAGGTGAGAACACTAGATTAGTGGAGGTTTATGATATTAGTGGAGGATTTTGATAGTATGACCTCTAATTGAAAATTGTGTCCTTAAAAACCCTTGTACCGGTAAGTCAGACGTCGTCCATGGTACCTCTAGTAGAGTCTTAAGACGGGTCACCAGTGACCGTGGAGGGAGGAATATACCACACACAGGATAAACATCTGAAAGTAAGGGACCACCGAGTTTACCATTTCTTAGGTGGATGTCACGTCCTCTGGGTCCCAGTTAGGGGTCCAGTCCGTCTAGGGGACCTCTTCCTTTACCGATAGGTGAGGTCATAAGAACGGAGTTCTTAGGATACCTGTCTTCTCGGACCATCCAATATCAGGCACCCCAGTGTTTCTCAGTCTGTACTAACTCTCTGTTTTACAAGTCGTCACAATTACATAACTGCATGCAAGTTTAAATTTCAATCTTCTCGTCTTTCAGTCAACAGTCGACTCCAATCCAATAAATCCGGTCCTAAAGAGTTCAAGTCGGGTCAACTACGAGACCAGACCTAATAAAAAGATTTTGACACCCCACGGCAGTATGTGTAACATTCTGTAACTCGTCGAAGGGACCGGAGATGGGTGATCTACGGTCATTGTGTGGAAGGGGGTGACCCCCTTAATTTTGCTTTGGTCAGTAACGGTCTACAGGTGACCTCCTCCTCCGTAGGGGTAAATTCTTCGGGACGTAATCTTCTTGTTTCGTCCAAAAAACAAACAAAATTGCTTCTTGGGTAATTTAATCCCTTAAACAAAAAAATTCCGTTACGTCGACAAACCTCGGTCGTCCGAGAACGGGCAACCTACTACGGAGTAAGGATCTAAACGAAAACAGTAAATGGTCTTTTACATATCAAATATCAACGTTTCTTTTTTAATTATGACATCTACACAGAGGGTGAGTATGAGAGAATAAGTGTATATACGGTTTTGATATAATGCAATAGTACAAACTGTTATGGAACATTAGTAGACTCAAATATCAGTTCGGTATAATATTATCCCGAAATCGAGACAATACCGTACCCAGTCTATAAAGGGGTTTCTATAAATTACGTACTCCGGTCTTTTGATTATTTGAAGTAAGCATCACAATGCCGAGGAAAGAACCTTTGCTCACTATACCGAACCACACTCTACCTCACCTTCCGTGTCAGGTCAAGACTTTACTGTTTAAAGTTTTCGAGGAGTAAGAACAAAAGAGATCCGTTTCCGTCGAGTTCGTAGAGTAGGCTGCACTCAAGTTCATGTCTAGTGTGCGGCTGGGTTCGGGTCTTCTTACACCGATGGTCGCTTCCATCCGTAGACCAGAAGTAATAGAGGATACGAGAGCAGTGTCACGACCGACATAAACCTTCTGTGTATTTTACAAACTCAGAGTCTAGACAAGACGGCTCACCCTCGTATGCTCTAAGAGTTTTTACCCTTCCGGTTCCAAAAGAGAAAATAACGTAACAACAGTTACAGATGATTTCAACAAAACCACGTCAAATTCCATTTACGACAGTAAAATAGTTTCATATTATCCGACTGAAAACCCTTACAAACACTTCCTACAGAACAAAAAGTCATACCGTTTGTAATACTAACATTTTAGGAACACGAGCTCAACTTTCAAGGCCGTTCTTGAAAACTTTATCCGTGTGGACCTTAAGCACTAAAACTATTACCCTTCCAGTATCAACACACTAAACATCTTGGACTTGGTCAGGGGTTATAACCCCTCATCCTCTTCTCCAAACAAACTAAAAAATTTTTTAATTCACTCTTAAGGACGAACAGTCTTACTTCTACCTAACGTAACCACAAGAACTACTTCTTAAACTGATATACATCATTGTGCACCACCTTAAATTGACAAAGGGCCATCAACTCTTCGAAAAGTCAATATGAATCAACAAACTCACACCTTTATTAACCAAGACATCATCAATAAACCATTTTTCAACTGGGTTAATACCTGAGTCGAGGAAAATACAATTATACTTTGTGTGTTAATTTACTGAAGAAAAAACTTCTTCTTAAGAAAGATTTACTTACCAACTTACTTCCAGACACATTGCTTTCTGAACACCCCACAGTCGACTAAGGAGTACTGTGATATCTCTCGGACACCTTTACGTAAAGGTCAGGAACAAAGTCTTCGAATCAAAGACGACAAATATTATAGTCTTTCACATGCGTATCGGACCACAACCAGTAAATTCGACAATCTAACAAGAACCAGACGTGATGTGCAAAATGTAATTACTACTACCAAATGAAGACAACATACACAGAAGAGACCCATAAGAAACTGAACCCCACAAAGTATATTTTCAATTGAAGAGACTCAATTAATAGCGGTCTGACTACCTATTTATATAAAATGTTGACCCAACATAAGGAAACATAAATTACGGAATCGTAACAAAATGGTGTCACATACCGTTTGTCTAACCACACAAGAAGAGTTACGTTATTTCTTAGTCCATCGGCAGGTTGAAATTAAAAGACGGACAATTAAGTTTACACCCTAATCTAATAAAAACTCTAAGTCAATTCCATTACACGCTTAGTCCACTTAACTAAGATCGGTTACCTAAATTCAAGAGAATAAAAAACGAGGCAAAGTCTTCATCTTTTACGTTCTTATATACTCGATACAACGGTTCCAACCCTGATACCCCAAAGTTCGTAAATTTTTTACAGACGAAAAATACGAAGTTTTATTTGATATCTCTAAGTTTAAAAAGTAAAGATGAAACGGAAAAAGAATCCTTCTACGAAAACCACATCCGAGTCGGTCACAAAATTTGTAAAACAAGTGTCACGTAAAAGTCCTCTCTTTTTGTTCTTTGACACTATAAGTATACTTTGTCTTAAAAATCGTTGACCCGATTTAACCATACTTTAAAAAAAGACTTCAGAATTTACCTTCATGAAGTAGGATGATAGGTAAAAAACGAATAGACTTTTTTTAGATTTGTTTACGCGACAAAACGACAAATAAACGTACTTAGGAAAAACGACGACAAAAAGGTAGTCACTTTTAAAAATTTATAATGTTTTACTTAAACTACACCTATAATCAACGTAATTTCACACAAAGTCCCAACAAACGGTGTCTTACCGGAGTATGATACCCAGACAAAAAAATTCTACCTTCGCATTATCGGTCACGGGTAAAGGAGTCAAATGTCTACTGTCTCGGGTCCAGGTGGAGAGTCCTATTCACTAGTCTCGTAGTGTAAGAGACTGGAGGAGTTCCACCTAAATAGACAAAGTACAGCCAACGGAGGATGGCCTTTTACGGATCCATTGGAGAGAGACGTTGTGTGACGTTTTCTTTTGTTTTCCACCTGTGACCAAAGGATATGTGCGGTGTCTTCTCGTGTAACTTTTACGAAGAAACTAAGAGAAAGGTGTCAAAAGATCTTAATATAAATTGGAAACTATAATTTGGTTTAACTCACACACCAACGGGTCAAAAAGGCTTCGACAAACTAATACCAATAAAAGAAGTCAGGAAACTGGGACAATACTAAAAAGAGGAAACTTAAGTTCCTATAACAGAAGTCCTTCGTGTCGCTCCTAGGAGTCAAATTCTCAGACTCACTATGACTAAAGATTTGTACCATAGATAACACCTCCTATTATAAGTTCAAAGGACGTCGAAAACTTTTGACACCGGTAGGGACATTATCGACCCAAACCTTCGTAAGACCTCGTCACAACCTGAAGAGGGACTACCCGACCTACCCCTCCCACAATGTAACAAGGGACCCATCACACACACACACACACACACACACACACACACATACACACACCCATGTATGTACACACGTAAACACAGGCCGGAGATGTTCTACCGACTACCATATCCGTGACAGAAAATGACCCTTTACACCCGCTGGGGAGACAAGTCACATATGACCCTTTATTTGACTCCAGGACCCTCAACCCCCTTCTCTTCCTGTGAGTCGTAAGTGTGACTGGACCCCGGTCACCACCCTTACCGCCTATTAACATTTGTCCGTACTCCCTAGGAAAACCCCTCTACTGTCAAAAGATTTTAACCTAACACCACTATGTTTATCAATGTGTCGAGTCATTTAAATGATCTTGAGTAACTAAATTTGTACACTTTTACCCAAACCCTCTCGACGACGGACTGGAAGTCTGGGGTTAGATTAGATAGTGTTTCACAAGAAAAGTACACGACCGAAGGTTGAGACTCTCCTCCAGTATGTGTCACCACTCTCCGACTCAGAAGCGACATGTTTAACGGTTCAACACCGAATTTCAAAGAGGACTCTACGGAACCCCGGTCTTGACCGGACTTTAGACAGTATTGTTTAGGGACTTGGTCGTCCCGAGTACCGAGTCGGACACCACGGGCCAGTCACACCTGGGTAGTACCATGGACGTATAAGAGTGTACTTCGAGACCTTCTACGCTCCCTAATGTCTGGGTGTCTAAAGGGTTAGAAAATTAACTAATTAAATAAAAAATCGAAAAGAACCTGTCCGTCCTGATTAGAGTAGAGTCCAAACTTTGTAAAATCGTGGGTTGGGATTGTCGACTCCGTAGTATAAATAAGTGAGAATTCAGTCAAAGAAACGATTCCTGAATATCGAAACGATAGATAGAGTTCAAGGTTCAATTCTAAGTGAAACCCAGTATTAGTCCCAGTATTCCGACATGGGGATCCTTCTACCGGGGTCTACCACTATGTTAAACTGAAATTATGTTTTCTTATACCATCTCAAATGGACTACGTCACAAGACAAGGTCTCCGAGTACGTTTTGAAACTACTCAACATTAAAACACTGAGATTTCGGTGTAGAGAAGGTTCCTTAATTGTCGGACGTCACAAAAGACAGACTATTCCATATTCGAAAGACATTCAGGACAAGATAAAGAATATTGTCAAATTCAAGGACTAAAGGACTGTGACATTCCACAAACCCAAGTTCACATCTTTCGATCTCTTAAAGTTAAGGGGGGGGGCGGGGGTTGTTTTAGAGGTAAGCTTGTAAGGTTGACTTTATTGACTTCGACTTTCAGTGAGACAACACAACTGAGAAACACTGGGGTCCTGACATCGGAAGGTCGCAGAGATAGGTACCCTAAAAGGTCCGTTCTTATGACGTCACCCATCGGTAACGGACTAGGTCCCCTAGAAGGGATGGGTCCCTGACTTGGACCCAAAGGACGTAACGTCCGTCTAAGAAATGGTGATCGATTCGACTTCGAATTAAGAAAGGTCAACACAATAATAAGAAAAGGAAGGTACAAAAAGTCAGATAGAGTAGGTGTCTTACAAAAGAGAACATATCCTTTCCTACCGGAAACTGGAAGTCCAGAAACTTTAGTGTAAGTCGACACTCGTCTTAGTTAGCTGAAATCTAATCTAGTACTTCTTCGAAGGATCTTTATCCTTCGACTCAAACCCGAAGAAAGAACCTTACCCCACGTCTCCCCCTACTCCCACACCGAAATTCCTACTGTAGAGTTTATGACGCGGAAGGGAACTCGACCCCTTTTTACTTTATAGATCAAGTTTCTGGTTTACGTCAACCGACAACTCTTCAGTCGAAGTAATTCGCCGAAAAATTAGTACAAGTTTAAGTCCATAACTTGAGGGACTGTTGTGTTAAATAGTCACACTACTGACAAATATACACAACCAAAAGTTCGGTCTGTTGGTACCTTAGTCTCTTGAAAATCTCGATACTTTTCGGAACCGTTAAAAGACTAGATTATGTCAGTAAAATGTTTCTTTATGGACACTGGGTCTCTTTACTTCTCTGAATGAGTTCAAGTCAAGTCAAGTCAACGAGTCAACACAGGATGAGAAACACTGGGGTACCTGACGTCGTGCGGTCCGGAGGGACAGGTAGTGGTTGAGGGTCTCAAATGAGTTTGAGTACAGGTAACTCAGTCACTACGGTAGGTTGGTAGAGTAGGAGGCAGTAGGGGAAGAGGAAGACGGGAGTTAGAAAGGGTCGTAGTCCCAGAAAAGGTCACTCAGTCGAGAAGTATAGTCCACCGGTTTCATAACCTCAAAGTCGAAGTTGTAGTCAGGGAGGTTACTTGTGGGTCCTGACTAGAGAAAATCCTACCTGTCTAACCTAGAGGAACGTCAGGCTCCCTGAGAGTTCTCGGAAGAGGTTGTGATGTCAAGTTTTCGTAGCTAAGAAAACACGAGTCGAAAGAAATATCAGGTTGAGAGTGTACGTATGTACTCGTGACCTTTTTGGTATCGGAACTGATCTACCTGGAAACAACTGTTTCATTGCAGAGTTCTAATGTGTGGATTATGTAACAGTTCATCCTCAGACTGTGTCAGTACAAAACCACTTTCTACAAGGTTAATCTTTTTTCGTATTGGACATTTTTACGATACCGGAAACTCGTACTTCGGTAAATTGAGAGCAAACAGGCGGACAAGAGAACGACGGATAACATTCGAACAACATCTCACCTCCGTTCCACAAATCTTCCCAAACTCTTTCTACCACCTCGGGGACATCTAGTCAGGAAGGTCACCCTTCCCCCATCGACGAAGCTTATCATTTTCCTAAAGTTGGATGAACTCATGTAAGTGAAGACCTCTACATTTGTGAGGGAAACGCAGTCGAGTACTAATATTTTGTCGGAAGTTATCTAAGCATATTGTAATGAAACACTTTAACAGGGAAATTGAGGGACTTTCTTCAAGTAAATTTTTACAAAGTAGACTTGGTACACTTTACTCAATTAAATATTTCTTAGCCACCACTATAAGAAAGACGTTGGGATTTTAGTGGTCAAATAAATATATAAAGGTCCAAGAGTACAAAAGGTCACGGGCTTAATTTGGTTAAAATTTATCTGAATAAAACTTTTACAGGTCCGTAGACCGAAACGAAAATAAGAGAAACAGAAGAAATATAATAGAAGTAAAATGAAGAACGTACACAAGGAGTCTGTTGTAAGTGTACTCAGTAAGTCCTTCTTTTCCTACTTCCAAAATTGAATTCCATCTAAGACAAAGAGTTTTTCGGAAAAACTGATAGGTTGTTTAAGTTGTTTGTAAAACCCCTGTGAATAAAGTCCGAGAATGATCATGAAAACACTTGTAACAACGTAAGTTGAAACAAAGTAGAAGGACGAAGAGAACATTTCGTCCGGATTTACAAAGGTAAACCATCTACTTTTGTCCCTCTGACACTTTCTTAGGCCCTCCGGGTTTCAGTACATTTTAAGAACTTCATCGTTTCTATTAGAAGGTTGGACTGACGATTGCAAATAACAATTACGGATAAAACATGTACGGTAATATTTCAAGACTCGTAAAGCATGATTAGTAACAATATTCAGATGTAGTTTCACATAAAACTTTCACGAACACTCTTCATAGAAAGGTTTTCGGTGGAGTATTAGCACAGAGTTAGCGGTCGGAATATGTACCTTTGTGAAACGACCAAGAACATATTAGATCTGTAACTGAAGTTTAGGAGTCAATATCTTTCGTTTTCAGTTTGTAAGGTTCGACGAAAATATAACGTGACAACTTCAAAATCAAAAGGTCCTTGGTATTGACACAGGATTGTCTGAAGTGGTCTGTCTCAATCCCAAACTTTGACTATACATTCAATTAGAACTATATCCCAGATATCACATACATTATAATTTCATCACCTATCAGTAGAACGAACAAAAGGGGAATTTTGATTCGGTCCCTTAATAAGAATTTAACCTTTACGTGTGTTCACCATCTATAGTTAGAATCTGGTACACGGAACCTTCTGACCTTTACATGGTATTTCGTCAGATAATATCAACCTACTTTAAGATAGACATTGTGTTCTCTTCGTCTCACTATTGTATCCTTCCCCTGATATTTCTTGATCTCTTTCTTTTACTGTTACTTGTTTAGAAATTTTTTATATATTTAAAATAAAGACAGAGTATACGTTCTCATGACTCCCAAACGTAGGTCTCGACGATACTTCCAAGAGGATCTCCTCTTGTATCCGTTTTGTGAGAACTGTATTTAGTGCCGTCCTAGGAGATACTGGGTGGAGGGTCTTATGACCTTTATTTTCACTTTTATTTGTCTACCCTGGATTAATTTTAGTTTTCGAAGACGTGTTGTTTCCTTTGATATTCGTTCCACTTTTCTGTCGGAAGTCTTACCCTCTTTTATTATCGTTTACCTCGTTGACTGTCTCTTAATTAGAGTTTTTATATGTTCGTTGAGGACGTCGAGTTAAGGTCTTTTTATTTGCTGGGTTAGTTTTTTACCCGGTTTCTTGATTTGACTGTAAAGAGGTTTCTTCTGTATGTCTACCGATTGTTTGTGTACTTTTCTACGAGTTGTCGTGAGTAATAGTCTCTTTACGTTTAGTTTTGGTGTTACTCCATGGTAAAGTACGGTCAGTCTTACCGACGACAGGTTTTCAGATGTTTGTTATTTACGACCTCTCCCACACCTCTTTTCCCTTGGGAGAATGTGACAACCACCCCTACGATTGATCATGTCGGTGATACCTCTTGTCACACCTCTAAGGAAATTTTTGACCTTTATCTTGACGGTATGCTGAGTCGTTAGGGTGAAGACGTGGATGTGTGGCACCTTTGGTCTTAACTTTCTCTGTGTATATGGGGTTATAAGTAACGTCGTGACAAATATTATCGGTCCTGTACCTTCGTTGGATCTACAGGTAGTCGTCTGCTTACCTATTCTTTCGACACCATGAATGTGTGTTCTTCATAATGAGTCGGTAATTTTCTTATGTAAACTTAGTCAAGATTGCTCCACTCACTCTGACCTCGGATAATATGTCTCACTTTATTCGGTCTTTCTTTTTGTGGTTATGTCATATGATTGCGTATATATACCTTAAATCTTTCTATCATTGCTATTGGGACATACGCTCTATTGTCTTCTCTGTGTCTACATAACTTGTCAGAAAACCTGAGACACCCTCTCCCTCTCCCACCCTACTAAACCCTCTTACCGTAACTTTTACATATAATAGTATACACTTTGCTTAACGGTCAGGTCCAAGCTACGTACTATGTCTTACGAGACCCGACCACGTGACCCTACTGAGTCTCCGTACCATACCCCTCTCTCCACCCTCCCCCCAAGTCCTACCCCTTGTGTACATGAGGACACCACCTAAGTACAGTTACATACCGTTTTGGTTATGTTATAACATTTCATTAATCGACAGTTAATTTTATTTATGTAAATATAATTTTTTTAAAAAATTCATTTTTCATTTTATTTTATTTTAATAAAAAGATTTTATATATATATATAATATATATAACATAAAGAGAGAGTATACATTCTCCTGACTCCAAACGCAAGTCTCGACGACACTTCCAAGGAACCAGTAGTCCCAAACAAAAAAAACCAAACAACCGAAAAAAAACCAGTGCTCCGTATACCCTATAATCAAGGGGTTGGTCTCTAACCTAGACGTGGAAGATGTCACGTTCGTGTCTTAGAATTGGTGACCTGGTAGTCCCTTCAGGGCTTTAGAGTAAATTTTATCAATATTTAACTGTAAATAGGTTCAACCTTCCATTCTACCCCCTGGAATACCCCTCTCTCTAAGGTTTTAGTCTTGACCAAGAATCCTCGAAAACAAACCACATATTCCTTCCACTATTGGTTAATTATATCTTAAACAAAACGGAAATGTTTAATTTAAAATTTGAATTGAGGGAGACTATTAAAATCCCAGTAAATCCTTACGAAACGTTCTGAAATCGAGAACTCCGAATTACGTAAAACCATTAATTTAATCCTTGAATGATGAAGGACTAGTTTAAAGGAAATAACAACTTCGATAACGAATTAACCTTCAATCCACTGCAAACTTTTTGACGTGGTTAATGTGGATCACTCGACTCGGAAAATATCTGAGTTACACGGGTTAAATTATTCCTTCAGTGTAAAAGTAGACTCCTAATCAAATTCATCTCCTTTGGGGTAGTCGAGTCATAGGTCTTTTACCAATACATATCGGATCTTTACATGTAACTTTGATATTTATGACAGAGTCTGAGTTCTTGATTCAAATTAAAGAACTCCCTTAATAGAAGGGTTTACTTAACGGGCCTTACCGTTTTTACAGTACATTATCAGAGTCTTCCTTTAATCCGAAGACATAATCACACACACACACACACACACACACAAATTCCTGTAAATTTTCATTATGAATTAACTCTACAGGTTTCAAAGAGTCACGGAAATATATCTCAATTCTCTTTCTTTCTTTATTTTTTAAGTCAAGTCAAGTCAGAGAGTCAACACAGGCTGAGACGTTGGGGTACCTGACGTCGTACGGTCCGAGGAGTCAGGTACCCTAAAAGGTCTGTTCTCACGACCTCACCGAACGGTAACGGAAGAGGGACTGACCAAGATGTTTTACAATTAATGTTAGACCATCGTGTCTCTTGTCAGTGATGGGAATCTACACAAAAGAAGGTGGACTTCTTAAAGGTTTTACTTAAAACCAAAATTAAATAACCTAAGTATACCTCGTAGGTTGGACGTCGAGAACTTAGGAGTAGTAGGAGATTACGGTATTACTAATGCGAAAGGTTATAACGACAATCAATAAACCAAGGGACACCTCAAGTTAAAATACTGTTCTAGGTGACGAAGGTTTTGGAAGTGTTTACGACCGTCTTTATTCGTTAATCCTCGTCAATTTATCATTGAACCCACCATACCCAACACAGGGTTGTCCATTAGACTTCTTCACGTCATCGACCCTCCTCGACTCGTTCCACAGGACCATCGGACCCTGAATCGAAAACGACACACACATGTTCCGCCTCCTACCTCTTCCACTACTCGTGTCATACACTTTCACACTTCACAAACCCTTTTAGACGGACCCGAGTACATCTCTTTTCACCTCCGAAGATTTGTCTGAGAAGAGACCGACGCAACTTTCACTTTCACAATAAACGAACTAGCACAGACTGAGAAACACTGGGGTCCCTGAACATCGGGCGGTCCCAGGAGACAGGTACCTTAAAATGTCCGTTCTTATGACCTCACCCATCGGTAAGGGAAGAGGTCCCCTAGAAGGACTGGGTCCCTAGCTTGGACCTAGGGGAGTAACGTCCGTCCAAGAAATGGTAGACGAAACTCGTAGCTCAGAAAGTGATTTTGTTGATTAATACCTCACCACTGCATAAGGAACAGGACCCAAAAGACACCTCGGGTACGTCCACCTCAACAGTCACTGTTTGTCCGATAGTAAGATACGGTGACACGTGGGTGGTCCAAACAAACCCAACAAGCCTTCCAAAGTGTGATGTTCTGACGAAAGACTCGAGTAGATTCCGTTTCTTCCTTATCCCTCCTCCAACCCTTGGTTACAAAATCCTGTTTATAGGACTACAACCTTTATAAACGGGAAATGTCAGTACCTGTCTTAGACTGGAATTTTCAGTCTAATTGTACAGACAAATGAAGGAAAAACTGGTCCTTTATTGAAGGACTCCTATTTGCTTGACGGAGTCCTTCAGGGACTGAAGGGTTCCGATAATCCGACTAATTGTTTATCACTCTCTTTTCGTGAGTTCATACATTTCCTGTAATGAAATGTAATATACATAAGGATTTTTCTTTACACCTTTTAGGTGTAAAACCTCCCTTACTATATGTTCATTAAATCTTTAATAAACACTAGTAATTCTCCACTAACTTTTTAACATTGTTCCTCACACCAGACACCCTTCGCCTACCATTGTGTCAATAATTAACCTTTACATCGTTCCTCAAAAGGCGACAAATATTGACCCTGACGGAAGGTCCCACCTTACCTGGCATGTGACCTCCTGCAAACCCGAAGACTTATCGACGTACACAGATAAATACACTCAAAGGGGTACACCAGAAATCTTTTGATCTAAGGAGACTCGTCGTCTGTCTAAGACCCGAAGCTTCGTTCCTCTGTCTCCCCCTGAGGTCCTCTCCCTTCTCTTTCTACTACCCTTCTTCTTCTGTATCACATCGACCCCTCACTAAGGTCGTTAAGGTCGCTAATGTGAACCCGTGACCTCGGGTCTCACTGTGACAGGGTACAGGGACTTTTAGGGATCAGTCAGAAAGGGTTTGAGGGGTTTCCGAACCTACCTCACTCAAAGGATATCCTTAGCCTCTTCCTGAGTGAAAACTCTGATAAGTGAACGGAAGAAACATCGGGCTGAATGTGTCTATACCGGTTTCGACCGAAGACTTCTTAGGTAGTCACTTGGAAGGTTATGATAACGTTAGTCGAGTTTAAATTCATAGGATAAAACAACTAGAAGACAACATATAATGTCATAAAATATATTAAGTATCATTGATACGTTAAATATAATGGAAATGAGAAAACTCAGATTAACGTTTGAGTGAAACAAACCTAATAATTATTAACAATAAGTGACAAACTAGAAACCGAAAGTGTTGAAGACACTCTTTTGGTTTGGAAATTCGTAGAGGAAACGGGAAGATCGTGACAGGAAGTACGATATTTTGGTAGGAACGAAAGACCGGTATTTTCTTACCAGGTCTATGTAACATAAAAGAAAGAAAGAAAGAAAGAAAAAAAAAAGACGACTCTTATTTCTTATTCAGTACGAGGGGTTTCTCGGACCCAGGAAAATCACCTCTTTAAATAAGTTCTCCATTTGGATCCTTAGATCAAAGGACGACGACTCCCGAGTGTACATCAGTTCAATCTCATCCCCATTTTCATAAAGAATTCCATTGTCATGTATACTTACGATGATTAAATATTGTAACATATAACATTTAAGGACGTGATATATACACACACACACATGTGTGTTTACTTTAAAGTATGTTTTCCTGTATATATATACGTTTAAAGTACACGTTGATTCTAAAAGACGATGAGTCGTGGGTTTGAATGTTGGAGTCAACCTTGACGGGAAGTCTAGAGATCTATACGAGTATGTGCGTACGAGACGTCATCGTCGCTCATCACCCGATGTCAAGTCAGGTCTATAGTCGACATATACACGAAGTCACGTATCGGGGTACCACAGTAAGAACGTGATCGAACTTGAAGAAACTCCTTTCTTGACGTAAAGTAGGTCATTATACGGGGTACCGACGGTGTCATAAACCGTACATTATTTATAAACTATTCATAAATAACTTACTTATTGGTCCAACAATAAGTTCTAAAATTCTTCGTTATCGGGAGAACTGATTGAAAGGTTGATCTCAGAATTTCTGACATGGACGTTTTCGGTACGTTTTGGTTATATACTCTTTGTATCAATAAAAAATCTTTTTTTCTTATTATGATAACGAATCCTATTGAACTCCGTATCGTACCCTTATAAACGGTAGCTAAACAAAAATCAAAGGAAAACACAATTTCCCTGTTTGTTGAAAAATTTTCGTCTTATCCGTACAACCTTCTTTCTACCTTGTCTTCCATACAGATCAAAGATACAAAAGTACACACAAAATTATACAATTTGGTTTTCCAATTCACCAGACTTATGATCCAGATATTTGTTGGTCAAAAAGAGTCTTGTAAAAAAAAATTGTAAAATCTAGTCGTTTACTTCATTTGAATCTTTAGATTCATGGGACCCCGATAAGTTATGGGGAGGCACGTTGGAGTTAAAATTCCCTTCTCCTTTTATACAAGAAAAGGGGGGAGGTTTAGGTAAAAATTAGAGAAAATTGGAGTTGTGTAAACTTAACAAAGTTAAGAAGTAAATGACTGTAGAGTTCCATGACTTAATCTCGGACACCAAGAAATTGACTACTTTAACCTCTTCATTCAAAGTAAAATAACCGTGTTTTATACCGACTTAACCGGTCAATTGTTTGTACGAGTATAAAAAAACCTAAGTGACTGAACAATACTTCTTTTACAATCTTTTTGGTAAGGATTTTTTCTTTTATCATGACAAGAAGGGAAAAAAATTTTTTTCTTAATAGGACCTTAGTTGGAACCGGAGTCTAATAGAAAACGTTTGACATAAAACAAAGGGGTTTTGAGAATTCAAGAATACAAAATAAAACGACCTAACCTTATCCAGTCCTATTTCTAACCTTCCCGAAGGGTCCACCCTGATCACCACTTCTTGGGTGGACGGTTACGTCTTCTGCATTCCCTGTGCCTAAATTAGGGACCCAGCCCTCCTAGGGGACTTCCTCCTTTACCGTTGGGTGAGGTCATAAGAACGGACCTCTTAGGGTACCTGTCTCCTCGGACCATCCGATGTCAGGTATCCCAACGTTTCTCAGCCTGTGCTGACTTCGTTGGATTGTACGTGCGTGTCTCTAACCTTTCACTTAAGTAGGTTAGCGTCTCCAAATGTCTCGATTTAATACCAATTACCTACACAAACCTTTTACTTCAACTTATGACTTGGGAAGTAAATTAGACTTAACCCCCCCCCTGGGATACTTTATTTTTAACACACTAAAACATTTAGGGGTATACACACACTGTGTTCAACGAATCAAAAATAAAAGAAGAAACATTTGATCCTTAACATTATAATAGATGAAGTACACGACCAATACTCCTAATTTAAATGTTTAATATAGGTTACACTCTGGGAAACGTATACTCGACCACACCAAAGTAGTCGAGTTAGTTCATGAAACACATTTAAGTATAGGTTGGAATGAGACCCTGTCTTTCTCAAACATACCTTTTCAGAGGGGATTTAATTAAGTTGTATTAATAATACCTTTAGGGTCATTCTAAACTCAAAACTTTGGACTGGTTTAAGAGGAAAGAATTGGATATTCTTATTTAGGTTGTAGATATTCATGGATGGTATACACCTACTACTTAAGTCAAGGTTCAGGTATACATAGTGTCGTACCTACAACTTAATGAATTCATACAACTTGAGTAAACAACTTACTTATGTGCACGTATACTCCTATAGGTTCTTTTTAAAACCTTTGCTCATTACTTTCGTATAAAGGAATGACAATACTTTTATATAATATGTAAATATTTATATATTCTTCACACCACACTATCTCGAACCACATTACCTTGTCTCTCGAGTCCCATCATCACAATCAGCGAATCAACACAGACTCAGAAACGGTACGGTACCTGTCATCGGACGGTCTGAGGAAACAGGTACTCTAAAAGATCCGTTCTCATGACCTCACCCAAAGGCAAAGGATGAGGTCCTCTAGAGTCGGGTCCCTAACTTGGGTACAGAGAACGTAGTGGATGTAACCGTCCACCTAAGAAATGGCGATCGTAGTGGATACCGTTAAATCCCATACTATTTCTACCACAATATAATTATGTACCTATTCCTCTATTTGGAATAGTTATATAGGATTATCCTTCTAGTCGAAGAGCAAAAAATTTTTTCCTTGTACCTTCAAGAACTACGGTTTTATTTAAGAACTACCTACTTTCTAAATTTACAAGTTTAATATACATCTACTGAATAAAATACTAGAACCCCATCTTCTTGGAAACTTTCGTACTTTTGTCTTCAATATTTCGAATTCTTCTGGTGGTCGTGTAAGTACCCAATCACGCACGACATGCCCCTTCTTTTACAGAAATACAGTAATTTTTATAAATAGAAAGGTAATTCGATTGTGTCCAAAGAAAAAATAACGACCTGAAGAACCTCGGAAACTACGAAATCAGATACAACAATTAGAAATTTGTCGTACAAAATAAAGAGTTTGAATAATATGGAGTGTTAGTCTTTTGTGACTAGGTACACTTAGTTCTCTACATTTTCATATCTGTATGAAACTAGATTCTTAAAGTGTGATCCTTTAATGGAACGTTTAGAATCAAAACAAACATCAATATCAAAACAAACATCAATATCCGAAGAATTGCAAATATTATATTTTTACAACCTTTGTATAAATTAACTCCGTGACATATAGTTTAAGGACAAATCGATAATTTTGTACAATCGTTTGTTTCAAATCGTTATATCCTTTTATACTGTTCACGTCTTAAACTTCGTTGCACAGAACACACTAGGGTTGACACGTATTCTAATATAAGATTCTCCTTTTTTTTCTGACTCACCTGTGTAAAGTCCTACAATAGTTACCGATAGACACTCTTAATGTCTAACGTATGGTCCGGTAAATTATATTTCCTGTACTCGTAGGTATTTAAAATCATATACATCCCTAAAGACTTTGATCAAAAGATATCTATGACTCCCTACTAACATCAAAAAACCATAAAAAAATTATAACAGGTTGAAAGGTACAATTTTTCCGTTAAGGATCTTTTAAGTTAAATTAAAAAAATTCCCACTCTTACAGACAAGTCAGTAAAAAAAAAACTTACACTATACTGGTTTTTAAGTTGATAAAAAAAAAGAGAGACTAATTATAAAAACCTATTTCCAGTTGGAACGACAAATAGTATGGACTAGGAGTTTATACGTAAGTTGGAGTAGATCCGTCGGTAGTGAACGAAAGGACCCGAAAAATATTAATCAAAAGTTTCTTAAAAACATAACAATTTTGAAATAAAGGTAATCAACTTGTATGAAGATTGCGTCAAACAGAAGAAATATATGTAAATGTTTGATGTCAAGGTCACATAATGGATACAAGATTAAGTAGACACAAGTAAATGTAACTTATAAATGACTTACGACTCATAGCGTTCACACCTTACCCCTGAGGAACCACTCAGTCCATCTGGTTTTACTGAAGTGAAAGACTTTGAAAAGTAGCACATCCCTGGATCTATAACATATTAGAATGTTTAATGTACGACTCTTATGTAAGAAATTATGTACGGATATTCATTTGAAAACTCGGTTATAAGAATTTTTACTGAAGGAACCACCGAGTCTACCATTTCTCAGACGGACGTTACGTTCTCTGGACCCAGACTAGGGACCCAACCCTTCTAGGGGACTTCTTCCTTTACCTTTGTGTGACGTCATAAGATCGGACCTCTTAAGGTACCTGTCTTCTCGGACCGGTTGATGTCAGGTACCCTAACGTTTCTCAGTCTGTACTGACTCACTCAAGTGAAAGAAAAAAAAGACTTATTACTTGTCTTTATTCGTTCCAGTTCTTAACATCACGACCTCTTTTGAGAACCCTCAGGGAACCTGTCGTTCCTCTAGTTTGGTCAATTAGAATTTCCTTTAGTTTGGACTTATAAGTAACCTTCCTGACTACGATTTCGACTTCGAGGTCATGAAATCGGTGGACTACACTTCACGGTTGAGTATCCTTTTCTGGGACTACGACCCTTTCTAACTTCCGTTTTCCTTTTCTTCCACCGTCTCCTACTTTACAAATCTATCGTAGTAACTGAGTACTTGTACTCAAACTCGTTTGTTCGAGACCCTCTATCACTTCCTGTCCCTTCGGATCTCACGACGTCAGGTAGCCCAGTGTCTCTCAGTCTATACTGACTCGTTGACTTGGTATCGTTTATAAACACACTTACGTCCATACACCCAACCCTCTACATCACCGTCCCTCCTGACAGAAGACCAACAGGTAATAATACATTATTTAATGGGATCATTAATTACGCAAACAAAAGACAACGGGGACATCGTTTAGTGGTGATTAAATCACCGAATTACGGTGTTTTTGGATGGAAGAATGTTAGGACCTCCAGTCTTCGCGATGTACTTAGTGTCTCCTGATTTTAGATCCACAACAGTCCTCACATAAAGAAGACCTTAGAGATCTTCTCTCAGGTAAGGACCGAAAAGGGTCTAACCAAATACCGGAGAAGGAAGTAGGAATTTTGGTCGTAGTATTGTAGAAGTATAAAGGGAAACAGACAGAGACTGAGACTAGAAAGACGAAAAGAGAATATTCCTAGAAACTCTACTGAAACCCGGGTGGTCGATTTGGTCCTATTAGAATGATAGAGATATAGAATTAGTGTAGACATTTCAAGGGGAATGGTACATTTCACTATACAAGTCACAAGACCCTTAATCCTATACCCTTAGAAACCCCTCCAATAGTAAGACGAAAATGTAAGTCAGTGAAGTTTGTTCGTAACATTATATAAAGTGTAAAAAAAGGGGTCAGTGTATAAACCTACCTCGAACTGACATTAACAAAACACTGACACCGTACCTGACTCCAGTGACCACCATAAGTCGACCACTTATCCGATAAGATCTACCATTTGTTACACACGGGGTTGGAACGGATCCTTCCGATCAGACAGGTAACCTCTCGTATGTCCACTGGAGAAATCGTCCTACCAAAGTCCCATTAATCTGAGGAATATACCCCCAAGATTTTTCTCAGTTCTTTATCTTTCACCTTCGACGATCAAAGAATCCAAGACCCAAGTCTTTAACTGTGTCGTAATGAAGACGGTAAAAGACAATCAACGTCACCAATATCAGTGGACTTATACTTCCATCCACATAACTGAGATGGTGAGACACCCTACTTTCAACTACATAAACGTCGGTAAAAATTAGAAATCCTACCTACCCACCAACACGTACTAATGTACTTCTCTCTGGTTGAGGACTCTTCTGGGACCTGGACCTTCTTCGAATCCCGAAAAGACTCGTTATCCGGTACCCATAAACGTCCTGTTACTGTTACCCCTCTTCCCTACTGTAACCCGTTCATCCTTGTCGGTCGGAAACACCATAGAACGGTACACATCTAATAGAAGATTCTCGTTCCTCCTCGAGAACTCCTGGTATCTGTCTCTGTCTGGAAGACCCCGACGACACAGTGGGACCCTTACCCGTTACTCCCTTCTGGTAACCTACAGTTAACACCTGGTCCATTCTTTATTATCATGAACTCTAATCATGTCAAGACTAGGAAAAAGTCAGTGTAAAAAGGAAAAATAAAAATACTACCTTCTCACTATTAGTTTCACACCAGTCACCAGAAGACACTTAGTAGACGTAGATAGTTCCATTTATATCCTTAGTTCTTACTAATCTCAGAAGACCTCGTTGACTTGCACGACACTGTAGGTTTCCCTACTCGTACTTAACATTAAATATACAGACGGAATTTTTTTTTCTGAAAATACAAAGAGAAGTGAAAACAACGTAAAATACTTCATAAGTATACTTAAAGTTTCGACCTTCTTATGACCAGGAAAGACTGAGGATCCAACTCTTCGTGGAAAAGATCTTGTGTTAGAGAATGAAATTGTGTGTAACATAAAAAGGAAACACAGTGGGGACCCACGGGACCTGAAAAGAATACTTTTTTCTTACGGATGTCGATGTGTACGACCATAAGAATCTGACGACGACGACGACGATTCAGCGAAGTCAGCACAGGCTGAGACACGCTGGGGTATCTGCTGTCGGGTGGTCCGAGGGGGCAGGGACCCTAAGAGGTCCGTTCTTGTGACCTCACCCAACGGTAAAGGAAGAGGTTACGTATTTTCACTTTTCACTTTCACTTCAGCGAGTCAACCTGCTGAGAATCGCTGGGGTACCTGACATCGGGTGGTCCGAGGAGGTAGGAACCCTAAAAGGTCCGTTCTCATGACCTCACCCCACGGTAACGGAAGAGGCAGAATCTAACGTTACCTCCAGTTTAAATAAGAGTAAACGAGTAAATTACACTGTCGACTTCTAGACTACATTGTGAGAATTGTCAGACAATTATGGGGCTATAACACGAGAAAGTATTTTAGAGTAGTTATAAATAAACAGTATACAGAGGAACGTAAAATCTTAATTTACAAGAGACCAACGTAATTAGTCCGCTTTGAAAAACGAGTACCACTGTCTTCGGTTAAACACCAACCGCTCATAATCTTTTTTATCTAATTTTGTCCCTGAGTAAATTTTTAATTATACAGTCGATATTTACAAAAGAAAATTGAGTCTTGTATAATTAAGTAAAAAGGTCGGAAAACTTCAATCCAATTTTGGAAGGGAAACTTATACACCGAGAACTACCCACAAGATGTCACGAAAAGGAACGTAACTAATATATCGTTGCTACTACACTAGTGATTACATCTCGGTCTGTAGAACCTTACACTTCAGTTCGCCCGGAATCTTTCGTAGTGATGCTTGTTTCGATCACCTCCACTACCTTAAGTTCAACTCGATAAAGTTTAGGACTTTCTATTACGACACTTTCACGTCGTGAGTTATACGGTCGTTTAAACCTTTTGAGTCGTCACCGGTGTCCTGACCTTTTCCAGGCAAAAGTGAGGTCAGGGTTTCTTTCCGTTACGGTTTCTTACGAGTTTCATGGCGTGTTAACGTGAGTAGAGTGTACGATCATTTCATTACGAGTTTTAAGAGATTCGGTCCGAAGTCGTTATGTACTTGGCACTTGAGGGACTACAAGTTCGACCAAAACCTTTTCCGTCTCCTTGGTCTCTAGTTTAACGGTTGTAGACGACCTAGTACCTTTTTCGTTCTCTCAAGGTCTTTTTGTAGATAAAGACGAAATAATTGATGCGGTTTCGGAAACTGACACACCTAGTGTTCTTTGACACCTTTTAAGACTTTCTCTACCCTTATGGTCTGGTGGACTGGACGGAGAACTCTTTAGACATACGTCCAGTCCTTCGTTGTCAATTTTGACCTGTACCTTGTTATCTGACCAAGGTTTATCCTTTTCCTCATGCAGTTCCGACATATAACAGTGGGACGAATAAATTGAAGATACGTCTCATGTAGTACTCTTTACGACCTGACCTTCTTTGTGTTCGACCTCAGTTCTGACGGCCCTCTTTATAGTTATTGGAGTCTATACGTCTACTGTGGTGGGAATACCGTCTTTCACTTCTCCTCGATTTTTCGGAGAACTATTTTCACTTTCTTCTCTCGCTTTTTCAACCGAATTTCAAGTTGTAAGTCTTTTCCTTCTAGTACCGTAGACCAGGGTAGTGAAGTACCCTTTATCTACCCCTTTGTCATCTTTGTCACAGTCTGAAATAAAAAAAACCGAGGTTTTAGTGACGTCTACCACTGACGTCGGTACTTTAATTTTCTGTGAATGAGGAACCTTCTTTTCAATACTGGTTGGATCTATCGTATAAGTTTTCGTCTCTGTAATGAAACGACTGATTCCAGGCAGATCAGTTCCGATACCAAAAAGGACACCAGAACATACCCACACTCTCAACCTGACACTTCTTCCGACTCACGACTTCTTAACTACGAAAATTTGACACCACAACCTCTTCTGAGAACTCTCAGGGAACCTGACGTTCCTCTAGGTTGGTCAAGTAAGACTTCCTCTAGTCGGGACCCTAAAGAAACCTTCCTTACTACGATTTCGACTTCGAGGTCATGAAATCGGTGGAGTACGTTTGCCAACTGAGTAACCTTTTCTGAGACTACGACCCTCCCTAACCCCCGTCCTCCTCTTCCCCTGTTGGCTCCTACTCTACCAACCTACCGTAGTGCCAGAGCTACCTACGCTCAGACTCACTTGAGGCCCTCAACCACTACTTGTCCCTCCGGACCGCACGACACTAAGCACCCCAGCGTTTCTCAGCCTGTGCTGACTCGCTGACTTGACTTGACTTGCATAGAAATACTAAAAGTCAAAACTACAGAAATTTGAACCATCCTACTTTATATGAAGATAAAAAAAAGTTTTCATTGTTTAGGTTGTCTTTCTTATCTCTCTTTATGTTAAATTTTACCACACTATTCTTTATGTGTATAAACTTTGATCTTTACCATGTAAAAGGAGTATATATTCCTCTTTCCTCGTCTTTACCAAGTAATAACGTGTAGGACTTAGGTATTTACCGTGTCAGAAACTGGAACAGTCTGTCTTTTCTATCTACACTACCCAGTGGGGCGAGGAGTTTACGAAATAAGAGTAAGACGATTATTTCTCGTACACTATTTAAATCTGTACGACCACTTTCAAAATAGGGAACCTCTAATCTTTTTCATCACTACCCCTTCTAATATTTTATTTATCTTTTTTCTTACTTTAAGACTAGTGTATTAACTCCGGTAAAGGTTTCTTGTCTTTAACCTCGGTCACACTCACCTAGAGAATACTCGAATCTAAAAATTTCGAGAATATTTTCTGTCCACGTCTTAGTTCCCTTTTCATCATGGTTTCGAAGTCTTTAACACAGTCATCCTCCTCGTAGTGTTTACTCGCCTCTGTCTGTTCTTACTTTTTCGTCTCTTGATGAGTCCCCATACAACGAACTTCAATACACTCTTCTACTTCACACCCTCCGTACAGTTTCTTCCCGTTACTGTCTTCTACCCTAGTAAATTGGCCGACGTCTCCCTTTCGTGTCTACGATCAGAAGTCAATAAAGACATCGTTCCTCGTACAAAAGGTATTTATGGCTTTCCGTATTCACCACTGTTGTCGATTAGAAGGATGCCACGAATGATACACGACTGGTACCAAGATTTATGTAGTGTATATAATGGAATAAATCGGAGGTCGTAGTCACCCCGTCGACGACAATAACACCGACATGGTTGGATGGGCGTCCTTTTGTCTAGAGAACGGTGACACAACACTACTTCCTTTTATGTGTCGCCAATAACGGCCTGGTTTGTCCCTCTTGCCCGTCGAGTGCGAGTTTTCTAGGCTGTGGGGTCACCGAAAACCCTTTCTAATAAAAGAGTTTGTTACCACTCCCTCTCCCAGAGTCGAACGGACTAGGCGAGGACCTGTAAGACTAACCAACCTTCACTCCAGTGACCCATCACAAAACCCTCAGTTGTAGTAGTTGGAAGACCGGGGTCAGTCAGACCTCAGATGGACCCCACCAATCGTCAATTGAAGTAGATGGACTACCACCCCAATCATAGACTATTTTTTTGTGTTCCTGTACCAAGTCCTATAATGCATATCTGGAACTCCTCTTTGATTACCAGGAACTGAAACAAATACCGATTTGTAGTGGCAAAACAGAACGAACTGACAAAAGGAAACAACGACACAAAAAAGTGAACAGACTAATTTAAACGACAAACCTTGAAGCCCTCCCGGAATTCTTGGATTTCGAAAAGATATTTGATCTCTGACTATTACGTCGTTTCACCAAACGTGGGTCCTTACAGGGTGTCCTAGGACGAGACAAGTAATAATTTTGGTCGAATCTTCACTCTCCCAAGTCCCACTGTGTCGATAAGTTACGGAACTTAATTTCGGATAAAAAAGACCTAAGGGAAGAAACAGCATCCCGAGAAACTAAATTTTGACAACGAGTATATTTCACTACTGTACCAAATTTTCTTAGAAATTTTACTCATGTTCAGTTGTTCGGGTTTGTTCAGGGTTGTGTCCTCAGACTTTCTTGACCTCTATTTTGGTTAATAAACTAAAACTTTTAACTCCTGTCACATTTGCGGACTTTGGTGTCGCACAATTCAGATGAAATAAAAAGGCCGTTTGGGTCAAATGGTGCATAGGACACTGTCTGGGACACTCCTCACAATTCCTCTTGTTCTGTACAATTTCCGGTAGGAACACGATATCTCCATGTAACACTGTTTAATTTGTTTAATTCCTCTTGGAACCACCAATCAGCGATTCAACACAGGCTGTGAACGTTGGGGTACCTCACATCGGATGGTTGAGGAGACAGGTACCCTAAAGGGTCCGTTCTTACGACCTCACCCAACGGCAAAGGAAGAGTTCCCCTAGAAGGGTTGGGTCCTTAGCTTGGACCCAGAGGACGTGACGTCCACCTGAGGACATGACGTTCGTCTATAAAAAAAATGGTTAACTCGACGTTCCCTTCGGGTCCCTCTTGAGATCAAACAAACAAAAATTACCCAATGAAACTTTGGTATCACCTGGGTCTTTTTCCTCTCCGGTACGGACGGTCAGAAGTCTTCGAAATGTCTCCTGGACTATAATCTAGGTTCGAAACGTACTTCCCTTCCCAGGGCTTCACCATCAACCTCCTCCCCCCCAACACTTATATCGAATAGATCGGGGCCCGATTAATTACATCCTGGGTCCCGGTCGTCGTAGCGTAGGGGTCCTCGACTAGCCTCTACGACTTAAAGTCCGAAGGGGGTATGGACGGTCTAGACGTAAGACTGTTCAACAGACCCACTGACGATACATGTAATTTCAAACTCGTTCGTGACGACATCTCACTCACACATTAAGATCAACTCATGTACATCACAGTCACTATGACTCCCCCCGACCTGTTGGACAGAGTGGTAGGTCCGACCGATGTCTAGTATAGGGTTCCCGTTACTACTGGACAACGTCTTAGGATCATTGTCGAGTCGGTCGTCAAACGTATGGACCAGGAACGGTCAGTAGTCAGACGTCAAATTGAACAAATATCGAAGGTCCTCGACACAAAGTTGACGTAAACATCGCTCAGTATGGCATAGACACTATGATCTTTTTTTTAAATCTTATTTTTGTCAGGAGACCGTCAGTGTCAAAATGACGAGACTTGGAATTGTATGGTAGTCTCGATATCTTTCGTCTCCAACTAAGAGATGGGTCCGATCGAAGGGACCGTCTCAGTCTTTTATCAGGCCATTCCTCACGACAAAACACAAAAGTAGTAACTGCTGGAGAGTACAAAGTTCTTTGTTAGACCCCTTATTAATAATCCTTCCGAACATAAAAACAAGCAGAGGCCGCGACACTACATAGGAATTTAAAGGTTTAACACCTTAGGTAGACCGAGAAGCACAGGACTTTATAGAGATTCTGACTCGACCACAAAGACTGTCCGGACCGAAGTTTTAGTCCGAAGTACTAAATTACCTGGATGTTTTGAGTCAGAGAGTAAGGTCTTTTACTTCTATCTTTTCAACTAGAGAGTTCAAAAACGTTCGTAGTCTGCTATTATATACATTTCTGACGATTTAGTGACGGACCGTATCCTTTTACGAATTACTTGTTAACAGTAATAAGAATTATTAAATGTCTAAACACAGACAACTTCATCTGATTCAGTCACTTCTCATCGTTAGACTTCGGTCCTCACGTCCCCTATGTCACTCAGTCACCTAAGACCGAGACGAGTCGAGTCAGGACAACGACATTCCAGTGACTTTGTGGAAGGGGGGGGGTGGGGGGTTCAACCCCGCCCCCGTGAATAGAGTCCTATAAATGTCTTTCGGAATAAAGGAACCTAACCAGAATCCCGTAGTATTTCTTGAAATCAAGTGCAGAATCGCAAACAGATCTCCGACCCTAAACCACAACTTAACTACAATATGATCAGAGATAGTAAAGGGTCTCGGTGCTTCTGTTTCATAGTGTTTGACTTACTGAATCTTGTCGTCCTCATATAGCACAGTGTCCAGTCCTCCGTGCTGTAGCCTTCAGTCCGACAACCGAGACTTTGGACGTCCTCTTTCGGAGGGAACGGCAAGACCCACAAGGGACCGGCCGTCGACGCCCGGGAGGTAGAGACGGAGACGGCAGTGTGACGGACGAAGAACGAACACACAGAAACCCAGAGAAGAGTAGAAGACATGCCTAATCCCTGGGTGGGTGAAGTCGTACTGAATTGATGAATAATTGAACATAGAATTGATGAATACAGAAGTCACTGGTGGGGGTTGGCGCGTTGAGGTTTATTCCGGTGTGAGACTGTATTACCTGTACTCAAACTCGTTTGAGCCCCTCTATCACTTCCAGTCCCTTCGGACCGACGTCAGGTACCCCAGTCTTTTTCAGTCTGTCCTGAACTGACTTGTTGACTGCATTATCCGGATCCTGAAGGCGTCTAGAAAGTCCCACTGTGTCAAATTGGGTATTGTCTTCAGAACCCCTAATCAGACGAGTCCAGGGACAATGGTGGTCCCGTTCACCTCGGACACAACAAATCCTACCTCGACAGAGTACACGACCCCGACCTTACAAGGTCCCTTCTAACGTTTCCGAGGGTGCCGACCGTGAACGACTCCGGAACTCCAGACTCGGACGTCTGGAGTCCCTAGTTCGGTGAATTCCGTTCGGGCGGATGTCTCAGCGGTGTACGAGGTCCCTAATAAAATAAAGATCCATCGGTGTTAGCCAAAGAGATCCAAGGGTCTTCTACGTCGTTTACAATTACACAATCCCTGGAAAACTTGACTCGATCAGGGGGGTCTTGGCGGGGTGCCCCGACGTTCGACTCCCACCGCATACGAGTGAGACGTAACTCCGTGTAAGTTCCCTTTCCGGGTCTGTCCCGTCTCAGGACGTGTGGACCAAGGAAGACGGTCTAAGATACCAATTAAGTTAAGAGGACGAGGTCTATACTCGTACCCTCCGTCGCCTTTCTTTGTCCCTCAAGACCAACGTACCTACAACAAAGGACCCCGTTACCCTCAATTCACAGAGAAAGCCAGTAGTGACGACAAGATCAACACTACCAAGTGAAGTGTGTAGTTGGACTAACGTGGTGCCTCCCGGGTCTGCAAACCAATTTGTCTAAGACACACACAGACCCTCCCCCAAGGACCTACTCCACTTGTGTCCAGGCACCTGAGTCACTTTGTCTAACAGAAGGGGTTATGACCACCCTGAGTGGGTCAGGTAACTTCCGGACCGATCCTATTTTCAAACTCATCTTTCCTAAAAGAGAGAGACGAACTTACAGAAGCTCGACCCAACAGTCAGAAAAGGGTAGAAACCATTCCTAAACCTCAGCCTGACCGTGAATGCGGTAATAGAGAAGACCAAACGTCCGGAAGTCAGACTCGGACCTCGAGATGGTGGACGGGAGGACCCGGGGGTGAGAGACTGACGTCCAGAACTCCCAGAGACTCGGAAGTATTGGTGAACTTGATTAAGGAGTATTACTTAGGTAAATGTATATATTAGAGGATAACCAACACAGAGAGATCATTTGTGACTGATTACGTCGTCATTTGCACTGAAGGTTGTATAACCCCCTAGATCACTCTCAAACTTCCCCATAACGAAAGACTGAGTACTAAATTTACTCGACTCGTCAATACTATTACCTATAAAATATGGAATCTTCTCTAAAACCTCTGAATAAGGTTGGGATTGGGTTACTAGTGAGGAGTAAAGAGGTCCGATAAAAATAGAAGACCACTTACCTTTTTAATTGGGTCCCTACTCAAAAATGCAAAGAGGTTAAGAAAGACAAGTAACGTGTTTCCTTTTCTTGTAGTGAGCTTAGATACGACTCTCACCCCCCTACAGATTAGGAGGGTCCTATGGTGTACGTCGTCGACACCACGAATGGTCGGAGACTCCCAGTGTCTACAGTCCCGAATTGAGTTTTGATATCTCTCTGCCAGGACGACCGGGAGTCAAAGACTAAGGATACTCGAGCTGCACCAACCGTACTGGCTCTTAACTCCCCATAAATCTTTCATTTTTCAATACCAGACACTTTGGACGAGAAGGAATGAATTTAGATTTGAGAGTTCACGACCCCCTCGATTGATTCGGAAAGTCCACCAAGATGTACTTTCCTTTAGACCAACCGAGATCTGGGTCGACGACGACCCCTCGTGTGGTCCACTCGGAATCCCAGGGATCTTGTTCTGTCAGGAACTGTCCTAAGAGACACCCTTCGTCCCCATACTTTCAGGATCTTCCCAACCCCAGGTGAAGTCAAGGAAGGAGACTACGAGCAGATTGTGTAGGGGACAGTACCCGCAAGAAGAAAGAGTATTACTAGTGAACGGGTGGACAAATCTACTAAAACACTAAAATGAATTTTTTTTTTTTTTTTCTTCCCAACGTAGAGAAAAAGTATTTACTTAGTGTTTTGAGACTACTGAAAGATGGAAAGAAGAGCTCTGGACTCCTGGTAAAATGAGTAGAGTTAATATTAAACAAATCGTCTAAAGTAAACGAAAAGGAGTGAAGTATGCACTTGGGAAAATACACAAATTGTCAATAAACAAATTCTCCCAGACGTTACTTATTACGTCACTCGTCGGTCTAAAAAGTGCATTATTAAAAAATACTTCGTACGTTTCTCTCGAGTTCAAAATATTTAGATTTACTTGAGAACTCGTCGTTCCCAGGGTCGGGAGTCTGAAGGAGTACCTCGACGAAGATAAAGATATACAACCTTACTAACTAGACCGGTTGGAGTAGAAAAGGGAAATACTTTATAAAATCCTCTTTACTTGGTCGATCTAGATCGATCTCTAAAAATACTTAAGACTAAACCGCCCCCCGTTATTTAAATCGGTTCTTAGTGTAGTAGAAAACATGGGATGAACATAAACATCTAGTCTTTGAATAACGTTACGGACGATTTTTCTTTTTTTATCTAAGTGGGACCGAAGGAGTACACTTTCCGTCTGTATATCTTTCTAGAATCGACCTCGTCGACTAGAACCAACCTTGGTGCACCCTTCTGGAGTAACAGGATAAATGAAGGGATGGAGAGCGTGACGTCGGTCCTGACCTTTCCACCCATCTATGTCCCGGATTGTAGAATTTTTATAATTCTACTTGGTACGAAATAGAAGGACCCAGTTCTTTCTTAACTTCCGACTCGAGTTTCACATCCTCCGTAAACGAAGAGACACTGTATTCCAACTACCTTTACTTCTGACTAAACCAACTTCTTCTCCCTCTTACGGGAGTGTGGGTCAACTACACTATACGAGTTCACAAAACTAACCTTCGTCATTAACAGAAACCTTCCTACTAGACAAAGAACCGACATCTGTACGGATGAACCCAAACTAGACTCCGGTGCAGTTCTGGACTATTTATGTTCCTAAAAACAGGTTTACTTATACACAGACTAGGTTACAAAAGGAGATGATATTCTGGTTTTATTTACTAAAAATTAATTTGTATTAAAACTGTCAAACATGAAAGTAAGAAATTTTCCCTACCACCTGGGCAAAAGGAGAAGCTTAGGTAGGTGTACCTATAAAACAATAAATAAGACTACTAAACCTCGTTCTTCAATTTTTATCAAGGTAATAACGGGAATATACCCTGTACAATATCCTCACTACAATCCTACCATTACTGACTAAAAGACGGTGCAGTCATCTTTCTTTCACTCTCTATCTCGTGAATAAGTAGTAAAAACCGATGAACTCATTACGAAGTAAAAATTCCTTCGTGTGGTACTCAGAGTTCTACTGAAGTCAAACTGTAAACGAAATCCTATGACGTAAAATCGAGTAGTCTCTACACGTCCTTTGAACTACGGAATTACTCTGTACGACAGAAGTGTCTCAATTACCGTAGAAACTCTACGAGGACTCAGGTACCAAAAGTCTATATCCCTTAGACCACTTGAGTCCTCCTTCATTTAGGGGAAGGAGGGAAGTGACCTCCCTCCTCTCGTCGACCGGGGTCCACACGAGACCAACACACTGCGTCGTAGAGCACAGGACCACGGGAACGGAAGTCTATCTGGGTCCCGTCCCCAGTTCGTCTTCTAGGACCTTCGGTTGTTCGAGTGACGTCTAGAAACACGAGGATCCTGAAACATAAACGGAACAAGAAAGGGGTTTCTGGTTACCTAACTGAATGAGACTAGCAGCCGGTAAAGTACCTGTTTCACTATTGTGTTAGATCTGTCCAAATAAATACACCTACAAACTAAAGTCTTTCGTCAAACGATAAAAACAACGAAACAAGGGTGAAGTGACGGTACATATAAGTAACAATGTAGACATGTAGGTAGCTACGGAAGGAAAACATACCTGGATGTACTATACTTTCGACAGAGTAACTAAGAATCAACAAAAAAAAAAAAAAAAAACGAACAAACAAAAATTAACTCTATATTAACTGTATATTGCAATATAAACAAAGTCCACACCGTGCAGTACTAAGTCATCAACATGTGAAACGTCTTACTAGTGGTACTATTCAGATGAATTGAAAGCAATACGATGTACCAATGTTATAAAAACACACTACTCTTGAAAATTCTTGAATCGTTGAAAGTTTATGTGTCATGTCCTAATAATTGATAGCAGGGCCACGATATGTAACGTAGAGGTACTACATAAAATATTGAGTTCGAATAAAAAATTTTCCAGAGAAATATTGAGAAACAGGAGAAATATTACCCGAATAAACCAAGTTAAGATATACTTTGAAATGTCTAGCTTTCAAGACAGGTTATTGTTTTATTGAACCGAAGTAACAAGTGAACGTTTACTGTTACATTAACGGAGCGGAAGAAAAGTTTGTACCTTAAAACCGAACGACGCTTGAAGAAGAGACAAGATTATGAGTGGGAGTCACTAATGAAGTAAGTAAACATAAAACTTCTTTGAAATTTTGAGAACCCTCGTCCACCCATCTCCACCCTCCTCCCTTTGACCATCTTTAGTACTAATTGGGTGATTCAACAACCCATCACGACACTTAAGTTGGAGAGATTGTGCATAAGAGAAGTAAATACGTTTCTCCTATTATCACGTACGAAGGGACAACAGAGTCACCAGTTCTTAGACGGACGATTACGTCCTCTGCGTCCAAGCTAAGGACCCAACCCTTCTGGGTGACCTCTTCCTTTACCGTTAGGTGAAGTCATAAGAACGAACCCCTTCGGATACCTATCTCATCGGACCTCGATGACATCACCACGATGTCAGGTACCCCCGACGTTTTCTCAGTGCATCCCGAATCACGAACCCCTTCGGATACCTATCTCTCCGGACCTCGATGACATCACCCCGATGTCAGGTACCCCCGACGTTTTCTCAGCGTATCCTGAATCACTGATTTGTTGTTGTTGTGTAGAAGATGTTTAACTTTCGGAGTGAAACGATGAGATATTTATACATATTTCAATGAAAACTGAATACTATCATGACATTATTATTATGAGTCATTCATTGATGAAACACAGAGTTAATAAGATTAATGAAGGTTAAATTAGGAATGTTATGAACTTACTCCATCGAAATAATAATGGGGTAAAATATCTACTTCTTTGACTCTACCTCCAATTCCTAGAACGGTTTCCAATATGACAATCATTCACCACTCGAATCCTTAACTTGGGTCTGTCAGACCGAGGTCTTACTTCTTGAACTTTGTTGCGGTTCTTTATTAAAAGTGGTTCAAGTCGACGTTGGTCCGAACTTTTGACAGAGTTTACGACGGAGAAACCGATACCGTCCAGACTTATCTACGAGGATGTAATTACCTTTAATTTGTAAGAGGAACCGACTAGAATAAGGAGTTTAGTAAAAGTCGACAAAGCCTCGGAACCTTAACGACCTGTACAAATTTGTGGTGTAACAACTAAATTGAATAAAACAACAAAACGTTAGGGGATTTTAAGAGAAAGACCAGTTACAATTACCACACAATGAAATACCATGATTACCTATTGAGCACGCGAGTGTGTAACTCTGCAATACCTATAGAATCTACGTCTCAGAGTCTCTACACTAACGTAATGCCAGTAGATCACCTATCAGGGGACCCCTTATATACTGGTCCACTCTCGAGTCCTTTGAGTCCTCGGACTTTACTGGACCAAGTAAGATCACAAGTGACTCCTAAGTCTAGTCTAAATCTCCTTGAAATAACCCGTCTCTATTACACGAAAGTGATACAACCAGGTTTAGTGTCTTCTTGGCAATTAAATCAAAACAGAAGTTCATAATGAACCCTAGTAAATTCTCAGAGCCTACGGTGAGACCATTCGAGTCTCAGATCTTTCAGGACGTGATTCAAGCCAACCTAGTTGAAGTCCTACCCTCGTTCTTCTGTTTTCACTTCTGTTCTCAAGGTTAGATAGATAAACTAGAATATTACTATTTCACACTTTTACAATCAACGAGTCAGTACAGGCTGAGACACTGGGGTACCTAACATCGGGTGGTCCGAGGGGACAGGTACCCTAAGAGGTCCGTTCCTATGACCTCGGTAACGGAAGAGGTCCCCTAGAAGGACTGAGTCCCTAGATTGGATCCAAAAGGTGTAACGTCCGTCTAAGAGATGGGACTCCGTGGTCCCTTCGGGGATATTACTTTTTTGGGTACAGTTAGTAACTAAATAAATCGTGAATATTTCTTTAAAGTGTTCATTAATGTGAACTAAGAAAGTTTAAGAATACTAAAACCATTCTGTTCGTACTAATAGGTGTGAAGGTAACACTCTTAATTCTGAGTCTTTATTAGTTTGGACGTTCACAGGGTGGTACCTGAATTTATGATCGGAATCTGTGGTTCGGAAGAATGATAGGATACGTCAATAGAGAAAATAAAGAGTAATAGAGAGTTATGAACCTCCGTTGACAGGTAAAAAATATGAAAGAGTACATTATACGATACAGGGTTTAGGTTTACTATCGGGTGTTATTTAGATTTTAGGTCTTCCGAATCCCAAATTTTTCGATCTTTTTGTCTGCCGACTTTTCCCTCATACATTCTCACTTATACCCCGACCTCATCTCTCAATTGCATCAAACGAGAAGTCACTAATAAGGAAGAGTCGTGCCATCTCATCCGTTGTCGTTCTCAGGACCTTTCTTTTGTAAACTTAGTTAAAATTAAACAAGGTCACTATGTCCTTCGTCCTTATCTCCCTGTAATTATAAATAACCGTAAAAAAAGGTGGAGAGACTTATGACATATCTACAACGTAAAGAAGTTGAAATAGTGTCGGGTTCATCCGTAACCGTGTAGGCAAAATGTCACCCGGAGGGACCACCGAGTCTGTCATTTCTTGGATGGACACTAAGCCCTCTGGGTCCAAGTTAGGGACCTCTTCCCTTACCGATGGGTGAGGTCATAAGAGCGGACTTCTTAAAGTACCTGTCTCCTCCGACCGCCCGATGTCAGGTACTCCATCGTTTCTCAGCCTGTGCTGTCTCACTGATTGTGAAAGTGACAGTATGAATCTTATTCTTTACCTTCATGAACGGACTCGAGTACTTCGACTCTCAAAGACATGGTCAAACTTTAGTCGGACGACGGAGCGATTTCGGATCTCCTATCTCACCTACGACTTTTATGGTCGTACGTTGTTATACAAAAGTTGTGAACGGTGACCGTGTGTGAAAGTTACTTGTAAAAATATTTCCTTTATTCTTGTACTTATAACCCGAAGGGACTATCGAGTCAACCATTACTTAGGTGGATGTTACTCCCTGTGGACCCAAGTTAGGGACCCAACCCTTCTAGGACCTCTTTCCTTTCCGATGGGTTACGTCATAAGACCGGACCGTTTAATGGTGCAGAACTTACGTATGAATGAAAAGGATGACAATGGACGATGACTTAAATAAATAAAAAAATTTTAATAAATAAATAAACCGATACGGTCTAGAATCACGATATCCTAGAAGTTAGAGATAACACCGTACACCCCTAGAAATTAACGGTGTATATTTGAGAATCGACTCCGTACACCCTAGATCAAGAGACTGTTCCCCAACTTGGGTCCGGGGGACGTAACTGTCGTGCCTCAGAATCGGCCACCTGGTGTGCCTTCAGACGTGGATGATGATTTAAGTCAAACAGAACTTGTGTGACTGGTAACTAGACTGATATTATATGTAAGTTCACATAAAAGTGATTATAAATTAGTAGGTTTTTAACTCTAACCAAAACATCTTAGGATACACCATAGAAGAAGTTATCCCGCGGGACAAAAACAAAGACAAACAAAAGTGTAGACTTAACCCTTACTTCCGTGGTGAAGGAATAGTGATGCAGATGTAAAAAAAAATTTCAGGTCCACTATCCGACACACATTTTGGAAGACTCTAGTCTTTGACTTCTCTAGACCTTGATCTGTATCTACTTACCCGTGGTCTGAGACCGAAACCCGAAAGGTACTTCCCAAAAAGAGAAGATGTACAATTTTAAAGACCTTGTAAGGACACCACTAACAAAAATAGGACAGACTCGATTTCGGATCAAACTTGACAAGTCATAAGTGTCTCGGTTCACATAGTCCGGGGGCCTACCGAGTTTGGACCGGTTAACTTCCCGGGTGTAAGGACGTTCTATTCCCGAGACAATGGTTGAAGGTGTACGTAAATACGCTTCCAATAAAAAGGTAAGCCCGAGAGAATCGGTGTGATTAAAAGGTACAGAGGGAAGAAGATAGGAATACGGGACAACTTCTGAAGACAACTTGTCTTACTACTTGTGGTCGACTTTACTAGAAGGGACCTTTGATACCTCCTTACTGGTGAACTTGAGTTTGAAACATCGACAAAATAACAGAGTCTGACACGAGTAGTCTTGGGGTCGGTTTGGCTAAAGTTAAAAAAAAAAAACAAAAAACCTCGGTTTAAACAAGATTACGAAATCCTTTCACCGGTATAAAAGTAAAGGAAAGAACTATATGAATAAAAGAAAAATAACGTCCCAAACATCTGAAACTGTAACCTTTAGATTGTTTCGAAAGAATAACCAACGAATTGCTGCTATAATGACCAAGCTCAATAACTGCACCTATTCAGAATATCAATAATTTCGGTACGTATGTGGACTCCTTATCATCTTATCGTTTCCTTTTAAGTATCATACTCCAGAACTCTTATTTTGTTTTCTTTTCTCTGATAGTGTAAAACCGTCCTATTGAGATTCAATTGACCAATTTGAACAGAGTCGAGGGGACAAAGACCCGAACCCATTCAAACAAAGACCATCACACTTCTGTGGGTCCCCACAAGAGTACCGAACCCAAAATCTATAAATAGAATGTCTCCATGCTGACCTCATCTGACGACCTTACAGAAGATCCGTCCTGACGTACTTTTTCTACGACTCAAACAATAAAGTTATAATATAGTCGGACACAGACACTCAGACTCCAGTCTATAAATACCCGATATGAACCACGAGACATTAGAGAGACACACGCAGAGGAAACACCAACCCTGACGAAATTAGGAGAGTCATCGTAATTGAAATGAACTATAGGTACCGGTTAGAACTGAAGACGACCTCTCTAAATTCCTCGAGGTCGTCTTAAGAGACCCGGAGAAATAGTTTACTGTTGATAAAAATAGACCAAGACTGGAACACAGGGTAGGAGTCTTCACCTGACGACGGACTAAGGTTCTGATATCTCGATATCCTTTGTTCTGTCACAATAAATACGTTTCTGTCTGTGTATGTAGTCATTTTATCTTTTTTTTTTAGATCTTTGTCTGAATGTGTTAACTAAACACTATCTACATGGTCCGGTTAACTAAGTTACCCTTTTTTATTAGAAATATTGTTTACTACGACCTTGTTAACCTGTCAGTACACGTTGTTTTAATTAGGACTTGGAAGGAAGTGTGTTATATGTTTATTATTGAGCTTTACCTAACATCTAGTTTCACGTTCTCAATTTTGACTGTTGTTGTTTGCTTGGTCTTTCTCGTGTCTCCGCTTTGTGTCAATGGAACCGAAAAGGTTCTGAATTATTATTCCAGACCTTTCTATAGACGGACGTCACGTCATCCGGGTCCAAGTTATGGACCCAGGTCCTCTAGGGGACCTCCTCCCGTGTCGTTGGGTGAGGTTTTAAGAACGGACCTCTTAAGGTACCTGTCTCCTCGGACCACCTGGTGTCAGGTATCGCAGCGTTTCGCAACCTGCTGACTCGTTGATCGTGAAAGTAAAAGGTATTCGAGGACAGAGTCGTAATACAGACCATGGACCATTGGTGTCCTGGACGAAGTGGGAGAGAGGGTCAAATTACGAGAGAGAGAGAGAGAGAGAGAGAGAGAGAGAGAGAGAGATATATATATATATATATATATATTAAACAAGTAGACGAATAAAACCGACGTGCACCAGAAGTAACACCGTCCACTCGAGAGACAAGGTCGCGTACCCGAGAACAATACAACGTGACCGAATCCTCAACGGGGCGTCGGAACCCTAGAATCAAGGGGCTGGTCCATAGTTTGGGTGTAGTGAACGTAACCTTCCGTCTAAGAATTGGTGATCTGGTGGTCCCTTCAGAGGATATGTAACAAAAAAATTAGGATACAACCTTGTATCAACTACCTGTGACAACACAATCGAAGTCCACATGTCCTCTCCCTAAGTCAATATATACATGTAAATAGGCAAAAGAAAAAGTTTAAGAAAAGGGTAAGTCGAATAATGTCTTATGACTCGACGCAAGGGACACGATATGCTCTCTGGGCATAACCAATAGAAAAATTTATGCCGTCACACACGAAAGAAAGTTACAACGAGAAGAGACGGAGAAAGATCAAAACTCATAACCCACGATGACCTAAGAAGAGACGACACCGACACGAAAGAGAGGAGGAACCCGACACGTCAATAAAGGATAGAAGGAAGTAGTCGAGACTGTGGACGTATTGTCACATAAAAACGGGGTGACAGATTACAAATGGTGTCATAAAGTGAGAAACTTGAATTTTACGAGAGTAATGAGTAACACAAAGTAGGGGTTTGAACTGGAAGTAGTCAACGATTTAGAAAAAGGACCATCACCGAGGTTTCAGACTGACCCAGAACGGATACTGTACCGACACCAGTTTAAAATTCCTGTACAACACTATTATGTGATCAAACGATTGAACGGGACCTTACAAGACCTAGGTACGTTTAGAAATTCATCCCTTTCTACTTTCAGAGACGTCGAATTTAAAAGAAAACACAAACTATGAATTCTGACTTGTGTCTGGACCTAAAAACAAAACGTTTAGTAACCCCTACTTTAAAACGTATACAAAGAAATAGAAAGACACAATATATATTCGAGAAAACGGAGAGTAGAAGGGAAGTATAGACTGAATAGACACACACTTAGTGAAAAAAGAAAAACGTCGGACGAGACAGGTGGAGTCATAAGTACGAACACGGACACAAAGACAAAAGTGGACAAGTAAGGAACAAGAACTCAGGGAGAGGAGAAAATAAGTGAAAACTAAAAGAGATTAAAGAAATCAATCCTATCTTCGTTGACGACATGTCAGTTTACCGACCCTACCTTTCACTATTGAGTACATGAAGTTGAATCGTTCCAAAAGATGTACTAGATTTACACCCTGACAAAGATACTTCGTTATTAACGGAACCACCAATTCCTCAAAAGGTGGGAGACTAGTCGACAAAAGGTCAACACATTTGTGGTGGTATGAACCTCTGATGGAGATAAGTTTTGAGAGAGGTCATCGAAGAGGTAAGGGAAACCCAAATATAAAAGAGGAGGAAAGAAAGTATGTGGGATGTCATATTTCAATGAGCTCAGAACCCGGTTGTGGAGTTGAGGACCAAGTATTTGTTAAAATATTCGGATAAAGTAATGTATAAACCATCAAACACTAAAATGGGTGGCCTTTCTTTACGGAATTCTAAAGTAAATTTAAGGTCAAATAGACTTTAACGACTATTCGAAATAAGTCTAACGTGACAGTTTTCTGAAGACTGGGTGTCCGGACTAAAGGGACTATCCTCAATATAAAGACCTACCTTTCCAATAGTTTTAAAAGGTTCACTGAAACGAAAAGACGTAGGTAGACCGTGTCACCTAACATTCTGATGAATCCAAGAACTCCTTGTCTCAACTTAAATTTCTTCAATACAGTATTTACGAAAACCAACTAAGTTTTTCTCAACTTTGGATAAACGTTCCTTTCTTAACTCCGTGTCTACAGTTCTCACCTGAACACCTGGGTCACGTCCTCCCTCTCTCGCCCTGCCTCCTGTATCGTAGCTGTATACATGCGACAGCATACACATTGGCTATCGACCATTCTTCAACGAAGTATTGTGTCCCTCGGGTCGGTCCGTGAGACACTACTGGATCTCCCCATCCTGCCTCCCTGTCCTCCCCCATAGTTTCCCTCCACTATAGACATATTAATATCTACTAAACGTAAAAATATACCGTCTTTGGTTGTGTTGTGATTAGAAGGAAGTTAATTTTTTTTCAATGTTATACTTCGTTAAATCTTAAGAGTTCTTATAGTGGAAAACATGTTTTTCAATCACCTTAAATTTTTTTTTTCTTTTTAGAACAAAATAGGTAAGTAGGAGTGACGTAAATAGACGTCACTTTGGTAAAAGAAAACCCCCCAAGATGTGTTTTCGACGTTCTGTGCCGGACGTGGAAGTCAAGACTGAAACACTCTGGTTTGACTGAAGTGCAGAGTCATTTACCGATTCAAGGACACTTACTTGTTGCGTCACTCCTTTTCACTTGAGTCACCGAAACTGACTTTGAACCTCTTGGATCCTTGTAGTAGATCGACGTGGCTTGGACAGTCGTGTACCCTTATTCCAGTATATTCACCGGAAACATGAAGCACACGTAGTTTGGGTCGTTCGTCACTTGATTAATCTGAATTCATTCGACCGAAAGTAAGGGTGTCTGACACCTTGGTTAGTAAAGAATCCCTTCCCAAACAAAAATGAGATCCCGTCCCCAGACATTGAGGAATATTAGGGAGTCTTACCAAGAGATTTAGTCCGGTCTACTTCAACCGTCAAGTGTCTCTCAATGGAATTATACATTTACCATCCCAAAAATTAATCCGGATAAATGTAGTAACTCTTTCCTCGGACCCTTAGGTAAACACGTTCCTACTTTAATTTTCTTTTAGTAGACGGTGTTGAGATACATACTCCCTTTAAAGATTTTGTTGTTTTTGAGATTTCACTAAGAAATCGTTCGACGAATGATAGTCGGTATTTGAAAGAATGTCACACTTGCGAACTACGTATAAACCATCGGTAGAGGGAGAAAATTATAAGAAGTACATATCATGAGTACCGAGTAAAAATAGAACTTAAATTTTGAACTTCCTAAGTTCCAATGAATTTCCTAAGTCTTGGAGATTGATAAGGGGTTTCGAGATTAGAGTCTGTCTTTTGAAGGACTAATCGTTTTGTCTGCGGACGGAACCGAGGAACTTTGTGATATTCTATATAACAGGTTCTAAAAACCACCGAAGAGAGACACACTTTTTAAATCTTCTGATCCCGAATTTTAAAGTGAAATCTAAACTTTTTTTAGTACATTATCCTAAGGTAACATTCAAAATGAAATCTATATGTGCACACCCAGGACATTAATATTCGGAGGTCTTCTATTTGACGTACAATTTGTAACAAATATAAGTGAAAATACAAACGCACTATAAATGTACCATCTTTTAAGGAGGCTTAGACTGAGTTCACCCTAGAGTGATATTCTAGGTAAACTAGAATATCATACACCGATGAAACGGTACCGTCCACATCTTTGTGGGTGTAAGGACCACACTGAATATAATTCTCCCGATGACTACACTCGTGTATGAAATCAGGTTCGATGTAAACTTGTAGGACACAGTTGATTAGGTTCCACTCCTTTATTCGTCTCCGACACAAAGAAAGACATCATAGTCTTAACTATATCTTTATATTGAAAACTAATTTCATTAGTAATAAAGATATACACACCATCAATAGTATCCGTTTTAAGCTCCGATGTCATTTCACAGAAATAACCGTCGGAGACCAACTAATTAACCAAACTTTCAACACCAAAGTCACAGGGACTTTCTCAAGACACAGGTACCTAGGTTTTCACAGGTGGTAAAGGGGACCCGAACCCCCTCAGTGTACCGGGGGAAAACTTTGGACTCGGAACCTTGTACTTTGTCTCTCTCGGGATCACGGATAACAACAATAAGTCAACGATTCAACAGCGACTGAGAAACACTAGCGTACGTGACGTCGTGACGTCCGAAGGGACAGGAAGTGATAGAGGACCTCGAACGAGTTTGAGTACAGGTGACTCAGCCACTCCGGTAGGGTGATAGAGTAGGAGTCAGTCAAGAAGTGTAGTCCACCGACTTCATAACTTTAAAGTCGAAGTCTTAGTCAAGAAGGTTACTCATAAGTACCAACTAAAGGAAATCCTAACTGACCAACCTAGAGGAACGACAGGTTCCCTGAGAGGTCTCAGAAGAGGTTGTGGTGTCAAGTTTTCGTAGTTAAGAAACCATGAGTCGAAAGAAAGACCAGGTTGAGAGTGTAGGTATACATTGGTGACCTCTTTGGTATCGAAACTGATGTGTCTGGAAACAGCCGTTTCATTACAGAGACGGAAAATTATACGACAAATTCAAAAAGTATCGAAAAGAAGGTTCCTCATTCGCAGAAAATTAAAGTATCGACGTCAGTGGTAGACGTCACTAAAACGTCGGGGGGTTTTATCAGACAGTGACAAAGACGTGGATAAACGGTACTATATTACCCTGGCTTACGGTATTAGAATCAAAAACTTACAACACAAAATTCGGTTGAAAAAGTGAGAAAGGAAAGTGAAAGTAGTTCTCCAAGAAATCAAGGAGGAACAAAAGACGGGAATCCCACTATAGTAGACGTATAGACTTCAACAACTATAAAGAGGGTCGTTAGAACGAAGGTCGAACTGAGTGAGTAAAATATCTACATCCTTGACATATTCCTCTTTCCTTCACTGAATGTTCAGACAGTAAAGTGTTTCGGAACTACTTTTGACCCTAGGGAACTTGGTCAAACTACGACGTCGGTCATTATGACAATAACACAGAGTCCAAAAGACGAGACATGTTTCGTACAAGGATATCGATCTTGGACCACGTCAACATCGGTGATTAAAATACCAACTCTTGGAAAAAACATATTTCTACACAAACATTAGAAGTAAAACAAGTTTAATGATACTTGAAAACTGTCTTTCTTTTTTTTAGTAGGAAACAAGTATACGGGTAGGAATTCAAAAATTAGTATCCTTTACAACAATCGAAAGCGAATATCATCTTTGACTTAGATATCCAAGATATATCTCTTATCTATTAAAGTTTTACAAAGGATTTCCAATTCAATCTTTATTTGAAACTCTTCAACACTTACGTATCTAAATACACTTAGAGTACAGGTTAACGTCTTATTGTAACCATTTGTCATTCCTACGTATATGGGTGTACAGATCAACAATAATGACATTTCTTTTAAACCTTGATACTTGAGATCTGTTACTTATAGATAACATAGTTAAACTTTTTTTTTGGTTATTTAGATCACATACTCTGTTAGTCAAAATTAATCCGTTAATAGAACACAGGGGAGTTTGAACAGAATACAATTTCATAGTTATAACTCGTGAGACCCTTAATGAATGTACTTTCGAGTTGACATGTGGTATACATTACATCTTAGTCTACGTCAATCTATTTTCTCTTATTTTAGTGAAATATTTTTACCTTTACTCCTGCTAGAGTAAGTTTTATTACACATCTTTTCCGACACTTTATAGATTCTTACTTAAATTACTCTTTCTGGGATACTTGTCTTGATATTTTAATATAACTTTGTGTATCCTGTTTTGGGTTCATCCCCTTTCTGACAGGTACAAGACCTATTCTGCTGTTATAGAATTTGTACAGTGAAGATGACTTTAATTATATATTTAAAATACGTCAGAGTTAGTCTTAAAAAAGAGAAAACCTTGTGTATTCACTAAGATTTCACATGTACTTTCTTATTTGTATACTTTTAACGGTTCTGTTAAAACTTTACTTCGTCCCCGGTTCTACGAAAGAGATGATCTGCACTTTTGGTCTATATCTTGATGAAATTTCTTTTATCATATCATGACTTAACACTATTCGTTTGTTATAATATATATCTTACTTATCTTTAGTAACTTGTATATTAATTTCTACCGTAAATAAATAGTCACTTATTTAATACATAACAAGTCAATTACTTTGACTTTCTTGACGGACACGAAAACCTTTTTTAACGTTTAAATAAGTATGACGTAATATATTGGTGTTTAGTATCTACTTTCTTTTCAGACTTACCATATTTTATCATGGTGTTAACAGAACATTCTGTAATGTTCTCTTATAAACATATCAGTAGGACCCCACTACCATAAAAAAATTTTCGTTCTAGTTTTGGTGTTTATATTTCTTTATTAGTGTATGAACTAAAACACTTTAAATTTTCACATACACTGTGTTTCTGACCTACATCACCTGTGAAATTTATAAAAGAGTGACAGAGGGTTAAAAAGTTTACAGTAAGTTCACAAACCCCGTAAAATATTTAGACGGAAGGATTTGATCTTCGGTCTTTAGGTGAAAGGGCCCTAGGGAACGTCGATCACAACTCTGCCGAGAGTGGTAACTCTACCTGAGTAAGATTAAAGACTAAGTCTTTTCCACCTACATTTCTTCGTCCACGGAGTACCTTAATTAATACACCTTTCACTGTCTCTTTGTAGGTCGACAACCGTCACTGTAGGACGTGTAACTTTCAACCTTCTCTCGTCTCACAGAGGAAATTGTTGCGACACGACACGATTCAGTGAAGTCAGTACAGACTGAGAAACGTTGGGTTTCTGACCTCGGGCGGTCCGAGAAGACAGATACTCTCAGATGTCCGTTCTTATGACCTCTCGTAACGGTACGGGAGTCTACCGTGGTCTAGAAGGGTTGGGTCCTTAGATTGGGGACAGAGAATATAGAGGACGTAACCGTCCGCCCAAGAAATAATGATCACTGTAGAACCTTCCGGACATATTGTTACGTAGTGGAATTAAACCTGTAAAAGGGACCGAAACACCGGAGTCTCTAGTTGACAAACAAAGAAGCTCCTTGAAATTACTAACTAGATTGTGAGGAATTTTTTAACAAAAAGTCGAATGTCATCCTCCTCACTGAACACACACGGTGATTCTTAATACTGACAGTGAAGGTATTTTCCTGTTTTCTGTTTACTATCAGACCCTCTTCTTCTAATGTTAGGTCTTTTGTTTCTCAGTCTTGCCGATTTCTCCTTTTTTATACGTTTACTATATTTGTCCGTTAGGTGATTTCTTTTTTTACGTTTATTTTTCGACGTATTGGAGAATCTATTAAGTCTGTTGTTATTATTTTAGGGTTCAAAGTTGGTAGTGTAAACAAATTTGAATTTTATACCAATCTTAAGTCTAGTACATTTTTACATCCTTTTATTGAGGAGAAAAAAAACCCCCCCCTCACAAAATAAAATTAAATAAATAAAATTAACCTCCGATTAATGAAATGTTATAACATAACCAAAACGGTATGTAGTTGTACTTATGCGGGACCCACATGTTTACAATGATGAGAATATTTGACAACCATCCTTATGTTGTCCAAACTTTGGAACACTGGACCATTATGAAATATGTCATTTTTAAACCTGTCTGTAACTAGATAATCAAAGTAAGTTTCTTTAAATAAGTTTTAGTCTTCGTAAGTTAAAGATTCTGTCCGTTTGTGTCTGTATGTATTTAGGTTTTGTCTTTCAAGTGTTGAAAGAAATCTTAACCTTTGTTGACTTCACCAGTAGTCCCCTTATTACCATACTACTCAAGTCAGTGAGTCAGCACAGGCTTAGAAACGCTGGGGTACCTAGCGTCGTGCGGTCCGGAGGGACAGGTAGTGGTTGAGGGTCTCAAATGAGTTTGAGTGTAGGTAGCTTAGTCACTACGGTAGGTCGGTAGAGTAGGAGACAACAGGGGAAGAGGAGGACGGGGGTTAGGGACAATCGTAGTCTCAGAAAAGGTTACTCAGTTGAGAAGCATACTCCACCGGTTTCATGACCTCAAAGTTGAAATCGTAGTAAGGAAGGTTTCTTTAGGGTCCCGACTAGAGGAAATTTTACCTGACCAACCTAGAGGAACGTCAGGTTCCCTGAGAGTTCTCAGAAGAGGTTGTGGTGTCAAGTTTTCATAGTTAAGAAGCCACGAGTCGAAAGAAGTGTCAGGTTGAGAGTGTAGGTATGTACTGATGACCTTTTTGGTATCGGAACTGATCTACCTGGAAACAACCGTTTCATTACAGAGACAAAAACTTATACGATCGATCCAACCAGTATTGAAAGGAAGGTTCCTCATTCGCAGAAAATTAAAGTACCGACGTCAGTGGCAGACGTCACTAAGACCTCGGGGGGGGGGTTTTTTTTTTTATTTCAGACTGTCACAAAGGAGACAAAGGGTACTTCACTACCCTGGTCTACGGTACTAGAAGTAAAAGACTTACAACTCGAAATTCGGTTGAAAAAGTGAGAGGAGAAAGTGAAAGTAGTTCTCCGAAAAATCAAGGAGAAGTGAAAGACGGTATTNACCACAGTAGACGTATAGACTCCAATAACTATAAAGAGGACCGTTAGAACTAAGGTCGAACACGAAGAAGGTCGGGTCGTAAAGAGTACTACATGAGACGTATATTCAATTTATTCGTCCCACTGTTATATGCCGAAACTGTTTGAGGAAAAGGATAAACCTTGGTCAGACAAGGTACAGGTCAAGATTTACAACGAAGGACTGGACGTATATCCAAAGAGTTCTCCGTCCAGTCCAACAGACCATAAGGGTAGACAAAGTCTTAAAAGGTGTCAAATAACACTAGGTGTGTCAGTTTCCGAAACCGTATCAGTTATTTCGTCTTTATCTACAAATAGACCTTGAGAGAACGAAAAAGGTACTAGGTCTCCTACAACCGTTAAACTAGAGACCAAGGAGACGTAAAAGATTTCGGCCGAACTTGTAGACCTTCAAGTACCAAGTGTATAAAGAATTCGGACCGAACCTCTTAAAACTCGTAGTGAAGTGATAGGAAATCAGACCTTAAAAGGACGTGACAAAATTCACCCAGACAGAGATAGCCAAACATTCTGATAAAGACTATCTAAAAAATTCACCTTTATAGTATAATTTGGAATCGGGTCATATTTTCTAATACACATTTAAATAAAATATTTTTTAATTACAACATCTCTGAAGGGACCACCAGGTCCCTTATTCTGAGACGTGAGGGTTAAGTCCCCCGGGTTCAAAGTAGAGACCAGTTCCCTGATCTATGGTGTACGACGTGTCGATTTATTTATAACATTCTCGTCACACATTATAAAATTCCTTCTACGTATGGTTTAACAATGATGACACATCCTCTACAACCTACACACTCCCTCATTACTATTCGAATCTACGGAGACACATCAAACGTAGACTGGAATGCACGAGTAAGTGAGTCAGTACACACTGAGAAACACTGGGGGTACCTAATATCGGACGGTCCGAGAAGTCAGATGACACTAAGTGGTCCTTCCTTATGACTTCACCCAACGGTACGAGACGAGGTCCCCTAGAAGGGTTCCGTCCCTAGTTTGGGTCCTAGAGGGTGCAACGTCCGTCTAAAAAATGGTAAGTTCGGTCGTCCCTTCGGGTGTAGACTGGGATAACGAAGACATTAGTTTTACTAACACTTTTTTACGTACCACCACTTATAGGACGTGGTGGGACTGCCAAAGTGGGTTGTCGTGCAACATACCATCAACGTCTCCATGAAAGGGACGAGAACGACGGACTCGGTACTCGGTGTGAAGGGAGCCGTTCTTCCAGAGGTTGTCCGTCCCTAAGTTGTGGGATGGGGTTCGAGACTATCTTGGTGAAAAAGAGGTGAGTAGAGTAGGGGAGACTTCTCGTGTATAGGACTTAAAAGTGAGAAAGTGAAAGAGTCACAAGAGTTTCCTCGACTTGTTAACGGTGCTAATGGTTAGTGACTTTGTTTGACTTCAAGTCATCTTTCCTGAACCTACGACCCCGAACTACTTAAATAACCCTCTTTTTTCCGTGGACGAGTCTGAAAGACCATCTAAAGGAGTCCCTACACGTTTGCAAATCGAGTGAAGAAGTTTCAGGGTAAATTAATATTATTGTGTTCGTATCATAGTAAAGAAAAATATAAGGTGTACATTCCCTACAGTAGACCAGAAAGAGGAGACAGATTGAATGAATCGAGTCACACTGTTGGAGATCCAGGCAGGTACACCGACGTTTATCGTAATAAAACGAGAAAAATCACCGACTCATAATAAAGTAATATATTTACATGTTTTACTTGAATATTTTTCGTTTTTCTCCAAGTGTCTTAATCTCTTGTTTGAATACTAACGGAAACATGTGTCGACATAAACTTTACCTATTGGTTGTTCCTAGATGACACATCATGTACCTTCAGACGAGTCGCAGCACACCGTCAACCCCCACCTACTTATGTACATGTATATACCGACTCGGGGAAACGACAAGTGGACTTTGACAGTGTTGAAACAATTAGTTGATATAGGGTTATGTTTTAATTTTCAAATTTTTATTTATGTGTGTGTGTGTGCGTGTTCTTGTGGTCGTGTCAATGATTAACAAATAATGACAGGGATGTAAACGAACTCTAGTTTAAATACTGTATCGGCTCAATCCGACAATCCCCAAGACACGTATGAAGTATCACGTCCTTCTAGGAAATGTATTAGAATTTGTATGTCGTGTAACTATGTGTAAAACATCTGGAACACCACATTGGTCGGTAGGGTGACCAGTACTCTGTGTTGCGTATTGGGTCTAGAACTCAAGTGATCCATGGGACTGGTGTCAGTTTCAGTCACCTTATTTGTTGAATAAACATTAAAAGTTTTTTAAGGAGTGGAAACATGTGAATGAGACAAGGAAAAATAGAACAGGAAATAGACAATACATTAAGAGGGGTTTGAGTAGGAGACTGGAACGAGATTCCACCTAGATTCACCTTTCACCACGAAACTTAAGAGGAAATCAATGACAAGATGAAGTAAAGTATCTAGAAAAAACGTAATAACAGTACTACCCCCACAGGAGGTTCTCGGTCCCATCGAGACTCACTACGTACCAGAAAACAAGTTAAAGCCCACATAGGAACGAGGTAAAACTGTCAAAGTTCACACAAGAGACGAGGGACGGAAAACACCACCTTTCTTACATTCCAAAGATATCTAGAGACTTGACAAAACAGACGAAAAGTTATCTCCAGATACCAGACGATCTTGTGTGACAATTGAAGAATTAATTTAGAGAAAGTAAAGCTGATTGGGACTAGGGTAAAGAGGTTATATTAGGTAAAGTCAATTTAGTTATTATGGTGTGAAACGTCACTCCTAAAAAAGACTTTCAAAGTGGCTATAAAAAAGTTAATTAGGAGACGACAAATCTTCGTGATACATTGTAGTGTTTAGCCAAACAAAAGAAAAAATTTAGACGAATACAATTACTCATAAAAATTAGAATCCTGAGTACTAATTTTCCAAGGATTGAGACCCCAACTCTACTTTGCCTGAGGGGAGAGACGAGGACCCACTAAGTAAAAATCCAAGTCACAGGACGCCGTCAGTGTCATCAACGTTTCCGGTTCTCAAGGTCTCGAGACAACCGTCACCATGTACCATCTCGAATCACAGATTGGTCTTAGCTTTTTTTATAAATCTACTAAACCAAGTGAGTTGTGACACTCCTAGGGCGAAACCAAAGGTCTTAGTAGAAATTCCGAACCAGAGGAGACAATTAGACATACAATTACTGTATGTGTCACTCTTTATATCTTGAGAAAATTTCGTACAAAACCACGAAACCCAGTTGTCCCGTAGAACAATTGTTTACAAAGAAAACGGTTACGTAAATATCTTTCAAACTTTGATAGGGACAACCACCCTCGATGATTAACATTATTATAATGAACGATATGTTTAATAGAACCTGAATCTTTTTTTTTTTTTCGGACTTAAGTACGGTACTAATTTAAGACCCAACACAGTTACTGTTCCTAGAAATGACTACCTGAAAATAAAGGGGATGGAAAATCCCTTTCTCTTTTGGTACCATAAATCAGGGATACAGAAATATATATAATGAACTGGTATATTTTTATGTCGTTCTCCCTATAAAGTTCTGTAGAATTACAGAGATTTACCTGAAGAAGGTCCTTGTAATCGTTCATTACGGAAATTTGATGAACTTTCTCCATAATAAAATTTCTCGAAATTGAGAAACTTTATAGGATTCTCAAATAAAATACACCAACTTTGTGAAAACCGGTCATAATGTAAAGAAAAAGGAGGACAAATTTTAATCTATATAATTGTCACAAAAGTAAATCAAAGATTTTTACTAAGACAAAAGTATCTCTCCAAAATACGACCTTTATTGTAAGATCCTCCAGAAAATTTTAGACTTCACCATTTAAGTTCTAACTAAAACATTAAATAAAAAGATTTAAATTAAGAATGGTCAACAGGTGGACAGGAAAAAAAAAAGATAAAAACCTTTTACATAAACTCACGATAAAAATCGGAGAAAACTTACAAGATGGTCTAAAAGGTCTACTAGGTTTATCTTAAACTCTCTTTACGACTAACCTATGACCCGTCTCAAAGGAACCTGAAAATTTTAAGTAACTGTAACTTCTTTCTACGAGTTATTAGACTGACTTTAATTATAGGAATAAGAGTAAGTACTAAATATTATGAAATCTTCATAATTAGTACATCGATGGTCTTATTACGAAACCTTACCTAGAATCACTCGTATGACTACCATTTGTATCTAGTACTTTGTATCTTTGTTTTAAAATTCATCTGTAACAAGAAGTCTTAAAACAAGAAACCTTACGTACGTACGTACGATCCAGTAAAGTCAGTACAGGCTGAGAAACACTGGGTCACCTGGGATACCTGACATCGGATGGTCCTAGGAGACAGGTACCCTAAGAGGTCCGTTCTTATGACCTCACCCAACGACTCACCAGTGTACCATCCTTCACGTCACTAAGTTTGTACAATGGTGACGAATGTGTTAAAAACCAGAGAAACCTTAATAGAAGTCTCAGAGACTCTGTGTCTTCTTTTGATTGGAACACGAAACCCATGTAAAGTAAAACATAGGGGTTCGGACTAGTAGGTAAAATAAAGACACAGAACTAAGGATTAAAAAATCATCGTAACTTATTTGTGTAGATATTTCTTGTCTCCAAATAACGGTGAATGTAAAGAATACAAAATTTGAGACTTTAAGGTTTTCCTCCTTCAGGTTTTTAATACACTTAGTTAAAAGTCGTATGACCTTTTCGTACACTAAGGGACTCGTTTAACGGAACGTTTACTCTTGTACATAGACCTATATTCAGACCACGCGACTCCTTTAGTCAGAGTAACGTAACGTTACAATGTCTCTCTTCTTGATTTTATATCCCAAATTTCTCAGGACGTCCAATCAGTTTTTCTTAAGGTGATGAACGAGTGACACACTATAATCTACAGAAAGACTTGATGGTAAATAAGTCAAAACTTCACCTTAACACTCTTCGTCGGAACGTCAAATCTTAATCGTGACCGCCATTATTTTGGAAGATTCCACCATGGCACCATTTCTTAGGTGGACGGTCAAGTCCTTCACACCCTCTGCATCCAAGCCAGGGACCCGACCCTTCTAGGGACCTCCTCTTTTAACGTTGGGTGAGGTCATAGGAACGGACCTCTTAGGGGTACCTGTCTCCTCGGACCGCCCGACGTCACGTACCCCAGCGTCTCAGTCTGTACTGACTCGCTGATTCGTCCGGACGGACGTACAGACACACGTGACCACCTTATGACTGGTCCGGAGACCCGGAAAGGATTAGTTATCTTTAACATGGTCCGGTCAGACGTTTAAGTCCGTTCCGAAAGGACCCCCGGGATTCCAACTTCCTTCCTCGTTTTGGCTTATTGTCCAAGGGCACGAACGAGAGTCTCCCTTCCATTAGACTAAGGACTATACCACACCCCCATCCCACACAGGTCCCAACCCAACCTTCCTACCGAATCCACCAAACGGGTGGTGAAATCACTGTAGTACCCGTCCCCTGTACGTGTCATATGGGACAAAAACGAGGACGGAGAGGTCTTCACTGTCAACTCAAAATGTGAAAACCATAGAATAGGTCTTAAACGGGGTTAACATATACGTTCTTCAATAAAAACAAGAACAAGTCAGAGATTCAGTACAGGTTGAGAAACGTTAGGGTACCCGACTCCGTACGGTTCGAAGGGACAGGAAGAAATAGAGGGTCTCAAACAAGTCTGAGTACAGGTAACTCAGGGTCTACCACGATCACTATTTCTTAGACGGAAGTTACGTCCTCTGGGTCTAAGTTAGGGACCTAGTGTTTCTAGGGGTCCTCTTCCCTTACTGATGGGCGAGATCATAAGAACGGACCTTTTAAGGTACCTGTCTCCTCGGACCGTTCGACGTCAGATCAAGTCAAGCCAAGTCAACGAGTTAGCACAGAGAAACACTAGGGTACCTGACGTCGTGTGGTCCGAAGGGATAGGAAATGGTTGAGGACCTTGAATGGGTTTGAGTACAGATGACTCAGTCACTACGGTAGGTTGGTAGAGTAGGAGGCAGCAGGGGAAGAGGAGGACGGAAGTTAGAAAGGGTCGTAGTCTCAGAAAAGGAACCTCAGTACTTGACGTAAGTACCTCATCGTTTCTTAGTCTGTACCGACTCGCTGGAAGTCAAAGTCAATAAAAATCAGGGAATCTTAGGCATAAGACAATAACCTCCTCTTTAATAGGTCCATGGTCGTAACGTCGTGACATCGTTTCTCAGGGTTCAGCATCGAGCAGTGTCACCATTCGGTGAAGTTACAGAACACAGTTAGGTCCTAGTTATTATTTATTTACTCCAAACCCTAATAGTCTTGTAGCCATGTATCGAGTATCTTACGAAATAAATCAAAGGACAACAAAATCGATATAATAACCTATAGTTGAGAATGTACTACTTTTTTTTTATGTACTCCTTCAAAGGACACTACAAAAATTCTTCTTGGTTTAAGTTGATAACTGAGGAGTTTTCAAACAACGTTCATTTAGTCCCAAAAAGTCCTTTTGGTAATTTTGTGACCAGGTAAACTCTTTTCTAGAAATCTCCATCAACTCAACATACATATTTCAGGTTGGTTTTACCCAGACTCCAAAGAGAAACCTTTCTATAGACAGAGTAGTGAATTCCCTTCTTGAGGTTAGATATTCCTGAGTGTACCAAACCTTAAAGTCAAATGGAAATCTCAAAGAAACCAAAATGGACTTTTTTTTTTCTATCCTTTCCCCGTTTAATAGTCTAGTGTCTCGATATTGTCTTGAGAACGACAGAGGGGAGATTATAACCCAATGTCAAATCGGGTTAGACAGAACTGGTGTTTTTACATGAACGATTAGTTGGGATCCATTGACTACGTACTGGTACAGACCCTCTAAAAATATAACGGGATATAATAGTCTTTCTCAATTCAAAAGAAACGATTGACCTTCCAAAAATAAACGAGACTGTGACAGTGTCGTAAAGAAAGTCTATCTATCAATGTTAAGGTCCTACTGAAGGTCTTCCTGGGGACCCAAAGTATAGTGACGTAGGTACAGTCAAAACTCAGAAACGATACACTCACTTGAACTGCAGTTGTCTGAAAGGGGGTTCTGGTGGAACTTGACGTCGTCTGACCCAGTCTGATAGACGTAAATAAAACCTTGTGTGTAATGTAGTAGTCAGTCTACTTATTACGTAACCAGCGTCACGGACCTTACCCTCCAATTGAGGGACTTTTTTTCTGAAGTATATATTTTACACTTCAAAATCTAATGAATGTATTATTAACTTCCATAAAACGATATCAGTTGGAATTTTCTTGTCTTAAAAAATACTATATATACACATAGTGGACTATCAATTTTTACAATACATACGTTCCAAAAGAGGACTTAAATCCGTAATGAACTTTACTAATTTCCCTCCATATGTTGAGTCGTTCGTTAGAGCATAGAGTTAAAAGACCTATCAAACGTAGTTTCATAACCGGACATTCCCGAAGGGACCACCGAGTCACCATTTCTTAGACCGACGTTATGTTTCTCGACGTCCTCTGTGCCCAAGTTGGGGACCCAGTCCTTCTAGGGGACCTCCTTCCGTACCGTTGGGTGAGGTCACAAGAACGAACCTTTTAAGGGTACCTGTCTCCTCGGACCGTCCGATGTAAGATATACCAGCGTTTCCCAGCCTGTACTGATTCCACTGAATCGTACGTACGTAACCGGACGTTTCCGGACTCTTCAGATACATAAACGAAGGTAATTGGTAAAGTTAATCGAACGTATTCTTGAGGTTTTTTGAATACATGAATGACTAGACTTTACATTCCAGAACAAAACACATCTAATAGACAAACTTCCTTTATCCGAACGACGAATCAGGACACCATGTGAGACGAGGATGAAGAGAGTTACCCGAATGTAAAGATGATAACACATATTATCCTAATTTGTAGATGATTGTGAGTCAGACACTTTCAGAGTCCTGGTAAGACATCCAGAACTCGTCAGAAAGTAAAATGATTCCTGTGATAACCTTCCTAAGTCGTACAGGAAACTAACGAAACTTATCTTGACAAGTAAAATAGTATACTCACAAGTGAAGGAAGGAACCCAATTTTAAAAACCGTAGTTTGTCTTCACGTACTGTCTAAATAAGGAAATGATAAAAAGTACGGAAAGTACACGATCTTTAACCGGGGATCTTACCTCAGATCTTACCATCATCGAAGTGTACTGACTCTTGTGCTCCCTTGTGAATGACTCTGTCCCAGTAAACGTTTTTTACAGTGACGAAGGTCGACCGACAACATAAGAGGTATTTAGTATATGAGGAAATTCTGACTAATAGACATACAAGATGGTAAGACTGAAGGTTCCAGACAGGAAGGGTATACCTTAATTTACCGAGGTATATCTGGAAGGCAGTGGTCAGTGTAGGTGTTGACCCACCACAAAAACGAAACCGAGGTAGAGAAGCAAGAAAGACCTCAGTCAAGAGGTGACTAGAGGTCATCGTATAACCCGTGGATGGTTGGACCCCTCAAGAAGAAAGTCACAGGATAGAAAAACGGAAAAGTATGACAAGTACCCCAAAAGTTTCATTCTTATGACTTTACCGGACGGTAAGGGAAGAGGTCACCTAGTGCACAACAGTCTTGAGAAGTAGTACCGGACAGGCAGAACCCACCGGGGTATACCGTACCGAGTATCAAAGTAACTCAATCTGTTCCGACACCAGACACACTAGTCTAACCAATCAAAAGACACTGACACCAAAAGTCAGACAGACGGGAGACTACCTCTTCCTATTTTCCGAATACCTTCGAAGGACTACCCTCTTTGACTGACTCCCCCTTTGACCCAGAACAAGACTACAATCCAGGTACTTAGTTCCGGTCAACCTTCACCAGTTTGTCCTCTACCGTTCTCACTTGTAGCTGTAAAATCCTTAGTCACTTGATTTTACCTGCCCTTACGTACTTAAATTACGTCTACTGGTAATATAGATGATGACACCCGTTCTTAGGGAATCTTCTTTACCTCATCGGTAGTATCAGTTGATTTCTCAGGTTTTACGTCATGAACCTACGTCAGAGTTTTTACTCTCTTACCAGAGACAAACAAAGGTTCCGTTTGATAAGTTATAGTGTCATTAGGTTCAGATACGGGACTGGTCATTACGACTTCTTAGACTTCAACTTACCAAGATACTGCTGGATGTTCTGGAGTATCTTGATTATGGATTAACGTTTAGGACTTTATACTACGACATTTTCACGTCGTGAGATATACGGTCGTTTAAACCTTTTGAGTAGTCACCGGTGTCCTGACTTTTTCCAGTTAAAAGTAAGGTTAGGGTTTCTTACCGTTACGGTTATTACGAATTTGATGGATGGCGTATTAACGTGAATAGACTGTGCGATCGTTTCATTACGAGTTTTAAGAGGTCCGGTCCGAAGTTGTCATGCACCTGGTACTTGAAGGTCTACAAGTTCGACCTAAATCTTTTCCGTCTCCTTGGTCTCTAGTTTAACGGTTGTAGGCAACCTAGTAACTTTTTCGTTCTCTTAAGGTCTTTTTGTCGATGAAAACGAAGTAACTGATGCGGTTTCGGAAACTGGTACACCTAGTGTTGTTGGACACCTTTTAAGAAGTTCTCCACCTTTATGGTTTGGTGGACTGGAGGAGGACTCTTTAGACATATGTCTAGTTCTTCGTTGTCAATCTTCACCTGTACCTTGTTATCTAACCAAGGTTTAACCTTTTCTTAATTCAGTTCCGACATATAACAATGATACGAATAAATGTACGAAATAAATGAATATATGACTCATGTAGTACGTTTTACAACCTTACCTACTTCGTGTTCGACCTTAGTTCTAAAGGACCTCTTTATAGTTATTGGAGTCTATACGTCTACTGTGGCGAGAAGGCCCTCTTTCACTTCTTGATTTCTCGGAGAACTACTTTCACTTTCTACTCTCACTTTTTCGACTGAATTTTGAGTTGTAAGTCTTTAGATTCTAGTACCGTAGACCAAGGTAGTGAAGTACCGTTTATCTACCCCTTTGTCACCTTTGTCACTTTCTGATATAAAACCCCCCCGAGGTTTTAGTGACGTCTACCACTGACGTAGGTACTCTAATTTTCTACGAACGGGGAACCTTCTTTTCAATACTCTTTGCATCTGTCGTATAATTTTTCGTCTCTGTAATAAAACGAAAATTTGTTTTTAAGCAGATCAGTTTGGATACCAAAAAGGTCATCAGTACATACCTACACTCTCAACCTGATATTTCTTTCTACTCGTGGCTTCTTGACTACGAAAACTTGACACCACAGCCTCTTCAGAGAACTCTCAGGGAACCTGACGTCCTCTCGGTTGGTCAGATAGGATTTCTTTTAGTCAGGACTTATAAGTAACCTTCTTGACTACGACTTCGACTTTGAGGTTACGAAACCGGTGGACTACACTTCTTGACTGAGTAAACCTTTCTGGGATTACGACCCTTTCTAACTTCCGTCCTCCTCTTCCCCTGTTGTCCCCTACTCCACAAACCTACCGTAGTGGCTGAGAGTAAGAGTAGGAGACACGTTCTGGATAATTGGTATGAATTTTTTTTTTTTTCCTTTCTTTCTTTTTTTAACCATCATACCGATTACGATGGATAATCAACATCGGATTAATTGGAAAGGGATCCTATCACGGGACGACAAACTGGTGGACGACAAGGGTAGAAGGATCTTATAGGTAGAACAGAGACTCTTCAGAAGAGATTCTTATGTTTTGACGTGGGTCGTCAGATGGAAGTTAGGAAGAAACTATGTAATTCATAAGTGAGGACTTGGATGTCCGACAAAACTCAGGACAGCAGTCCAAGGAAGATACGAAACTAGTAAGAAATAAAGGAACCAAGAGAAGGGACAGTGTTAGAATTGAGAAGAAGTAAAAGGACGCGGCTCATCCTTTAGCCATACGTTACCGATAAAAGTGTCAGGAACTTACAGGTATTACACACAGAGACACTAGGAAGTCCAATATGAAAAATGACACAATTTTAAAAACGGTTATAACACATCTTTCTTGCTCGTCTTTCAGTCCTCTAGATTCTAGGGAGCAAAGAAATTAACTAGAACTTGTACCTCAGATTTAACTTGGAGTTCCAAAAAATAAGGATTTTATTCTGACTTTTATTTCATTCCGACTGTGAAAGATCCAGATGTAAAGACACTCTGATTTAGTAGAAATGTCTACAAGAAATTCATTCCCCAACCAAACGTTCGTCTGACCCCCTTCTGCCTCTATAAAAAGAAGAAGTCAAAAGAGAAGAGCATAGACTACCCTGATTTCAGGAAGGAACTGGGGTGAAGGACTAGGAATTTTACGTCACTCTATAACTACGGTTCCAAAAGTGATCTGAAACGTTAAGCTCTTCGTCTTTTATACCAATGTACAAATCTTATGTCGTCGTTCCCGAAAACAAAGACATAAGAACATTTTAGAATGAGTTCGAAAAGCTTTGTTATTAAAAAAAGACTACACATCACAGATAGAGTCTGTCAAACTGACTATTAGAAAGAATACTTCCTGCTTTGCGAGGATGGGTCACTTTTTACAATAGAAGAAGCTAAACGGGACTTTCTCGAGTAGACACACGACTCTTCCGAGGAACGAATTTCGAGACCAATGTCTTCATCTTGGTATCCAGTGGTACGACATCCCGTGACGAGAAGTACTCCCCAACCGGTTCCTTTTGTGAACAAATTTTCGTAAACTTTGTCTTCTACTTTACTTACAAAAAGTCGATCCTCTTTCGAGTACTTTACCGGAGGCTCGGTTACAAGGTGTACTATTTAGGACTTACGTCATCCTCGTTGAACAGTAATTAACACGAGGGACCTTTTAGAGCCTGGATCGTGAGGAGTGGACGGTAAAATTTAAGAAAATGATGTTTAGGTGTTTAATTTATACCAGGAACTCAAATTTTCGTCGAGAAAAATTGTGAGTACAATTCAAGAGCACCACCTTTACTTTTATGTTTTATGAAGAAAGTACAACCGACTAAGTAGTAGTAAAGGGATAGTAGTAGTTATTCTCATTCAGTCTAAATGTCGAGTAGTCATGGAATACTAACAAAGACTCCATCTAATCACCAATACTTTATATTAATGGTAGGAGTTCTTTAAATACCTTTCCTCTCTATAACTTATACACTTATCAATAAAAATTTACACATTCAAAATTAGGAATAGACAAAGAGTTACTTAATGAAAAAATTCAAACCCCTCTGGAAAGAAAAAGTGACACCATTCTTGTGAATCCCGAAGGGACCACCGAGTCACCATTTTCTTAGGTGGAAGGTTACGTTCCTCTGTGTCTACTATGCCCAAGCTAGGGACCTAGTCCTTCTAGGGGACCTCCTCCTTTACTGTTAGGTAAGATCATAAGAACGGACTTTTTAGGGTACCTGTCTCCTCGGACCACCCGACGTAAGGTACCCCAGCGCCACTGAACCTGTGTTGCCTCGCGAACACTTCTTGTGAATTATACTCGAGATTGGAGAATTGTTTAAAAATTCATATGATCTGTCGTGACAATTAATATCCTTGACACAACATATCGTCTAGAAACCTTGAATTGGTAGAATGTATTGACTTTGGAATATAGGAAACTTATCGTTCAGAGGTATAAGAGAAGGAAGATGCGGGATCATGGTGGTAACGTGAGAGACGAAGATAGACAAACTGAGAATGTCTACGGAGTAAATTGACATTAGTGTGTCACAAACCTCTTCCGCTACCGTGGGGTGAGGTCATGAGAACGGACCTTTTAGGGTACCTGCCTCCTCGGACCTTCCGACGTCAGGTGCCCCGACCTGTGCTGACTCACTGAAGTGAAAAGTGAAAGTACGTAACCTCTTCCTTTACCGTTGAGTGAGGTCACAAGAACGGACCTCTTAGGGTTCCTACCACCTCGGACCACCCGACGTCAGATACCCCAGCGTGTCTCAACCTGTACTGACTTCACTGAATCGTCGTCGTCGTCATCGTCGTCGTATGTTACAAATAGAAAAAAACCGACCGAATAAAATAAATCGTACTACACGATTCCAAGTAGGTACAATTGTGCATAGAATCCCAAAGGAAGAAAAAATTCCGATTTATTATAAGGTCACATAGAGAACGTAACCGTCCGTCCAAGAAATGTGATCGTGACTGACCCTTCGAGTATATATCATATGTATGTGTATAGTGTAAAAGAAATAGATAAGTCCTTTACGTTCAATTTTGGTACTACTTAATGATGAAATGTGTAAATCTTACCGATAATAAAATTTTTATACTTGGACCGGGTGACAACAACTCTATACTTCATCACGTCGAATGATACCTTTTGTCATACCTTCAAAGATTTTTTTCATTTTTGTCTTAATGGTATGTAGTCGTTAGGGTGAAACTCATAAATAGGTTTTCTTAGCTTCAGTCTTAGAACTCCTTTATAAATGTAAGGGTGCAAGCAACAATGTAAGTGTTACCGGTTCTGTACCTTTATTGGATCAAACCCCTCTTAAAGTAATTTTCAGTAACCAGTTTCAGTCTTTGTAAAAGAAACATATTGTCGTACAGAGTCGTATACATAGAGTCCGATGGTACATCTAAATGAAAGACTTGATGGTGAGACTGGTTGGTAAAAGAAAAAGTATCCCTCGTTCTTTCCCTGCCATCGTTTAGGACTTAAACATGAGCAGAAGGTGGGAGAAGAACGGGATTGGGGGGAAGGAGAAATCGAAAGAGGATTCTACTATCATACTTCATGTGATGAGTGGACCTTGTTCACACGGCTGGAGCGACATCACAAGACCAGTTTTTACAGTATGGCACCGAAACAAAGAGTAGGCAGAAGACGGGGAACGTACCCTCTACTTCGATAGGAAACTGGAGGTAACTGTCGGAGCGGTGCAACCGGTTCCCTCCAACTTCCCTATATGTAGTGTAATATCAGAAGAGTGACGGTTCAAGATCAGTCAAAGTCGTTGTATACACTTTTCGAGGTTTCGTTTATGTCCCTCTGCTTTATTTTGTATTTAATTAAGAGAGGTCCCTATTTATTTCGTACCTACGTAACGAGAACTCAAATGTCCTACCTTTAGTCTTTCTAAAAGGAACTCAAAATCACTATGACCTCAAGTCTAAGGACTAAGAAGTTAGGTCTTTTACCTCTCTGTATATATCTGGTTGTTTTTAGATCCAAGGGATGATTATAGATATCTACATTCTTTTATACGGAGTTATCAAGTATAAATACCCGTAGAAGTTCCACTACATCGACTCAATCAACAGGACACTTTGATCGGAGACAAAAGTCTCCTTTTCTTAGTTTGAGAAAGAAGTTCATATAATTACAGTTTCTCTTTTTCCCGTAAACCTATAGTACATTAAAGTCCGTCTATGTTTACCGAAACTTGAAGATTGAGGAGTAAAAAAAGTGGACTCTAAATTTTTTTTACAAGAAGATGGACTTGATAACAAGATAAAAAAAAATTAGTTTCATATCAACTAGGTTGGTCAGGTAAGACTTCCGCTAGTCGGGACCCTAAAGAAATCTCCCTTACTACCACTTCGACTTCGAGGTCATGAAACCGGTGGAGTACGCTTCTCAACTGAGTAACCTTTTCTGAGACTACGACCCTCCCTAACTCCCGCCCTCCTCTTCCCCTACTGGGTCCTTCTCTACCGACCTACCGTAGTGCCTGAGCTACCTGCACTCAGACTCACTTGAGACCCTCTACCACTACCTGTCCCTCCGGACCACACGACACTAAGTGTCCCAGCGTTTCTCAGTCTGTACTGACTCGCTGACTTGTCTTGGATTGACTTGACTATCAACTAAATATTACAATATAATCGAAGTTCAAAGGTGGTTCACTAAGTTGTAAAAATACCTAATATAAGGCAAATTTCAACAAGATTCAAGAGTAAAAAACTTGACTCTTTTGACCCCACCCCGTCCCGGAAGGAGAAAGGAAACCCAAGAAATAATGGTATCTTGACTGGTGGACTTTATAAAAACCGGTTAAAGACCTGAGAATCAATAGACTTGTTGTAACCTGTCCATCGATGTCTTTTTTATGTCCATGGACTTGACAAATGCCTTCAACTCAATAAAACCTAGTCGAATTAAATTTTAGAACCAATAAAAAAGTAGTTAGGAGTGACTTTCTGTCCTAATTTCCTTTTGAAGTAAAGTAAATGACTTACGACTATTTTATGGTTTTCTTTCACTTTCACAATACGTGAGTCACTCCAGGCTGAGAAACACTAGAGTGCCTGACATCGGACGGTCCGAAGAGAGAGTACTTTAAGAGGTCCGTTCTTATGACCTCACCCGTCGATAATGGAAGACGTCCCCTAGAAGGACTGGGTCTCTAATTTGGACACAACGTAACGTTCGTCTAAGAAATGGTAGACTCGGTGTTACCTTCGGGTTTCAATTTACGGTGTCAACTATTTTATCGTCACTATTTTCGTTACAAGTGTTACTGATCTGACGATACCTGACATGAAATCGGTCGGGTCCCGTTACGAAGAATGGTAGAGATGAAATCTACACTAATGTCAAAATTAATACCAAAAGATGAAACAAAAAACTCATTCAGTGTGTAATAAGACCACTGAAAAGATCTCCTGACATATATACAATTAATTTCAACCTTTTATCTCCTTAAAAAACCACCGGGTCACCGATCCTGAACCGTGTAAGTGACACCACCGGTACCAAGTTAGGGACCAATCCCTTGATTCTAGGGTGTTCGATACACCACACCGGTTTTTTTTTTTTTTTTTTTAACCTTTTATGTTCGTTATCTTTGTGGGTATTCTATGACGTGACTAAAGTAAAATAAGGGTCTCAACACAAGAAGAGTGTGTGTTTATGTTTTCGATTTTGAATGAAAGACTTACATCAACATCTTCTAAAATAAAAAAGGAAATTTTTACTGTTGTATATGGTCTCACGGTTATAGAGAACTTGTCGACTCGTGACTTACTTTAAAAATCAACCCAGGTTGGTGGGAATACCGTCTTTCACTTCTCCTTGATTTTTTGGAGAACTACTTTCACCTTCACCTCTCACTTTTTCAATCGAATTTCGAGTTGTAAGTCTTTTGTTTCTAGTACCGTAGGCAAGGGTAGTGAAGAACCTTTTATCTACCCCTTTGTCTTTTTTGTCACAGTCTGAAATAAAAAAACCCGAGGTTTTAGTGACGTCTACCATTGACGTCTGTACTTTAATTTTCTACGAATGAGGAACCTTCTTTTCAATACTGGTTTGGCCTATCGTATAAGTTTTCGTCTTTGTAATGAAACGGCTGATTCCAGGCAGATCAGTTCCGATACCAAAAAGGTCATCAGTACATACCTACACTCTCAACCTGACACTTCTTCTGACTCGCGGCTTCTTAACTACGAAAACTTGACACCACAACCTCTTCAGAGAACTCTCAGGAAACCTGACGTTCCTCTAGGTTGGTCAGGTAAGACTTCCTCTAGTCGGGACCCTAAAGAAACCTTCCTTACTACGTTTTCGACTTCGAGGTCAGGAAACCGGTGGAGTACGCTTCTTAACTGAGTAACCTTTTCTGAGACTACGACCCTCCCTAACCCCCGTCCTCCTCTTCCCCTGCTGGGTCCTACTCTACCGACCTACCGTAGTGACTGAGTTACCGGCACTCAGACTCACTTGAGTCCCTCAACCACTACCTGTCCCTCCGGACCGCACGACGCTAAGTACCCCAGCGTTTCTCAGCCTGTGCTGACTCACTGACTTGACTTGACTTGAATGACTGCTGAACAAAAGTACTTCAGAACTCCGGACACATCATAAGGTATCTTACTCTCAAGTGGTTGGTGTAGATTGTTGAGTTAGTACTCCTTTTTTTTCTCTACTACTATTTTGCCTTTTACCTCATTTTCTATAAATGTGGTAAATATTTTCACTCTCTGTTTCTTTCTTTCGAATAAAAAATACGATTGGTATAAAAGGTTTGAAAAGTAACCAACGAACCTCTTCGTCTTCCTACCTGCTGAGCATGTCCAAAGATGCACACGGATACACGGGTCACTGAATTCGACGCAAACCGAGAAACGGTAGGATGTCTGACATCGGGTGGTGTGAAGAGGCAGCACCCTAAAACGTCCGTTCTTATGACCCCACCTAAAGGTACGGGAGGAGGTCCCCTAGAAGGGTTGGTTCCCTAACTTGGGTGTAGAGGACGCAGAGGATGTCCACCTAAGAAATGATGACTCGGTAGTCCCTTCGGATGTACAAAGATTTTCCACTACCTTTGTTCAAAATTAACTTGAAAAAAAAGAGAATCCTTGGTCACAGGTGTCAGTGTTAATGTACGTTAAAACATGTCATTAAACCTATAAGTGAAAACGTTTGATGACACCGGAGACTCCTACTCCGATGATGACACACTACTGAAGTGCACACAAAATTAAGCTATTGAGAAGGACTCTGTAAAATGAAGATCAACAGTCTTTTAATAAGATTCATAATTCAAGTAGTCTTCTTTCTTTATAGTTACGGTAAAACCCCCTTAAAAAAAAAAAATATTTGTGAGTAGAGACTTCCATTACTTCAACATTATTTTTTTCTACGGACTCTACACTTAATATCGAGGAATCCAAACTACGGGAACATATTATGTGTTGGACTTGTTGACATCGTCAATCGATAAGGTCCTCTATGTATGACATCTTCAGTCTTTAGATGATCAAAGTAGAAGGATTGAATACCAGTTTATTCCTCCTTTCTTGGTCAGAATTTATCTAGTGTATCACAAAACATCTAATACAACCTAAAGTCTTCTGAAAGTTAATTGTATGAGTGATATTCTCTCCTTTTGTTGACATTTCTACTCTACAGTCCGCCTTTATTAAGTCAAATCAAGTCAAGTCAGCGAGTCAGCACAGGTTGAGAAACGTTGGGGTACTTGACGTCGTACGGTCCGGAGGGACAGGTAGAGAATCCTACCTCACCAACCCAGACGAACGTCAGGTTCCCTGAGAGTTCGCAGAAGAGGTTGTGGTGTCAAATTTTCGTAGTTAAGAAGTCACGAGTCGAAAGAAATATCAGGTTGAGAGTGTAGGTATGTACTGGTGACTATTTTGGTCTCGGAACTGATCTATCTGCAAACAACTGTGTCACTACAGAGACGAAAACTTATACGACAGATCCAACCAGTATTGAAAGGAAGGTTTCTCAGTCGCAGAAAATTAAAGTACCGACGTCAGTGGTAGACGTCACTAAAACCTTATTAAACCGTCATTAAACACGATTTATTTACAAACGAGTCATAGACGGACGTTACGTCCTCTGTATTCTCTGAGCCCCAACTAGGGACCCCACTTTTCTAGGGGACCTCTTCCTTTACCATTGGATGAGTTCATAAGAACGGACTTTTAAGAGTACCCGTCTCATTGGACCGTCTGATACAAGATACCTCAATTTTCAACCTGTACTGACTCGTTGATTCGTGTGTGTGTATGTAACGGTAGTACTCACACTCGTTCGAAATTAAATACAGTCACGGTAACTAGATATGTACACCTAAAGACCTTTATATAATCCCACGAAACAGTCACGTATTAAAAATAATTAGTGAATAATCCTTGAAACTATAACACGACTTACGAAAGATATACAATAGAGTCACTTACCGATATTATTAAAGTACTCCTAATAAGTAAATCAGTAAGGGTAGTAGATTCGAATCTCTATGATGGGATACACCCTGGGTTGCAGGTACGGTAAGGACTCTTACATTTACTTTTTTTCCCTAAATATTGAAAAAAATATACGGTCGTTCTTAGTCCACCCTTTCATATTAATATTTCTCTGTGTTTATCTATACATATTATAAATTCTTATCTAGACAGTTCTCTAGCTACACTTCTTGTACTGTTCGGACCATCCTTGTATTTAACCATGTTGGAAAAACCTCCTATTAAACCGTTAAACACAGTCTTTGAAGTCGGACTTTTTGAGTAGTTTTTCTACATTAATCTCTCCATCGTTCTAAGAGATATCTAACTAGGTGAAATCATAACGAAGACGATTATTATTGACTTTATTATATAAGTAGTTTTACTTTAAAACACTTCACATAAGTGTACGTCGAAATTTTTCCTACAACATCTTCTTTGCAACAAAAATTTTACAAGAATTGTATAACTTTTTATAAATGTTCCGTAGTAACTTTGACATACTAACGTCTAAATACTCTAATTCATACATAAACGGGTGGGTGGGTATATGTATCTCTTTTCTGATTTTTCCAAACAAATTTGGACACTTATCATCAATGGTTACCCACCATGTTATTACTCACTACAAATAAAAAAGACGAAAAAACCTAAAAAAAGACAACAGATATTATTTGACACAAGGAAAATATTAGTCTTTTTATACCAAGTTTTTATAACTACATTATATCGGTAAATAGAAAACTAATTTAAACTTGGTTCATATTTCTACCCAATTACAACCAGAATAAAAACATAAATAGAGTCAAAATGTGAAAGAAAAACGGAAACAATTCTTTATGTCCTTATTGACGTTATTCTTGTATCCCTTTTAAAATTAAAAAAAATTTTCAATCTTGGTTCCGTTCTACTAAAGAGAGTCCCTTATTCTTTCGAGACGAAACAAAGTAAATCTGATCCAAATATATTTGTACCACACAGTTAGTGGGTCTATTGACTTCAGACGTAATCAGTCTTCGACGATTGATAACATTGTTTGTTGTCGATTTGATAATCGTTAAATTATATTGTTAAATAATAAACCAATGTAGTATCTGGTAATACCAGTCTCAGTCCCTCCACCCTCCCTTTGACAAGACCACAACAAATCTCTAGCCCTTGGTTCTGGAACAGGTAGTACCAGTTGTACACCGGAGGTTTCAACGGTATTTTATTCTTTTCTATAACGGTCGACCGAAGTCGGTGGAAACAAATATAAAGCAACCGGTCTTAAACAAATGTAAAGTAACCGGTCTTGAACTAGTGTATCGGCATGAATTTAAATTCACGTTTCCTCCGACCCTTTAAATCGGAACAATGACTTGTCTTCAAGTACACGGGTTAAGAGTCACTTCTGTTTATTATTACTTTATGGTCAGACCTCTTCTCTTTCCAAATAACGTCCCGGTACGTTCCTCTGTCCACCAAATACTGGGGGTTAGGAACTTGAGGCGTTTACCAAAGTCCTTTCGGAAAAATTTCTGTTCTGATCCCACCAATCAACAACGTTTGAAGAACCACAACCTTAGGAAACAAGTACGTCGACAGGTGTATCCACTCCAGTATGACAAGGATATGTAGAGATTATTTTGTTTACAATAATAGACAAGACATTTAATAACACAGCGAAACATGAATTTCCAGTCTCGGAACTCTTATCCGATGGGACACATAAACTCCGATATCCGTTGTGAGGAAATGTTTTCAAACTCTCGGTTGTACCGATTTGTGTTCGTCATTTTGTGTCTCTAATTTTTCCTTGTCGAGATTACAGCTCAGCCTAACCAAGGAAGGATAATGTCAGAATGACACAAAGGTCCTCCCTTTGTTTCATTCGACCGACTTGTATGTTGTGTACAGTCATGGAGTAAGAGGATTATGTGACAGAATGGGTCTATTTTTCCTAAAAAACAGAAATTAATATCTCTTACCATGAGTCATGAGACAAAATGAAATCGTACATTCATTTTATAACGAAAATTTAAGACAACAACGGACTTAAATAAAAACTATCATGTAACGAGATTTTAAAAATATAGGTCGACTTTTGTTGTTGTTGTTTCACAAATAGTCCCCCATTAACTACGGGTTTTGTATTGTATAAAGGAGTTGTGTTGAGGGTCTACTGACAACCAAACCTCCTTTACAAACATGTCCGATGTGTAATTACCTACCTATGTCAGACAATGGGAGACCGAAGGTTTTACAAATACAGACTAACCTTTGAGAAGTTAAACATAGTCTGTGACCTTTTTGTGAAATGACAGACTCTAAAAAGATAAACAACTTCTACCGTCATTTTCTTTAGAATTCGTATACCTTAATGGACCAAGGTAAAAAAACCTTGATCTCGAAATCCGTTACAGACCAGTATTATTTATTTGACATCGAGATTAATAGGAAAATCATTACAAATGTCTTTGGTTCCCGTCCAACATTTATCTTATTCTCTCGTTTTATTTTCCATCTCCATAATCCTGAATATAACGAATACGAAAACTCTGTATCCTTCGAAGACAAAGTATACATCTCAATTTGGTGACGAAATCCTCGTGGGGCTACATCAGAAACCTCTGGATTTTAAACAGAAAACAAAAGAACTTCGAGAGTTGAGTGTTTCTTACCAAATAACAACAAAAATTAATTAGTCAATCTTCACACAGATAAGTTTACAGTAATAGTATGGTTCCGTGAAAACCCAGTACATCGAAATATGGTCCTTAACACACACTCTTACTTCGATCCGTCATGGTCTCCACTTGTTGGAGACCCTTGGTACATTGGAACGATCTGATACTGGCGACAACGGAACTCCGACTTAAGGTGTTCTTAAAGGTAGATTCTAAAGGACGATATGACGCAGACGGAGGGTCCAGGGTGCTCACTCAGAGATGAAATTCCACCATATTTGACACATAAGACCCTATGACGTCTCTCCCACCTTCAAAATTACTTAAACTCTTCCTTTCTTTACACAAAGTGCCGTCTCCACAAGGACCTTCGTACGATATTTTCCCGTCGGTCTTACTGTACGGGACAAGAGGAGTATTTTTGTATCTGCCACCCTCCACACCGAGAATTGTCTCCGTTCATCAAAATCTAGACTTTTTTACTAGGAAGGGAAGTTTTTAGGTTGAATCTCACTTTTGACAAGTTAAAACGTAATGTTTTTTACATTTTTTTTTGGGCGTAATAAAATGGTTATAGAAGTAGGAATTACTAAAAAAAAGTATCAAATTTCTATCCTACAACTTCGGGTAGTGAAGAAAGTGGAAGGAAGATGTACAGGCCTAGGGAATTGAAGGAATTCCCTTCAATTCACAGAAACGTACCTTTTACTTCTGGGGCGTCACGGAGGGTTCTCGATACATGTCTGATTTCTTGTATTTCGGAAAAATTTTCAACTTCGTTACTTTATAAAATTGTTAAAAGGTATAAATAACTCCGTTAAATCTGTTAAAAGGTATCAAATGAAAAAATTTTAACTCTACATTACCGTATATCGTAATATAATAAGAGTCCACACGTTGGATTACCAAGTTATATGTATACATGAATCAGTGAGTCAGCGCAGACTGAGAACACTGGGGTACCTGACATCGGGTGGACCGACCAGACAGGTACCCTAAGGAGCTCCATTCTTATGACCTCACCCAACGGTAAGGACGAGGTAGTTATATACATACACTATATAAAATATAAAATTAGTAATATACGATGGTAATCAAGTATGATATATGTGGGGAGGAAAGTAGGTAGGTAAGTAGAGGGTTTATCAATAACGACTAGACTAAGAGTATTAAGTAACACGATTGAATACCCCTGTGTACTCACTTTTTTGGACAAAGACGAGGGTCCTTTAAATACCAGACCAAACAATTCCCTCGTCCATTTACTATGACATTGTACTACGTATGATATTCTTTCTATATAAATTTCTTCAGACCTCTTCTCCATCTGTCTTCACATAGAAGTTGCTGTTTTCGTTTCGGAAGGAGAACTCAACAACAAGTCAACGATTCAACACATGCTGAGAAACACTGGGGTGTCTGACGTCGTGTGGTTCGAAGAGACAGGAAGTGGTAGAGGGTATCAAACGAGTTTGAGTACAGGTAACTCAGGTAACTCAGGTAGGTTGATGGAGTAGGAGACAACGGGGGAAGAGGAGGACGGGAGTTAGAGAGGGTCGTAGTCCCAGAAAAGATCACTCAGGTGAGAAACGGAGTCCACCGGTTTCATAACCTCGAAGTCGAAGCACAGAGAACTCTTACGTGTTTATTATTTTGAGTACAACCCGTTTACTGAAAAGTTTCAAAATTAACACATGCAACACACTTATATTTGAACCTACGTCAGAAACTTGTACTGTAATTCATGGATTTTCTTTGTTTACGTACATGAAAGACTTAAACGTATATCCCTCCTATGTTTTCCCAAACCTTCGGTCACCTTAATGACGTCGACTTACCCCGCCCCACACAAAGTTCTAATGTACTTTCTTCCTCTTCCTTCGGTATCTGTCACAGAGTTTCGTATGTAACCCTTATTGAAATAGACCTTCAGATCCCACTGATAAAGTCCACTTTCCTTACCATAGATCATATCAAGTCTACAGTGTTTCTTTACACACCCCCTATCATCTTATGAAGTGCATAAAGAAGTCACGACCGTTTTGTCTGATCTACAAAACCTTCCGATGTCTCGTTTCACGTCTTAAAATTTTAGTAGTACGACGACGACGATGACGATTCAGTGAAGTCAGTACAGACTGAGACACGCTGGGGTCTCTACCGTCGGGTCGTCCGAGGGGACAGGGACCCTAAGAGGCCCGTTCTTGTGACCTCACCCAACGGTAAAGGAAGAGGTTACGTACTTTCACTTTTCACTTTCACTTCAGTGAGTCAACACAGGCTGAGGATCGCTGGGGTACCTGACGTCGGGTGGTCCGAGGAGACAGGTACCCTAAAAGGTCCGTTCTCATGACCTCACCCCACGGTAACGGAAGAGACATTGTAGTAGTAGTCAAGTCAAGTCAATTCAAGTCAGTGAGTCAGCACAGGCTGAGAAACGCTGGGGTACTTAACGTCGGGTGGTCCGGAGGGACAGGTAGTGGTTGAGGGTCTCAAGTGAGTCTGAGCGCAGGTAGCTCAGTCACTACGGTAGGTCGGTAGAGTAGGAGCCAGCAGGGGAAGAGGAGGACGGGGGTTAGGGAGGGTCGTAGTCTGAGAAAAGGTTACTCAGTTGAGAAGGGTACTCCACCGGTTTCATGACCTCAAAGTCGAAATCGTAGTAAGGAAGGTTTCTTTAGGGTCCCGACTAGAGGAACTCTTACCTGACCAACCTAGAGGAACGTCAGGTTCCCTGAGAGTTCTCAGAAGAGGTTGTGGTGTCAAGTTTTCGTAGTTAAGAAACCGTGAGTCGGAAGAGGTGTCAGGTTGAGAGTGTAGGTATGTACTGGTGTCCTTTTTGTTATCGGAACTGCTCTGCCTGGCATCAACCGTTTAATTACAGAGACGAAAACTTGTAGTAGTATGGACTCACGTTTAGGATGGAGACGATAATGGTATACATACTGGAACCGGTGAAGAGAATTGATCACAAACAGAGTCGTAGGAGTGGACATTTTTTCCCTACTTCATGGAATAAACGTCACTTAGGTCCTAAGTCACCCCGAAGGGAACACGAAGTCGACCATTTCTTAAACGGACGTCACCCCCTCTGGACCCAAGTTAGGGACCCAACCCTTCTAGGAGACCTTTTCCCTTTCCGATGGGTGAGGTCATAAGACCGGACCTCTTAGGGTACATGACATAACCGGTACCCCAGAGTTTCTCAACTTGTACGGACTCGCTGAAAGTGAAAGTAAAAGTCCTAAGTCACTTTCTTATGTATCCCTGTCTTGAATCGTGATACAGACCGTGTCTCCTTCGTGAGTTATTTACATCAATAATAATCCTATATCTAAGACGTAATCTGGAACGATACGGAATAGTACTTTCACTTTTTTCATTTTTGTAATGAACGAGCCAGTACAGGCTGAGAAGGACTGGGGTACCTGACATCGGACGATCCGAGGAGACAGGTACCTCAAGAGATTCGTTCTTGTGATCTCACCCAATGGTGAGGGAAGAAGTCCCCCAGAAACGTTGGGTCCCCAACTTGGGCTCAGAGGATGTAACGTCCGTCTAAGACATGGGAGACTCGGTGGTTCCTTCGGGGCACGGAATAACACTGAACTAGAGGTTATACGTCAGTGGTCTCACCATAAACTCCGTCCGTAGACTGTCGTTTCGTCTACACGTTTATGTATTTTTGGATCCCCTTTTTTTACAGATACTTGTCACCGGGACAACCAGAGAAACAGTCTCTTGTTACTCGTCTATGCTATTCCTTGTGGGAATGGTCCCGCTACACCTGAGACTTGCGACCATATCCTGTGAACAAGGTTTACGTAGGTCAAATCGAGAGACTTACTGAAGTGACCCGGTACAGGTTCAAGAAAGAACTGTTCTCCGGTCAATTCTTTAAGTCCGTTCTGTAATGACCCCGGCGACGACGTCGTCATCCCCCTCACTTTTGTTCATTGTCTAAGGGAACGAACGAAGGACTCCCCGTACCACTCGACAAGGAATACACCCCACTCCCAGCCCCTCACAGGTCTCCAGTCCGACCTCCCCGCCACATCCACCAACCGGGAGGGGAAACTACTACAACTTATGCCCCTTGTATGCGTCATACAACGAAAACGAGGACCGTAAGACAAAAACGAGGGCTGAGAAGTGTTCACCGTCGAAAAACTAGAAAACCATCGTACAACAGGTCTTGAACGGGGTCGACGAATACGTACGTCAACAAAAGTCAGGGAATAACAGAGAGACATAAGACAGCGACCCCCTCTCCGACAGGTCCACGTTCGCAACGTTGTTTCCCGGGGCCCACCGTCGGACGGAGTCAAAGCGTGAACCACAGGACGAGAACTACACGTGCACTCCGACCAGGAAATACTAACATCTCTTGATTCACCTAGAAAGACAATACAACGGGTAATGTGAGTCCAACTCTTTCAGGGTGTACCCTGGTTCGGTCACATAAATGCATTGACACAATCTATTTAGACTGTCATAAATTTAAAAGAAAATCGTCTCGTCATTTATCCAGTTATATTATGAGAACGGACCTTTTAAGGTACCTGACACCTCGGACCATTCAATGTCGGGTACCCTAACATTTCTCAACGTGTGTTGACTCGTTGAAGTGAAGTTTATCCATTTATAGTCTACTTTACTGAGGAGACACCAAGGAGATAGATTTAGGAACAGAACAAACCCTCGGTATAATGAACCCATCCCCGGAACAAGGATAAGTTGGACGAAAAAAAGGGGGGAGAGGGTTGATAAGGGACACATCGTCACTTGTTTCATATAACTGGAGATCCCTATGATAAAATTAACGAAATAAAATAGGTTCTGAATTTACATGTCTTAATCGTTTTGGAGTTAAATATATTACAAGTCATACTAAATCTTCCGTTTTACCTGAAAAAACCTGGATATAGAAATCAATGACTTCAAAATTATCGAACCTTCACGTCACTACGAACTTTTACATTTAAAAACCTTCCTTTTTCAAAGCCTTTAACACTGGATGAATTGAAAATCATGTAACCTGGTAACTCGGTTCTCCATACCACTGGTGGGTGACCCTGAAGTCTGTATCACAAGACTAACAGTTTGAGGTCCGGATTCGGATGAATATTAATTCACTTCTATTAGAGATAGACCAGGTCTCTTTAAGATCTTGGTCAGTGTAGCCAAATCGTAGATAAATCACAAGGTTCCCTTAGACAGGATTATAGACTTCCGGACCGTCCAACACCTAGAAAGTACAAACAACTTACTTAATCTTATGGTACGGTAGACGAAGGTATTATTTTAAGAGAGAACGGGAGGAATTTTTGAATTATTCACTTTAGTAATCTCTCTTCGTGTTAGGTTCCGGTGGGACCTAATCTTATCCACCGATATGATAATTGTTTTGGGGAAATGTCCTTTTAGGATATAAACCTTTTTGTAATCTTTATGTAGGTGCACCGACTAATCTTAAGTCTTCGGGAGTTATATTGATGGTAGAAAAGGAAAAGTCTGCAGACTTAAAATTGAGAACGATAGGACTATAGTCGGAATCACTCAGGTTTAACACCGTCGTCTTTTCCTGTAAATCTCTAGTCTTCGGGACTTACACTCGTCACTCACGAATAAGAGGTGAATTTCGATGGGAGGTGAAAAGAAGTATAAGGAAGTGTGAGGTACTCTCGTCGGACGTACTCGAACAAAAATTATTAATGATGGTTAAAATTTACTTACATTGCATCACAACTTTCTCTTTAGTTATTAGTAAATCATCTTGATATCCCGTAAAAAAGAACAACAAAATAATCACTATGGTAACTAGACCACACTACCATGAATCGACCGTACCGTGGTGAGACTTCGTCACAAACCCGGTTTAAACACTTGTACGTAAACCAATAGTATTACGGACCTCCTCTCGATGACCTGAAGTCCCCTCTCCCTGTTCCCACGACCACAGGACATCACGTATCTTCTCAGAACGTGTTGTTTTTTTCACTTCGTCACAAACACTCGAATAACCCGTAAGTTTATCCGATTTATATAACAATTATTAATAAACTCAGATCCGAGTCTTTGTACAGATACATCTGTACTTCAAGAAACACACACACACACACACACACACACACACACACGTCCCACTTATATACGTAACTTAAAAGGTTCTTACTTTGACCGTACATGCAGCTCCCCACAATCCTGAACCCCTTAGTCTTGAAGGGGTTCTCGATAACTGTGAAAGTCTGTTAGGGTAGTGTCGACGGTACGACGAACACACATTGTTCGTGGAGTGTAAACGTAGACGTAAACAGTCACATCGTAAGTTCCACTTCATGTGTCGATCAAAACGTAGAAGGACCCACCTTCTTGGATCGGTTAACGTACAAATTCCCGTACCGTAAGGTAATAATAAATGAAAAGAAGAGAAAGAGGAACCAATATAACAATTCCGTAAAATAATAAAGAAAGTTTTAAAGCATGCAATTAACTTAAAGTAAAATCCTAGCGTTTCCCCTGTTCTGGTATGTAAAGAATGTCCTCACGACCCAGAGTAGCCGTTACCGTTGATGGCTAGATCAGGAATAGTACAGAGACCATGACATTATTTCCATGACATCAATAGGAAACAGTCGTATTTACACTCCGTCATAATAGGATCAAATGTTTAGTTTTCTGTCCCTGAACGTCTCTTCAGTATTCGTACGAACATCAACCCTCGTCGGTAAGTTTGAACGCATCTAGGCCATTGAGTCTGTTACGTACGTTGAGGAGACGTCAACGAGAGTCGGTCTGCGACGCGACGACAGAAGAGTAGTCCGTTTTCGTTTCGGTACAAGAGCAGGGGACATTTCTGAAGGGTCAGACATGGACTCCCGAGAGTCACATCTAGTGGATGGGCACTCACAGGGTGTCCTTCTTTGTACGTCACATGAACCCTTGTCAGTACAGGGACTCCGATTTCTAGGGAGTGGTAGTAGTCCTGGTCTTGTGTGAGCGAAAGACAATACTTATTGTAAGTTTCAACTACAGTCACCCCGACTAAGACATGGACTCATACAAATATGTATAGCTCCCTACTCGTCCCTCGAAACAAACACTTTATCTTCACCTGGACCACTCAGAGTCTTTCTGAGTGTGTCTCCCAACCCTCTCCTTGTAAGATCTCATTGGGTACAACCTATTAACCAGGGTTTTCCTACCAAGAAAAGTATGGGTTGATGGATCCCGTCCCGATCACTCAGTCCGGAGTAAGAGGTAGGGGGTCTCATCGTTCCGATACGTGCACCTCCTGCACTGGAGGTAGCGACGGAGAGGAACCCGAGGACCTCCCTTGACCTGTGGGGCGGTAGTGACCAAGACAACGATACTCGACCTGACCGATACCCAGTGTGACTACGGGATATCAAAAGAGAAAGTAACAAACATGAGGAAAGAGACAAGATTTATAATAATAACAACGAAGGGAGGTCAAACTATAAAAAGTTAATAACATAAAAAATCTTTTTGAGTATCTGTCACAAAGGTTCACACTATTTCTCTCAAACTGGTGACTAAGACGGAGGAACCTAGTTGTGCAGAACTACGTCTTGGAGACCCCCGCGGGAAGAAGAAGTGACAGACGAGTCATAAAGTAAGTCGGAGATTCTAGTTATCGGTACTATGTCGGAGACTTTACACGTACAACAGAGGATTCGGGTCTCAAGAAGACGGTCTAGAACGGAACCCCTACTAAGAGTGGGGAAAAGACGGAGTCAACGAGCAGTCATTTTACCTCTTTATTATCACGGAGGATTCCATCAACATGACTAACTTTATTGTTAATTTGGTTATGGATTGTGTCTCATTTACGAGTTACCCGTCCTCCTTTTCCCCCGCTGGCTCCTACTCTACCAACCTACCATAGCAACTGAGTTACCTGTACTCAAACTCGTTTGAGATCCCGTATCACTTCTTGTCTCTCCGGACCGCATGACGTCAGGTAACCCACCGTTTCTCAGTCTGTGCTGCCTCACTTACTCGTTGTTGTGTTTCACGAACTACTTAACTAGATCATCATTGTTATCACCAACATTTCCTCTTATCAACGATCAGTATCAAAGAGTGTTGTCAGAAAGTAATAAAACGTCTTAAATTCAATGATCGGGTACTTCTTGGTAAGTCAATTATTACCTATCTGACGTCGAACAGATTTGGTCCCAGAGAGTTGGCACCGTGACGACTATAAAACCAGGTGTGTCTCCCCGGAAAGACACTTAACGTCCAGTAAAACGTCATAGGGACCAGAGAAGAGGGATCTACAATCAATGTGTGGAATTCAACACTGTTGGTTTTGGTAGAAGTCTGTAACGACTTATAGGGGCACCTACTGTCAATATATGTTCAACGGAGACCAACTCTTGGTACCCCCTTTTCGTCATAAGACGGAAAAAGTGATAGGAGTAGTACTTCCTTTTAAGAAAAAATATAAAAAAAATTCGTCTACTTGATTCACTACTCCGTAAAGAAGTAAAATCTTTTCTTCGAAAACGAAAGGTTGAAAGTTTGATACAGTAATAGAATTTATTAGTCGAACCGTCCATATTAGTTTTGGGTTAAGTTAATTTTATTTATTAGTATCCGTCGATCTGTTGACAGAGATACCAGTCACTTATCTTATTTATATGAAATAAGAAGTTTTAAGAGGTCAATTGCGGTACCCTCACTTCCGTTAGAACTCCTCTAGACCCAAGAAGATTGTACGTCCGCAGTCTCCGACGTTCACGACAATAATAAAATCGTTCTCTACTGCCAAACCTCTTCTTTCTTACCCAAAAGACACGTGTCACGATAGTCTCGGAGACAAAACATTGAACTCCTATGAAGGAGTACAAATAAAAATGAGTATGAATATGAAATAAAATTAAAAGTTTTACCCCTGTAAAAGGTCCCTTGTGTAGAGTAGGAAGAGGAATGGTTCTAAAGGATCAGTTAGCACAGTGGGAACAGGACGTGACCAGTGGGTCCTGTTACAGACCCTCTGTCAACTGGAGAGGATCGTAGACAGACCTCGATGTCCTCAAGTGTAGTAGGAAAACCCAGTCCAAAGGAAGCCGGAAAGAAGTCTTCTAGTGTGTCGTCTACTGCGGGCTCTTCGTAGTGACTTACCAGCAAAAACGAAGATTCCCTTTTAGTAAACACCGAGTCTGTCATTTCTTAGACCGATGTAACTTCCTCTGGCTCCAAGTCAGGGACTCAACTCTTCTAGGGACCCTCCTCCCTTACCGTTGGGTAAGGTCATAAGAATGCACGTCTTAGAGTACCTTTCTCCTCGGACCACCCGATATCAGGTACCCCAGTCTGTACTGACTTCACTGAATACTGTTTTTAACCACCCCTTCTTGATCCGGTCCTCTCATATACATTCACGGACCCGGAAGTCCAATCCGATGAACTTAACCTTCACTGTAGGATGTATGCCGATTTATAGTTAACATGGAGTTACATTTCATTTTTAATATCTTTTTATTTCATCATTGTCCTTCACGGATCATTATTCTTCATCACAATTATTAAGAATAATAATTTTCCTGTCCGATATTCCTCACCTGGAAGTATTAGTTCATATGACGGAAAGAGGGGCAAATTTATGATTGTGCAGTAAGGTGGTAAATAGAGGAAGACGACACACACAAAAAAAAAAATTAAAAATAACCTCATATTAACTAAATGTTACAACAAAATCAAAGTCCATATGTCGTTTCACTTAGTCAATGTGTATGCATATTGGTGAACAAAAAATCTAAGAAAAGGGTGTATCTGGTCCGAAGGGTCCACCACGATCACCATTTCTTGGACGGATGGTCACGACCTCTGTCTTCTCTGAAATCGAACTAGGGACGCAACCTCTCTAGGGGATCTCCTCCCGTGTCGTTGGGTGAGGTAACAAGAACGGACCTCTTAGGGTACCTGTCTCCTCGGACCACCCGACGTAAGGTATCCCAGCGTTTCTCAGGCTGTACTGACTCCGCTGAATCGTACGCACACACACATATACGGTTAGGGTCAAATTCGGTAGGTAAATTACATAAAGGAACGGAGGGTGACGGAGAGAAAACCCGTTTATAGGATATGACAACTCGGAAACTCAATTGTCTCCGTCGAGTAATTGAGAGGTTAGGGGAAAGAAGACTACTGTCTGAGAAGAGGGGGACCGACGTCTTGACCCTGAGCTAGGTCCACACTGGTTCTGTGGGGAAGACGATGTTTCTTTCTATAAGGCGTCCAGCACGGACACTAGAGACAACGAGTCTCGGGAAGAACGTCAACGATATGTGTGTGACCCGACTTGTTCCGGAGAGAAAGAAGACCCCACCGACTCGACCACCACGGTCCTAGCGTAAAGGACAGTCGCCCTTCTCGTTCCTTTCGTCTGAATCCTTTCCCGCTCCTTCTTCTTTCACTCTATCGGGCGATGCACTCGTAGGACGACGTCGGCGTGTAGGTGACGAGCGAGGCGGGAGAGGAAGGTAAGACAGCGGATGGTGAGAAGGGAGGACCTCAGTTGTGTAAAGGAAGGACGAATTAGTACAAACTCAACGTAGAACCGGGACACTTGGTCGGTCTCTGGTCTCGAGTTTTCTCCCCGGTTCCTCGAGGTAGTCCCGTCACTGTTACAGAATGGGTAAGATTACGGTGGTCCCAGAGCGGGTCGTGGACGAACCCACGGGTCCTCTTCCTCTCAAGGGTTATAGTCTCGACTCTGAGGGAACAGGACTCCAGAATGAACCCAGTCAATGACCTTGGTCTCTCGCCTAAAAACAGAGGACACTCATCTCGGTGGACCTTATAAATGGACCTTACCCATGGTCACCTACGGTGGTCCACACCCCAGACGACTTTTGGGTTTCGGTAACTCAGTAACGGGGGAGATAATAAGGGTGTCCATATCCAAGATGGTACCACGGACTCTCCCCAGAAAAGAAAACCTTTAAAACCCATCCTAGGTATAAGGAAATAAGGGTACGAGAAAATTGTACGAGAAATTTTTATCGAGTATATATATATGTGTGAAGGGTCCATCACGATCACCATTTCTTGGACAGGTGGTTACGTCCTCTGTATTCTCTACGTCGAAACTAGGGACCCAGTCCTTCTAGGGAATCTCTTCCTTTACCGTTACGTCAGAAGACATAAGAGGTCATAAGAACGGACCTCTTAGGGTACCTGTCTCCTTAGACCACCCGATGACAGGTATCTCAACGTTTCTCAGTCTGTTAACTCTACTGCATTGTACGCGCGCGTGTGTGTGTATGTGTGTGTGTGTGTGTGTATATACATATACAAAAACAGTATATAGAAGTGTGGAAAGAAAGAAGAATCGGAGTGGTATTAATAGTTTTTTTCTTTTTCTTTTTGTCCTATCGTCAAAAATAAATCGTTTGTTTTATCGTCAAAAAACAAAAATTAAGATAAATAAAAACCGACTCGACCCAGAAGTAAAGAAACCCTTCCGAAAGAGACGAACGTCGGTCACCCCCAATGAGAAGGAACGTCACTGACCCGAAGAGAACAACAACTTGTGTCTGAGACCCGAGTACCAGAGTCATGAACGTCGTGCACCCGAGTCACCAATCCCACGTATCCGAATCGACGAAGTACTGTATACCCTAGGAGGGCCTAGTCCCTAACTTGACCAAAGGGGACGTATCCACCCGTCTAAGGATAAGTGACGCGGTGGTCCCTTTAGGTAGCCCTGTCAAAACTTGTGACCACACTTGTGTCTTTTCTGTGAATATGAGGGAATCACTTTATTAGATCCCAATTTACGTACTCGAGGGAGACAGGGGTCGACCTGTGTCCGTACTGCCGTTTGTGCTACGACTCCACACTCATCGGATTGCTCTGTCCTACACAAATTCGTTGGACAGGTGAAATATAAAATGATCTTTCACAAATTATGAAATTTATCTGAAACCTCCAGTCGAAGGTCCTCGGGGTTTCTAGTCTAGTAGAAAAGGGTTTATCGATGTCGGATGGGAGCTCCTTACCTAGACCCTGAGTCCCTACTTTCGGTTCGTAGGAGACAGTAAAACTGTGGAAATAATTACGTGGCACCATTCCTTACTTTATTAGATAAGTCTGTACAAAATTGATTCGGACCTTATATGTAAAAATTCCGTCCTCCCCTCCCTCAACTCACCTCTTTTTTTTTGGTTTTTCGATTCCCTTGAATTTTTTTTTAGACCTACCAGAAACGTTGGTATTTACCATTTTGATCGGGACAAGGTGACGGTCGATGTTCTTGTCGGCTCATTCCAAAACTAAATGTCCTTGTCGAGTCGTTCCCGGAACATCTCTCGAAGTACGGACGATATTTTTACACTAATCGATATTTTGTCTCTCTAAATTGTTCTTTAAATTCGTGTCCGTTGTCTGGACGAGTTTTTATTTGTTTTCGTCTTTAACGACGGAAGCACAGATTGGGTCGAGCTATTTCTGGTCCTACCTCTCTTGAGGAAAAATCTGAACACTATCTTAATTACTGACTTGAAAATCTAAGTTTCCTTTCTTTTTCCTTTCTACTGGAACTTGAAACGTTTACTGAAGTCAGACGGAAACCAGATGTAGAGAACGTAAACTCCACAGGATTTCGTCCTTTACCGTTAGGTGAGGTCATGATAACGGACCTTTTAGGGTGCCTGTCTCCTCGGACCATCCGATGTCAGGTACTGCAGCGTTTCTAAGCCTGTGTTGACTCGCCGAAGTGAGTCAGTGAGTGAGTTTCGTACTTGTCCTCTGGAGAGTCTCTTGTTGAAGGATAAACTCTGGGAGGGACCTGTGGGTCCGACCCTCCTTTATCTTCAGTCACCCTCGTAAGTCCAGGAGCAGGTCCCTCCCCTCTCACAAATTTAGACGTTAAGACAGTCGGGGTCACGAGAAACATCGGACAGAGGCGCACGAAACATCGTTCAGACGTTATGTCGGAATGTGACGACACTTCCAGAAACCGATCTCCGGCTTAACCAAGGTTTACTACCAGGAAACCTCTTGTTCTCCGGGGGGAGACAATCAGACTTCTCCAAGTGACCGACTTATACTTATAAATCAATTTTATAAACGTGTAAATCCAGTTCGTGGTCCCACTAACGAAACTAGGGTCGTCGACACTAGATGCCTAAAGAGTGACACACAATCAGTCGTACGTCGCATGAAATATACCTACTAGAGACATAGAGGGTTGTTTGTGAGACTTCATCCAAAATAATACATGTAAAATGTCTGCCCCTTTAGTATAGGTCTCTCTAATAATGTATTGGATATTTTAAACCTCAAACCCAAGTCGGGTTGGACAGACTTAGGCCTTTAGTTCTAGGATTTAAGATAAGGTTTTTTCACTACGACGATTACTGTCCGAGTCCCAACCCCTCGATTCGAGATCGACGTCAACGAACGTTTTATGATCCAGACCAAGGCAAAAAGGAATTCAGACTACGTTAACGTCCTTTCTTTGGAAACTTTCTAAACAAAGAAACGTATTCTCCGAACGGATGACGCAGGGGTCCAGTTTGTGCTCCAACGGAAACAAAGAAAAACGATGGAGAACAGGAAACACGGAACCACCGAATAGGAATGAGAGGACTCATATAAACCAGGCTTTGAGAATGACAGATCCTTACTTTGTCACGAAATAACTTTATGTATTACCGTACCACATCAATTGTCGTTAAAGTCCAAGAAGGTAGAAAGGTTTTTCATGATCATATAAAATGATGGGGTCTTATACTTCGAGTTATAAAAAATTTGTACTTTGCTAGGGGGAAATTTCAACATCAACAGAAAGATTTACAGTCAAAAGAGACGTATCAGGATATATGACCTGACTTTTACCTCCTTTCCCTAATAAAATTTAACCTTCCCAATTATCTGTGTAAGATTAATTTAAGTTTAAATTTTATCTATTTTGATATTACACTCGACCAAAATAAAAGTCAATGAGAACAGAATATTCAACTTAAGGTGGATTTATTGACTAATTCTGAATTAGGACACACACGGTATGTATGTTTGAATTAAAATATAATAGTAGTAGGGTCGAAGCAATCCTCTAACGAATACCAGTCCAAAATGGTGATAACCTCAAACTTTCCCTTAGAAGATAATTTAGTTACGAGTCAGATAGAAAAATTGTACTGAAATATCGATTTTGTCTAAAAGGGAAATGTTTTACTACTAAAGACAGTTTTATGGTAGATATAATCAAGATTCCGTCCGTCCTCGGTAAGACAGAAGGACCTTACAGCAGGAGAGGACGTCCATAAGTACCCTACGAACGGTCAAAATCTATACCCAGGGAAGAAACCTCCAGAGAAGAGTGTAGACTTACCGAATGGAAGGGGGAAAGGTATCGTGGATACCCGGAAATAGTATTGTCAAAACGGGAATGTATCTTTCCGAACGAATTCAAAATATAGAGTAACATACCGTGTATCCTCCAATAGATATTTATACACTCACTCACTTACTCACGTATACGAAAATGTTTTTTTCGTTCTGTAAATTCTCTTCAAGGAACCCTTGCGATGGGATCCGTGTGATATCCTTCTACGTACTCAACATCCGTGGCACAATTGTTCCAGGTACACTCACACTCTAAGATAGAAACACCCGAGGACTCACCCGGAAACAACCCGGCATTCTTTATCTAAGAGAGACCAAGTCCATTTCTAACTATCTCTTTAGTACGGTCCTCGTTCCTTACTATTTTAACGTTCCAGATCTTTCAGATTTTCGTGTGAATAATTATTTTAAGTTCTTATCTTACACTGACCTTCTCTCTTGAACAGATCCTACTCACTCTTTTACTAAGTAAACCACTGTGTAAAATTTCCCAGAATGTACAGACTGGTTCCCCAGTATAAATTAAAACTTCCGTTAACCTCTCATTTATCTTCAAAAACTCGGTTATTTACTATTCTAACCTTTTCACGAAACTCTAATTATACTGTTATCATATATCATATAAGTCCCAATTATTCTTCAACTTAATCGTCTCTTTAGAGGATTCTCAAATAAATGCGTGGGATCGAAACTCCATTCCTACGTTTTTAACCCTGACCCCCTTCATCTCTGTCTACGATCTCTACTGTTTCTGTAAAAAGATTTCTCTACTACCCGGTAGATGTGTGTATTCCGAATTAATTCGATAGTTTCCTTGAGTAAACAGAGAGACAGAATTTATAGAATTTTTGAACGGACTTTTCGTTTTAACACTTCAAGAAAAATAAAAGGGGTGTCACACAAATTTTTACTCGTTTATTTAGTTGAAAGATAAAATTTCGGTGACGACAAAACCTAAAATAATATTGATTGGTCGTACGATTTCGTTTCTTGGTCACTCCTTTACGATAAAAGGTTTTAATTGGTTAATGAAGTTCAAACAATAATACTATTTATCTTTATAAGAGGACTCTGGATGGATGAGTAAATATAAAATCTCCCTTCAAACCACTACTAAGTTTTGTGAATATTATTGTATCCTTTAACGTCACATTTTCGTTTTATAAAGAAGGACTAAAAATTACACAGAAGGTCTTCAAATCTTTGTCCCTCACATTCATCTTTGGTTCGTTTTTGGTTATCTCTCCCTTAGAAAATTATTTTGAGTGACTTTTTGTCTAGTAAACATTAGAGAATTTTTCATTGACTACCGATAAGAGATTTACCAATAATTCCTCACAATATTTTCGAACTGTTGAAGATCTTGTACCATCTTCAACAATGTAAGGTTGGGTCCTCCTGAGTGGATTTAAATTTAGTACAGAAGTTGGAACTAAAGTTCAAAGTATCTATAAAACGTATACGTATAAACGTATACTACTCGTCCAACTGTAAAATAATAAAATAGGTTCCTCAGTACTTCGGGTGAATTGTTGAAGTCTCGAGCTCATCACTAAGAGTTCTTTAAAAGAAAATGAAAATGGTAAGTTTTCATTTTACTCGCTTTATTTCTACCACACGACATAGAAAAATATTTACATCTTTTGGTAAAATGAGGGTTTAAATAAATTTTATGGTTACTATTTAAGACTAACTGTTACAATAGAGATTAAATTTTTCCTAAGACAAACAGACAGAGATTCTAGGTGTATCGAATTTATAAAAACGATATGTCACCAAGTGTTAATCGTCATAATTCAATGAATTCTTTCTGAAACTTGACTTTCACATGTTATAAAAAGGTACTCTTTTAGATTTTCGTTTAGTTTGTTAATAACTTATTATGAGTTAATTAAGATTTAGTCGAATTAGTCTTTTGAGATAAGAAAATCTGTCTCATCCTTTTGATTAATTTTAACGACCTCATCGGATCCGAAGAAACTTCATACATCTAATAAACACATTCATATAAATTTAATTTTACACAATCAAATTTCACATGTCGTTTACGAAGTCAAATATATATATACGGACACACATATATATACACACACAAACACACACATATATGTATATATAAATCAGAGATTTAGACTTAAAACCACTCGGGATACCGACACGGGAGGGTCCCAGGAGACAGGTACCCTAAAGGGTCCGTTCTTATGACCTCACCTAACGGTACGGGAGAAGGTCCCCGAGAAAGACTGCGTCCCTAACTTGGGTCCAGAAGACGAACCGTCCAAATAAGAAATGGAGACTCGGGTGTCCTTTCGGTATAAACCGGTGGACTACGTTTCTTGACTGAGTAACCTTTTCTGGGACTACGACCCTTTCTAACTTCCGCCCTCCTCCTCCCCTGTTGTCTCCTACTCTACCAACCTACCGTAGTGACTGAGTTACCCGTACTCAAACTTATTCGAGACTCTCAAGCACTACCTATCCCTTCGGACCGGACGACGTCAGGAACGTCAACGTTTCTCAGCCTGTACTGACTCGTTGAATTGACTTGACTTGACTATATATAGAGTGTATAGAAATAAAGGAATAGACAACTATCTGAAAATCCAACGAGGGTACAGAACCTATAACATTTATTACGAAGATACTCGTAACCTCATACACACAGAAAAACTTAATCACAAAAGAGGTCTATATACGAGTCTTTACACTAACGTTCTAGTATACCATTGATAAAACAAAAAATTTATTGAAGGTATCACAAGAGGTATCATCGATGTAGTCACATGTAAGGGTGGCTGTTAGCCTCCCGAGGAAAAAGAGGTGTGGGAGAGGTCGTAAATAACAAACATCTGACAAATGACTACTGGTAATACCGATCACACTACACTACGGATTATCATCAAAACTAAACGTAAACAGACTATCGGTCGTTAAAACTCGTAGAAAAGTACACGGACAACTTATAGACATACAGAAGAAACCTCTTTGTAGATGAATCTAGAAGATTGGTAAAAAACTATCGAAAAAAATATAATTCGAAATACTCTATAAACACATAAAATCTTTAGTTGGGGAAAAGTCACCGTAACAAACGGTTTTGAACCGGGTCATGCATCCAACAGAAATAAGAACAAATACCAAAGGAAACGACACGTTTTCAAAATTTTAAGAATCTACAGTGTACAATAAAAACAAAAATAAATGTAACGAGATCCTCTGTTTAGGTTTTGATAACACCACTAAATACAGTTTCTCACCAGAGGGATACAAAAAGGAATCCTGAAAATATAATATGTCAGAACGTAAAAAAAGAAATTAGGAAAAACGTAAATAAAAATATATACCACAATCTTTTACAAGAACCAATTAAGAAAATGAATATCGACAGGTCAAAAGTATCGTGGGTGAATAACATCTCTGACATAAAAGAGGTAACATATAAGAATGGAGTAAACAGTGTAATCCACCGGTCTTCACACACCTAAATAGAGACCTGAAAATAGGACAAGGTGACTAGGTATAAAGACAAAAACAAGGTCATGGTATGACAAAACTACGGACATCGAAACGTCATATCAGATTTCAGTCCCGTACACTAAGGAGACCGAGGTAAGAAGAAAGAGTTCCAATAAAAACGATAAACCCCAGAAAAGACTGAGGTTTGTTTAAAAATCCAAAAAAAAAACCGAGATCCGGATACTTTTTATGGTACCTATTAAACTATCACAAACGTAACCTAACATCTAACGGAACATGTCATACCAGTAAAATTGTTATACCTAAAAAAGTTAGGTTTCTGTGTCATATAGAAAGACAGACACAACAGAAGTTAAGGAAAATAGTCGTAGAACGTCGAAAGTTTCATATCTAGAAAACGGAGGAATCCATTTAAATAAGTACCTATAAAATAAGATAAACTATGTTACCATTTCCCCTAAAAAGGAATTAAGGAGAAAGTCTATAACATAACAATCACATATCTTTACGTTGTGTAAAGACATATAATTAAAACATAGGTCGTTGAAATGTCTCAGGGAACTACTCGAAATCATCAAAATACCATCGTAGAAATCCTAAAAGACACATATGACAGTACAGTACACGTTTGTCACTGTCAAAATGAAAAAAGGGTTAAACAAAAGGAGAAAAAAAAAAGGGGGGAGATTAACGACACCGATCCTGAAGGTTTTGATACGACTTATTTTCCTCACTCTCGTCCATAGGAAAATAGCAAAGACTAGAATCTCCTTTATGAAAATCGAAAAATGGTAACTTATGTTACAATCGACACCCTAACAATATTTACCGGAAATAATCCAACTCCATCGAAGGGACACACAGGTGAAAGACTTCTCAAAAATAGTATTTACTTACAACTGTAAATAGTTTTCAACAAAACGTCGACAACCTTATTAGTACACCAAAAGTAAGAAATCAATCAATTACACCTTATATTGTAACTGACTAGATACCTATAACTTTATAGAAAAGTAAGGACCCTATTTAGGTTGAACTAGTACCACATACTGGTAAATTTATATAACAACGTAAACCAAACGATCATAAGACAACTCCTAAAAACGGAGATCCGAGTGGTCACTATAATCGGATACAAAAAGAAAATAACACTATAGAAACAGACTAAAACTATAGTTTCACTACCATAGGAGTGTCTTACTAAAACCTTTAGAAGGAAGACGTCAAAAAACCTTTATAAAAGTCTCCAAACCATAATTAAGTAGAGATTTGTAAACCATCTTAAGTTGTCACTTCGGTACGACAGGACCTAAAAACGAACATCTCTCAAGAATTTAATGACTAAGTCAAAGTCATGAACAAACAAACTTGTTTGTACCAAAAAAGTACAAAGAAGGAACAAGTCAACCCTCAAACATACAAAAATTCTTAAGTAGGTAAGGAAACTCCAACAAATAAAATAACGATATAGTACGAGTGTCATCAGAAAATACTAGGAAACACAAAGACACTATAACAAAAATTACAGAGGTAAAAGTAAAGACCAAAAACAACTAGACCTGGGAGAAAAAAAAAGAACTACTCAAACCGAGTTCTAAATAGTTAAAACAAACGAAAAAGTTTTTTGGTCGAAAATGAAAGTAACTAAAAGAGACAGTTAAAATCAGAGATAAATTAAATAAAGACGAGACTAGAAATACTAAAGAAAGGAAGATGGTAGAAACCCAAAACAAATAAGTAGAAAGAGATCAACAAAATCCACATTCCAATCTAACAAATATTCTATAAAAACAAAGGACTCCATTCTAACATAGTAATATTTTAAGGGATTAGAATCTTGACGAAAACGACGTGGGGTATCCAAAACCTCGTGACATAAAAGTAAAAGTAAATAGAGATCCAAAAAATTAAAAAAAATGAAAGGAAAAATTAAAAAAAGTCACTAGATAATCAAAAAATCATCGAAAAACAAATCGGAAATACACAAACACAAAAAATGTGAAAAAAGGGACATTAACTAAAGATCGGAATATTATAGTACCAGTCTTTTCTATAAATTATATTAAAGTGAAAAGAATTTAAATGTGTCCGAACGAAACACTGGGTCGTACATTAGACAGGACCTCGTACAAGGTACACGTGAACTTCTGTCACACATAAGAAATTGATACGTCTAAGAACATGAAATGGACGTCCTTCGAGCCTCCGTGATCCAGTCTCTTCGTGAGAGTTCGCAGAAGACTTTATTCTCAGGAGTTTCGTGTCAAACTAGTAGTGATCTACATTTCAATTGACGTCATCAGGTGTACTCTGTCTTATTTGTAGACCCATGTACACTTTAAACCCATCCTAGGAGATCATCTCCCGTCTGTTACGTCCAACTTCCAGTTGAAGATGGTAAAGGAGGGACTTAGAAAAAGGACAACACGTTTACTCGTTATATAATCGAAGGACCCCGACGGTTTTACCTTGTGGTATTTGATCCACCGAATTTTGTTGGTTTTAACTAACATAGGGTCAAAACCTCTGATCTCCGGGTGTTAATTCCAAAGTCGTGACGAGAATGGGGAGACTTTGACGTATCCCAAAGGAACAGGGAAGGACCGAAGCCGACCATCGGTAGTCAGGAATCACAAGGAACCGAATGTCGTGTCCATGGGGTAAGAAACGAAGACAGTAGGTACCACAACAGGGACACACGGAGAGAGGACAACCAAGAGAACGAATTTCTGCTATTAGTCTAATCTAATTCCTGAGAAAGATGAGGTCATACTGGAACAGAAATAATTTGATTAGTAGAGACGTTTTAAGGATAAAGGATTATGTCCAGTGTAAGACTCCCCGACCTTCAATCCTGAAGTTGTATAGAAAAACCTTCTGTATCAAATTGGAGTTGTCTCCTTCTTTCTCTTACATCGATGTTATTCAGTCTCCAAAACTTTAGTCTCAATCATTGAACAGGTCGTACAGAGAAATTTCCAGAGAACTCTCGTTCGATTTTAGTGTCCAAAGAAGTTGGACTAGCGATCTCAGACAGAATCCTTCGTACTCTAACACGGAATCTTAGACATAATTAATGGTGAGAGGTCCTTTATGGGTGAGTTTCCCTGGGATGATCTTCGTAGGTGAATTAACTACAAAATGACTTACATCACCCATTTATTGTTCAATACTGATGTAGTTTGAATACATTATTCGTGCACATCGATACATATTATAGAGATGTTACGAGACGATGGTATACAACGAGATAAAACCGTCCATTCACCACAAGTGTCTAATACGAACAAATTGACTACCAGGGTAGCAAAATTTCTTTTAATTTCGAGAAGAATTGTCGTCGGTAAATATTTTAATTCGTCAAAACTACAAAAATAAAAAGGTCATAAAATTAATAGTTTCCCTACTCCTTTTAACCCAGTAAGTGAGGGTACTACTGACAAAAGAAAAGTAATTATCAGTGTTTTCGAGAAGAACTTCACCTTGGTTTTACGTTTATACTCGAGTGAGCTCAGAGATTCCTAAAGTCCTCCGGCACGCAAACTAGTTTTACCGTACAAATTTTTAGGAGGAAAGTACTATCTTATGTCTATTTTATATCTACCAGACCTCGTTTTTCGTGAGACGACGTCCGTGTGAGTTATTACGTATGTAACAATTAGGGACTGATAAAGATTTATTAACATCCTAAGAAGTACCTTAGTTAAAAGACTAAAACCTCTGATTCTATTAAGTTTAACATACAGAAATTCAAACTATTATTCACCTCAGATGTTCACCAACGAACAAATTGGTTAACCTACACTTACATACACACAGTATGTTTGATATCAAAATATAAATCAGGTAAGTAACCGTTTACTTCAGTGAGGTTAAATTGATAATTGTTCACACAGAGTCCTAGTACGTTGACTCAACGTACAACTTACCTTAAATATTAAAAATAATACAACCGACAAAGTTTATTGTGTAAAACTTTTTCGTTTGCATCAACTATGTACTTAGTAAACATGAGTCAAGTATCAAAGGAAACTCACAAGATGAATATAAACACAAGACTTCCCTAAAAAAAAGAAAACCATTGTCACTGTAACTGTGACTAGATGTAAATTGAACGTCTCAAGGTAGACCATACAAAAAACGGAGAGACTACCATACCGTGTATTTCACTTCATGTCTAAAAACTACTAACGACGTATTTAGACCATGTATTTCATAAAACGGATTTAGTGACAGAGTCTCTTTGAGTGTCTCTGAGTAATAGAGTACCTCTGAACTCACTCGAGTAAAGATCATACTTAATCGGTCTATAAATTTATTCAAACGTATACCACACATATCGAAATCTAAATCCTTCTTACACTGTCCTACCTATGTGTATTGCAGACACTTGTAAGGAGTCCCAGTCCAACCTCTGTCTTTTGAACAAGGATCAGTATTAAAGAACGACCAAGTGGACAAGACGTGACACTGACTTTGGAACTAAAGGTCTAAGAATTTTCTCAATGTATAAGAGAACTCTCCAGACGATAACAGGTACAGAGACCCAGTCATCAGTAGTTTCGTCCTCTTAGTTTCGATTTATTATGTGGTTCATTAGGTCTCTGGTCGAGACCGTCAGGTGTATTCATAATTCTGGTGACCTTTAGGCATGGAAATCCGTCTCTCATCGTTTGTAATATCAAGTCAGAGTCTTATTTGGTCGACCAGTAGTAGTTCAGTGACCCAAAAGAGTGAAACAACGATTACCAAAGGAAAACCGACGTCGAGTAGAAAAAAATTGAAATCTTAGAGATAAAAATTAAAATAAACATTAAATAAAAAGATTAACCTTTGATAAAAATTTAATTAAATAAAAAATTTAACTTTACATCAATTAAATGTCACAACATAACCAAAGTAGAAGTAGTGGTATGAAGTCAAGAAAGTAACCACCCACGACACGAACCAACGAGTCAGTACAGGCTGGTCCGAGGAGACAGGTACCTCTAAGAGGTCCGTTCTTATGACCTCACCCAACCGTACAGGAGGGGGTCTCCTAGAAGGGTTGGGTTCAAGGGTGTAATGTCCACCCAAGAAGTGGTAGACTCGGTGGTCCCTTCGGGAAGGTAAGCACATGAATTATTAAAGTAACCACATGATTAATTATTACATTATAAAAATGTAATCAAAGTAACCACATGATCAATTATTAATTATATTTTATAAAAAGTTCATAAATGACGAACGTACGTGTGTGAGTCCAATTTTTTGAATTCTCTTTGAGAGTCATATTAACCCCTTTATCTAAAACCTCCTTTTTTAAGACAAAACCTTGTACTATTTATTATATTACGTTATGTTCTTTTTTACGTTTTTGATTACTATTCCTTCTTTTATTCTTTAGGTACTCAAAATTCCGTGATGAGGACTTTTCCTGTTAATCTTACTTCTACGAGAACCAGGAATATTATAAACAAGTAAGTGGTACATAAATCACTCGTAAAGATACATAGCCTGTAACACGACTATTACTCACCTTACACCAAAAACGGAATTCCTGAGTGTACAACCCTCCTTCAATGAATTTACCTATTTTTTAGTGTCGGAACACTTTTAAAATGGAACCTCTTACCTTTCGTCACGACACCTCGTGTCTCCGTCAGTGAAAACTCTTCATTTCTTGCACTCCGGAAACCAAATGTTTCTACTTCAGGTGAGTTTACTCGAATTTATTTTTACTCTGTCGAGTTTATTTGTAAATTATGTACTTCCTAATAGTATTTTGGTTTTACATCTCACAGACCAGAGTTCTCATCGGAGAGACGTACACCGATAGAGAGGTAGAGATCCACCAGACTAAGACGAAGAAAGATGTACACGAAAGGGGTTATGATTCAGTGACTAAAAAATGTCTTGGTGTATAAAAGAGTTATGTCAGTAGAAGAAAGTAAAATTTATTTTAACGGACGTCAGAACATTCCAACGTAAAATACCAATTGTTTAACCCTTAATGACTGTTAAAGTTCCCTGAGAACAGACGTCTAGTTCGATAAACATATGAGAAATATCAACGGAGTGATGGACGATTTAAACCTCGTTTAAGACACTTTATCTTAAATAAGAATTAAACTTACGAACGAGGAACCTTCCTTGCGATACTGCCTGCATCTGCCATATAATTTTTCGTCTTTGTAGTGAAACGACTGGTTCCAGGTGTATCAGTTTCGACACTAAAAAGGTGATCAGTACATACCTATACTCTCAACCTGGTACTTCTTTCGACTCACGACTTCTTAACTACGAAAGTTTAACACCATGACCTCTTCTGAGAACTCTCAGGGAACCTGACGTTCTTTTGATTTCAGTTAAGATTCACTTTAGTTGGGACTCATAAGTAACCTTCTTGACTACGACTTCGACTTTGATGTTATGAAACCGGTGGACTACTGAGTAACACTACGACTCTTTTTGGGACGACGACTCTTTCTAGCTTCCGTTTTCCTCTTCCTCCGTCGCCGTCTTTTACTATACCAATCTATCGTAGTGACTAAGTTACCTGTTCTTAAACTCGTTTGAGACTCTTTCTCACTTCCTGGCCCTTCGGACCGTACGACGTTAGGTACTCCAACGTTTCTCAAGTCGTGTTTGAATCGTCCACTTGTTGTTGTTATTGTATATTTATACATTGATAAAGTCGGACTTACAAAAGTGTAAAACAAACGTTTACAATTAAAAATTATCTCATAAAATAAAAATAATATTAAAAATAACACCATATCAACTGTAAGCTACGTATAATCAAAAATCCACAGTTAGCATCATCAAAATGTAGACATCTGTAATACTAGTGGTGTCCTTCAGATCATTGGTAGACAACGGTATGTCTCAAAATGTCATAATAATTAATATTAGGTATACGACTTTAAAATAGAGACTCTGAATAAATAAAATATTCAAAGATGGAGAATTAAGGGAAGTGGATGAAGTAGGTCAGGTAAGAGGGAGGAGATGTCACAATTTAAAAATTTAACTTACACGTTCCTAGTAAGTGTCATTACAGTCTACAAAGTTGAAATTATCTTAAAGGTTTTTAAATAAAAACTAAGATACTTGACCTACTTCTTTTGACCTCAGTAATAACCTTAATTGAAATAAAACGTAAACTCCGTAGTCTATTATAACTGTTTTAAACGTCATAAACTGATAACACTTCAAGACAAAGACGAGTACTTAGGTTGTATAACTCAATGACGAAGTAAAAAATATATCCGGACTTTGTTGAACCTTGACTTTTATTCCGTTTCAACTAAGTTGTTTCACAACTTACTAGATTTACTTTTCAGTACCAAGTACCTGATTATCCAGAAAACGGTGTCGGCGTACACAATTTAACAATTAAAATTCGTGTCAAGAGGACTTTATCGAAGATTGAAACCATCTTCATTGTTACCAAGAAGTTGTCTAGTACACAGAACACCTAAAGTATTCTACTCGTTTCAAAACCATCTTATGACTCTGGTCTTCGAACTACTATTTTTATCCACGTCAAAACTTCCTACAGTGGATGAAATAAGTTTTCAATCTCAAAATAAAAAGTACCACGAGTCAGTACATGTTGAGAAAAGTTGGGGTACCTGACATCGGGTAATCCGAGGAGACAGGTATCTTAAGAGGTCCGTTCTTATGGTCTCACCCAACGGTGAAGGATAAGGTCCTCTAAAGGACTGGGTCCCTAACTTGGTCTCAGAGGACCCAGAAGACGTGACCGTCCGTCTAAGAAATGGTGATACGGTGAACCAAACTACTATTTTTATCCACGGCTAAAACTTCCCATACTGGATGAAATAAGTTTTCAATCTTAAAATAAAAATCATTATATAAAGAATTTCATTATACAAATTATATAATAAGTCGGAGGATCCACAGTTACTGGAGTGACATTGAGTTTTTCAAATACATCCTAAGTGTCTGACTTCTGTACGTCATTGTTTATGTCAATATAAAAGAGGGCCTTGTGTTCCTATGTTCCTCGACCATAACTCGTCTCGTCTATTTGCTCCAGTGAATCCGTCGCCGTCCAGACTCGAACTCACGACTCCTCATCCGACCGTAACGTCACTTTGACCTGAGGAGGCACGACATACAGAAAGCCAACGGACCTAAGGACGAGAAAGATGACGAAGACCGTTCTACACGATCTACCGTTCTACACGACCCTCACGAAACTCTTCCCAATTGGATCTCCTCCTTCTACTCTTCCTGTAGTCAAGAAGGACTTTCCCACTTCTCCTTTGGGAAAGCCAGTAGGTTGAATTTAGAACGAACATGACGAGTACATGCACCACTAAATCCCTTCAGGAAGTGATAGAGTCCTAGAGTCAAGGAAACAAATATTTTACTCTTTAACCGTATTGCTGGAGAGATTGAAGTCATAAGTTTCTGAGGTTCCGGACATTAAGTACCGTCTTGATAAAAGATAGCAGAGAAGGAAGGAAAGAAGGGAAGGAGGGAGAGAGAGAAGAAAAGAAGAAAAAGAAAGAGAAGCACAATCAATACCTTTGATATTTGGATTGTATAAACAAAAATTAGATTTTCTTAAAAGAAACTCCATTTTCTCAAAATAAAACTCTAACAAGTACATCTTGGTATCGTAAACTGTAGTCCTAAGACTTGACAATGTCTTTTGTCGATATTATGTCTTGAGGTACACCACTATAGTTTAGGTTCTTAATCTAAGTTTAGGAGACTGTCAAAAGTAGAGGGTAGTCAGTACAGGTTCAGTTCTGTATATCGTAAAGAAGACAAAGCAGGGAATCAACCTCAATCGTAGAAAAATAAATAAAGAATTGAGGTCTTACGAGAAAGAACAGACTGTCACGTTGTATAATTTGATGAATTTTACGAAACACTTACTTTAGTGTACAGACTTTACACCCCAGGTACTGGTCTCGAGAACTTCCCGTCCGAATCGAAATCACACAGAGGAAACGGAATGGATCAAAGAGTTGGGGTCCGTAAGAAAAACAGAGAGAAAACTTAGGGTCAATGACAATTAATTTCTTTTAATCTATTAATCAGGTACCCCAGAGTTTCTCAGACTGTTCTGACTCTTTGACTTGACTCTATTAGAGTTCCTTAGAACGTGAAAAGATACATATCCTTCTATGTTCTCAGACTTGAGTGACTTTAGTAAAGATACATATCCTTCTATGTTCGCAGACCTGAGTGACTTTAGTAAGGAAACTATACATGGAGTCGATAACCCCGGTTGTAGGACACAAAAGTACAGACTTAAAGGAGTTCCGAATGGAAACCCAAACTACGGATGAAAACGGGTTAGAAAGTACGAAATCCCCTGGTAGGGTTGGATCCCTAACTTGAGTTCAGAGGGTGTAACATACGCCTAGGAAATGGTCGACTCAGTGGTCCCTTCGGAATATTTATAACCATACCGGTGTCTGTCAAATGTTAACGAACGAAGGATCAAAAGTGACTTTTAATGTCAATAATTAACGACGTATCAGGTACCTTAAGAGGTCCGGTCTCATGATCCCACCCATCGGTAAGAGAAGAGGTCCCCTAGAAGAGTTGGTTCCCTAGTTTGGGTCCAGAGAGTGTAACGTCCGTCTAAGAAATGGTAGACTCTGTGGTCCCTTCGGTGGGACCTCTATCCTTACCGATGGGTGAGGTCATAAGACCGAACCTCTAAAGGCACCTGACATATCAGGTACCCCAACGTTTCTCAGCTTGTACTGACTCACTGAAAGTGAAAGTGAAGTAAGAAGTGGACCAGGATATGAAAGGAGTGAACGGGACCTTGGGAACGGGTGTGTCTGAGTGAGAAGGACTGGAACCGAGTTAAGAAATCAAGAGAGAGTGTGTACAGGATCAAATAGGACAGTAGAGGACGGAAAGATGAGGTAAGGTGGGAGGAAAGGTAGAGGTTTGGACTACGAAGAGAGTCGATGATGAGTTGGAGATCTGAGACAGACAATAAATGTCACCGAGTATTTTTGATCACGGGGGTACTATTAACAATTTAATTATGTCATAAGATTCAAGAGGTTCATAAAATCCATGTCCGAAACTTTGGTAAACCACAGGAAATCCCCGAGGTTTCTCGAGACCGTGGTATCAGGAAAAACAGGATTACGGTTTTCCTTAAGTCGTTGTTCGTCTCACGATCTATTCTTCACTAAATAATCTTATCCTACGAACACTCAAAGTGTTCGCCATAGTTCGTAACACGACGGGACCCATGAGTCACCCAATGTAAAAAATTTAGTCTTCTTCGTTCTCCCTTCCCCTCTTCTAGAAACAGAAAGAACTCATCTACAGTACAAAGGTAGTAGTTAAGGAGGGAATCCATCCCGTCCCTTCAAAAGAACAGGAATATACCAGTCCGGTTTTGACAGTATCGTGAAACCTTTTTGTCAAAGTTCAGAGTCGTGTCACTGTCAGAAAGTAAAACCTTCCAGTGGGTGGAAAGGTATTTACTAACAAAAAGACACACGTGTCTCGGACAAAACCCCCAGTAATTGAACTACTGTGGAGGTCCGTCCAACATCCGGAATAAGAGATGATGACCAAATAACAAACCCCCCGTAACACGTTTTTTTTTTTTCTTTTTTTTTTCTCACAGAATCTCTCGTTTCTCGTATGTATAAACCACGAGAATCGAGGGACCCTTCCTATATGTAGAGTACGGTGGTAACAAAATAACAAAACCCCGTGCAGAGTACGAAGACAACGTACCAAAACAACGATTCGTTCTATCGAGTTAAAATAACAATTCGTACGGTTAGACTGAAACTACGATTCACTGAATAAAACGAATTACTCAGTTCGTTCGGGTGTAAGGAAGTCTTAAAAGACTAATGAAAGAGCTCAATAGTAATTAGAATGACACCCCAGAGGGTTTCGGGAGATTTGAAGGGAAAAATAGATGTTAAGGGATTACCCCAAAGATTCGATTGATACACTAGTAGGATAAAACAGGGGTTTCCAAGGAAAGATCATAATGATGTATAGTTAGTTATATAATCATTTTAACTTCGACGTAAGGATGTTCTTCCTCCCTCTTCTTTTCTTGCCCCCTCCTTATAGCCAATATCCCGCAAACATCTAGTCGAATGTTAAACGTACACTTAATCATACCAAACAAAAGTGCTCTGTAGAATGGGTGTAAAAGTTTATTACAAAACTCTATTTAAAAAAAAAGTGGTCCTTCTAATTTATGATCTAGTAGTCCTAAGGATAACTATGGTTTGTCCTGGGGTACCCCGAGGACCCCGTGTTTTCTAAAAGAACAGGGGGTAAAGAACTAATATCCTTTGTCAGAAGTAAGTCAGAGGTACTGGAAGGGATTTAAGGTTTCCCGTCCAAGTTCGTGAATTAATCTCTTCCCTCCCCTATGTCTCTTTTCCCTCTTAGTCAGTTTTCTTTGTTATCATGTCGGAACCCCCATCCCAGGACCAAGGGGGAGTTTCCTCATATGTATCGTTATAGAAACTCGACAAAACGTCTATGACTTTGGGGGTAGTCCACCTTCTTCAATTTTACCATACCACGGGTGTTCGTGTGTCTGGTGTCGAGTGAACCTTGGATTTCCAACTCCTACGACTGAGGGTGAATAGTGATTGGTTACTCTTCTTACAGGTCCTCGACTAGTATGAGAGAAACTTGGTAATGATATTTTAAAGAGTGACAGTGGAGGACCGACCCTGTGTGTCAAAACTCCTACAATAGGACGATACCTAGGAAAACGGACCGTTTGGTTATTACGATAAGAAAAGAACCAACAACAGTAAGATAGTGATTCAACACTGGGGTACCTGACATTGGACGGTCCGAGGAGACAGGTACCCTAAAAGGTCTATTCTTATGACCTCACCCAACAGTAAAGGAAGAGATTCCCTAGAAGGACTGACTCCCTAGTTTGGACGCAGAGAACTTAGAGGAAGTGACCATCTGCCGAAGAAATCGTGACGTAATGACTAACTTACTTTAAACAAGACATTCATATAGGTCTCCAAAACTCTTTGTAGTAAGGAACTACGGAATACGGTGGTGATTGATATTGACAAATGTGGAGTCAGGATATAGAGAACGGGTAAATAGACGTTTAGTCACCGTTTCTTAAGTGGACGTTTACGTCCTCTGAGTACTCTGTCCTCAAGCTAGAAACCTAACCCTTCTAGGGCACTTCACCCTTTACCGTTGAGTGATAAGAACTGACTTCAGTCAGTTCAGGTCATAAGAACTAACCTTTTCAGGTTCCTGTCTCCTGGGACCACCCGATATCAGGTACCCCAGTGTTTCTCAGTTTGTACTGACTCGCTGACTCGTGTGTGTAACAAAAGGGGTCCTGTCAGTACAGTACTCTCAGTCTTCCAATTTGTCTTAGGACAACGTCTTCACCCAAAATAACGGGAAAACGATCTATGTAGGATATCTGGTATATTTCCCGTAAACACCCACCCCACATCTCATACAATTGGATAGGTGGGAGGAGGTTACGACACCAGTACGTTGGAAAGAATCTTGTTTATAAAAGGACTGGTGACAGTCAAACTTTCAACTGAGGAATAGGATAAAAATGAATTCACCCAACGGGAGAAGTTTCACGATTTGGGACACAGAGAGAAGGAGAACTTAATGACACAATCTTATAAATGACAAGTTAGTGGAAATTGTGTATTAATAACTCGTGGATAACACTTTCGTTATCAATCTTAACCTGTACCTTTTTGACCAAGGTCTAACCCTTTCCTCATGCAGTTCCGACGTATAACAGTGGAACGAATAAAGTGTATATACGTCTCATGGAGTACTCTTTACGACCTGACCTACTTCGTGTCGACGTTAGTTCTAACGGCCCTCTTTATAGTCATTGGAGTCTATACGTCTACTGTGGTAGGAATACCGTCTTTCACTTCTTCTTGATTTCTCGGAGAACTACTTTCACTTTCTCCTCTCACTTTTCCAACCGAATTTTGAGTTGTAAGTCTTTTGATTCTAGTACCGTAGACCAGGGTAGGTAGTGAAGTACCGTTTATCTACCCCATTGTCACCTTTGTCACTTTCTGATATAAAAAAGTCCGAGGTTTTAGTGAAGTCTACCACTAACGTCGGTACTTTAATTTTCTACGAATGAGGAACCTCCCTTTCAATACTGGTTGGATCTGTCGTATAATTTTTCGTCTCTGTAATGAAACGGTCGTTTTCAGGTAGATCAGTTTCGATACCAAAGAGGTCATCAGTGTATACCTACACTCTCGACCTGATATTTCTTTCGACTCACGACTTCTTAACTACGACAACTTGACACCACAACCACTTCTGAGAACTCTCAGGGAACCTGTCGTTCCTCTAGGTTGTTCAGGTAGGATTTCCTTTAGTAAGGACTTATAAACACCCTTCCTGTAGTCAACTTCGACTTTGAGGTTACGAAACCGGTGGATTACACTTCTTGATTGAGTAACCTTTTCTGGGATTACGACCCTTTCTAACTTCCACTCTCCTCTTCCCCTATTGTCTCCTACTCTACCAACCTACCGTAGTGACTGAGTTACTTGTACTCAAACTCATTTGAGGCCCTCAACCACTACCTGTCCTTTCGGACCGTACGACGTCAGGTACCGCAGAGTTTCTCAACCTGTACGGACTCATTGACTTGACTTGACTTGACACTTTCGAGATGTTTTCTGTCTTCACACTTAATCTCTGGTGTCCCTAGACTCGACCTACTCAGTCCGGTCAAGGATACGGGGATCAGTGAAATTCCAAAGAACTACGTGGACGTACGGGGAGTCAGACGTACCCTCTCGAACAAAATCGGTGACTCCCTAACATATCAGACGGTCCTCACCCCAATCCTTTAAGAAGAGACTCACAGAGGTCAGAAGGGACATAAGTAGGTCACAGAAAGGAAAATAAAGTGGAGGAGAACGAAATGAAAGACCCCGAAGGGTCTACCGAGTCGACTATTTTTCAGTCGGACGTTAAGTCCTCTGTGTCCTCTACACCTTGGGCTACTTTACCAACCTCCCGTAGTCGTTGAGTTACCTGTACTCAAATTCGTTTGAGGACCTCTGTTACCTCTTATCCCCTCGGACTTCACGACGTCAGGTACCCGAACGTTCCTCAACCTGTGCTGAACCGTTGACTTGTTTTTGTTGGGAAATGAAATAAAGGACATGGTAGAGAAACAATTATAAAGAAGAGATAAGGAAAAAGAACGAGAAAAGGATTTGACTGTTCATAAAATATTCTATAACAAAACAAATAAATGAAAACCGAACGACACAGAAGTGACCACGTACCCAAAGAGAGTAGCGTACGAACCCGAAGAGAAACGCCCCCGAAGAGAACAGCCCGTCGTACCTGAGATCCACGCACCCGAGTCATCGACACCACGTGTCTGAATCAACGAGGTACCGTATATTCTAGAAGGACCTGGTCCCTAGCTTCGGCACAGGGGACGAAACCGTCCTTCTAAGAGTTGGTGACCTGGTGGTTCCTTCAAGGGTTGTTGAGAAAAATACACATAAAGATACGGTTTGAGACATATACATGAAAGACTTTCTGCACTTCACGAAAAATATGTGTGTCAAACAGAAAGACAAGATTCAGAAAAGTACGGGTCCCGAACCAAACCACAGACCAGCCCTCACTATGGACTGACGGGACCAAAGGTTGGTCTTATTATAGTCAGACTGTGGACTTCTGTTTAGTGTGTTAACAGGTACGAAGGAGTTGCAACAGAGGACCGACTCCACAAACGTGTTTACCGGGGTAGAGATTTCTACTCCTTCCCAGGTCGGATAGTGGACCAAAGGTAAAGAGTCGATTACCCTGTCTCCGTACTTGGACATTTTGTTCATCCAAACAAAGGTTTACTTTTGGTTTACACAACTTAGGGGCACCTCACGACCCAGGTGAGAGACGTAGAGAGAATCGTCCACGCCTTCCCATGGGAATGGATTAACAGTGATGACTAGTTGAGGTCGTAAGGAAATGGACTTTTTAATTGATAGGTTTATATACAAGTCAATGACATCGATCTTTAATGTTAGGGACAGTACGTTCCTCGACTTGACCTGACAAACTATAGAGTTATGACTTCTTAAGACAAAACGGTCATTAAAAAACAAAACACCTTACTCGTTAGTCAATAGTCTAGGGGACTGGTGCACATATTTAGAGACTCTGTCATAGAAGTCTTCCTTCGTCAGGAAAAAAGGAGAAAGTGAAGTTAGTTGAACTCGGCCATTAGTTTACACGAAAATCAGAGTCAAGATCAGTGAACTCAGGAGGTTCAATATATAAACAGAAACCCCAAAATAAACAAAAGTTTGGTCTTCTCGTGAAATTCATTTCAAATACCTTAAATTTTTACGGGTTCCGAATTATTGTGTGATAACCTTATAAACTTATATCGATTTAAATGTCGTTATTTCAATACATAACATCCCAACAACCGTCCCTTATCTCCGACCTGAACAGGGTCCTTTACAAAAGAGTGTATCAACCAGTGACTGAGTTTATGGTTCACAAGACCTGGTACAAGTGTACTGTAAGTACCCAGACACTGGTGTCAAGGAAAAATGACTGGCTAGTACTTACACAAAATCTACGTAATGGACGACAGACATTCTGAGGTCCGCTTCTTCAGAGACCTCTGTGTCTTCTGGACTTGGGACGGGTGTTCCTTGAATATTAGATCAACCTTTCAATTCTGTAATGTAGCACTAGAGTTTTCCGTAGGGATTCTGCGTTTGTAAGAGCAGAGATTGAAATCTTATAAACACCTAAGTCTCACGAATGGTGCAGGTAACGACGGTGGGACGAGATGACTACCACAGCAAAGAATAGGGCTAATAACGACAGTAGAGGGTTCACTGTAGAGACACGAAGGTCACAACAAGAGAAATCGAACAAGAGTTGTATGGTTCCGCTAGGTCAATCTTTCACTTCAGTCTAGTACAATCAGAAGACAACCTTCGGGAATCTCCGAGGACCTGGGTGAGTCCCATCCCGGTCACAGGAACATCATATCGGTTCCAGGATGTGCGTCAGGGCCGTGTATACTTATATTATTCAATACACCGTCTTCCCTGAAGTACCCATACTAATTTAACTCCTCGAACTCTACCTTTCTAATAAGATCTAATAAGACTGGCCTAGACCACATTATTGTTCCTATGACTATTCTGTCTTCGTTTGGTCAGTCAGAGAGTCTTCCTCTACACTACTGTTTTCGTTCTTCTTTTTTCCGGCGTACTGTTGTCTTCGTCTCTCTCTAACTGTACGACCGAAACTTTCACCTCCTACCCCGGTATTTGGTTTCTTACGTCTATTGTAGTCTTCCATCCGTTACTTAAGAGGGAATCTTAAAGGTCTGTCTTATATCTGGATGACTGTGGAACTAAAAACCTGAAGACTGAATGTCTTAATATTCTATTAATTAAACACAACAAACTCAGTGAATTAAACGTCATTAAATAGTATCCCAGACATCTTTTGCTTGTGTAATAAAATTCAGAGATTGTTACTTTTCGTCTCTGGTCCTAAACCGTTAGAAAAGACATTTTCTGGTCTATCATTTATAAAATCCGAAACACCCGGTATACCAGAGACAGTGTTAAAGAGTTGAGACGGTACAACGTATTTTCGTCGGTCTCTGTTATACATTTATTTACCGACACCGACACAAGGTTATTTTGAAATAAATGTTTTTATCCGTTATCTGACCTAAGTCAGGTACCCGACATCTAAGGACTATGTATCATATTAGGTTTCGGAGTAGTAACAAATAACAAAATCAGATATGAAGTAGCAAAAGACCTTAGACAAAGGATGAATACACACGGGGTACTGGGAGACTTCATCTATATCTTATAAGTCGTTACCAGACCTTAACCAAGAGGTTGGTCTTTGTCATTGTAAAAATTCACACTTCTACACTTCAAATAATAATTGTGAAATATCAATAGAAATTAAGGAGTCATAGAAATTAAGAATTGTGTAACATTCTTAATATAGAATCTCCACATTTATCATCACGATTTATTGAGATCGAACTAAACGGGTTAACTCTTCTGGTATGACACAAAAGTGTTTCGGAGGTCGTAAAGATTACGATTCTTATACGTGCTGAGTACTTTTACATAAAGTAGTTCGTGACAGATGTCTCCTAATTCGACTTGACATTTTGGTACAAAAACACATGTCTGAAGTCCTACCGATTACGAGAAAACAAATATTAAAGAGGGACCCTGTAGAGAGACCTCCGTTTACAAGAGAGTCGTCTCCTCCATGACATGTCTGTCACAGTAAAAATCGGTTTCTTTAACAACGTGCCTCCCTAGGAATAATCTGAATACAACATGAAGAAATACGAAACACTTGAACTGGGGTTTGTAGACATATTTACACCGTTCAATTTTGTCGAACGAACATGGACTGAACGGTTTATGTCAAGACAAAAGTAGTACAAATATAGACATGATTTACTGTAACCGGGTGGAGGGTACGGACGACCGAAAGAAGAGGGAAGAAGGAACAAGTAACACGACTGGAGGTTGGAAACGTCGAGTCTGAGTTAGGAAGGGGGTGGGTACCAGTCCGGACGTGGTAGTAACAAAGGAGACGTAGAAGAGGATTGTAGGAGGACCGGATATACACCTAATCAAGTAAGGACAGTGAACTTTGAAATGTACTAGAAACGCACATGAGATGATTCTACGAGTATAAGTCTTCGATCAAACATTAATATCAAATATTATGAATTCGTAAGTCAAGTCAAGTCAAGTCAACGAGTCAGCACAGACTGAGAAACGCTGGGGTACTTAGCGTCGTGCGGTCCGGAGGGACAGGTAGTGGTTGAGGGCCTCAAGTGAGTTTAAGTGCAGGTAACTCAGTCACTACGGTAGGTCGGTAGAGTAGGAGACAGCAGGGGAAGAGGAGGACGGGGGTTAGGGAGGGTCGTAGTCTCAGAAAAGGTTACTCAGTTGAGAAGCGTACTCCACCGGTTTCATGACCTCAAAGTCGAAATCGTAAGGAAGCTTTCTTTAGGGTCCCGACTAGAGGAAGTCTTACCTGACCAACCTAGAGGAACGTCAGGTTCCCTGAGAGTTCTCAGAAGAGGTTGTGGTGTCAAGTTTTCGTAGTTAAGAAGTCGTGAGTCGGAAGAAGTGTCAGGTTGAGAGTGTAGGTATATACTGGTGTCCTTTTTGGTATCGGAACTGATCTGCCTGGAATCAACCGCATTATCAGTTATTTATAATAGACTGAATCACTACCAAACTAAAAGGAGAATTAAACTGAGAAGAGACATAAAAAGTCTTATGAAAAAATCTAAGTGTTATTATAAGTTTCCTACCACATCTCTTAAGGGTATGTGGAGGATGGAGTAAGTGGTTTTACCATGTAAAAAATGGGTCCTACTTGGATGTAGTTATGCAGGATTAGGGGGTTTCAGGTATCAAGTGAGATCCCGAGTGAGATCCATACACGTAAAATACCCACACCTGTTTACATATTACTGTATATAGGTAGTAATATTATAACATGTCTTATAAAAGTAACAGGATGTTTAAGAGGTACGAGACGGACTAGTATAAGTGGTTACGTGATTATACCCCGAAGGATCCACCGTGATCACCATTTCTTAGACATACGGTCACGTTCTCTGTACTCTCTACGGTCTCCAAGTCAGGGACCCAACCGTTCTAGGGGACCTCATTCTTCACCGTTGGGTGAGGTCATAAGAAGGGACCTTTTAGGATACCTGTCTCCTCGGACCGTCCGATGTCAGGTACGCCGACGTACCTCAGTCTGTGTCGACTCGTGTATATGTGTACATGTTACACGATTGTGTGCGTATGAGGACCCTCGGTGATTAAGAATAAAAGAGGTAACAAAACGCAAAAGATCTTACAGTACATCAATCTTAGTATCGTTCATTGTAAAAATCTGAAGAAAGTGAAATTCCAAGGAAGTCTAGAACAATACCGAACTATAGAGTAAAGAAGAGTCACGACTTGACATTAGGTAATAGGCCCATAGAGTGTCAAGTAAATAGGTAAGTGGATGACTTCCTGTAAAACCGACGAAGGTTCAAAACCACTGACATCTACTTCGACGATATTTGTAGGTTCACGTCTCAAGACACACCCGTATGCAAAAGTTGAGGAAACCTCTTTATTGGTTCCTCGTGTTAATGACCTAGTACACTATTTCATCCAAATCATACCTCCTTTACCGGTTTAATAAAAGGTTTCACCGATATGGTAAAACGTAAGGTGGACATTACACAATCTCAAGGACAACGAGGAGCAGGAACAGTCGTAAACCACAATATCAAACGACCTAAAATCGGTAAGATTAACGATATGTCACGATAAAGTTAAACACAAAGGGACTACTGTATGTCACATCTCGTAGAAAAGTATTTGAAAAATTGGTAGACATATAGAAAAACCACTCCTCAGACAATTCGAGAAAGAAGACAAAAATTAACCTAACACATAAAAGAATAACTCAAAATTCTCAAGAAACATACAAGGTCTATTGTAGGGAAACAGTCTACACAAAGGTCTATTGTAGGGAAACAGTCTACACTTTTATAAAAGACATTGAGAATACCGAACAGAAGAACTTAAGAGAACTATGACAGAAAACGTCTCGTCTTCAAAATTTACCACTGTTTCAGGTAGAACGGTCAATAAAAAAGGAACCTAACACAGAAACCACAACACAAATTTCAGTAACGACCTTGAAAGGACCGTCAGGTCACCAATCCTGAGACACGAAAGTGGCTACACCCGAACCCAAGTTAGGGACCGACCCTCTGATTCTAGAGTGTTTGGGGACACCACACTGGGTTTTGTTTTGTTCTGTTTTGGTTTGTTTTGGATGTTATTTCAGTAGTGGTATATGTTCTGTAGAGTAAAAAGAGAACACAATAGTAGATCCTCTCAATATCGAGACACAAATGCAAATCCAGACACTAGGTAGACTAAAGACACTTCGCACATTCTAGACACAGATCCAAGGAAAAGAACGCACGTCTACAGGTTAATAAGAGTTGGAAACCAACCCCTCTGAATGACATAACGGAAAAGATGAAACAGTTTCTAGGTCCCAGACAAAGACCCGACAGACAAGACAAAGTAACTAGGCAAACAGATAAGAAAGTTGTTATGACGTACTGGAACTAATGATGTCCAGAAAGAAGAAAAGATTGGATACGCAAGTCACGATACTTAAAGGGAGAACCGTGACAGAAACGACACGAGGTGTCTAAAACCTATTAAACACAAAAGTAGAAATCCATCAAGTTTTATAAACTTTTGAATGAAACTCTAAAGAAGAGACTGAGCACATAAAGAATCTTCATACACCAAATTTTAGAACACATAAAACACCAAAAGGTGAATTGAAAGACAAATTTGAAACTAAAGTTCAAATTAGGGTACACCAGACTCTCGTCCGGAACATACTAAAGACAAGAAAGCATAAAATACCGACTCTTACAACAGTCGACACCACTTACAAAGTACACTTGAACTCTTTTTACACACAAAAGTTACAACTTACTTTATCAGATATCCACAATTAATATAGATCAACTAATTACCGTAATAACTCAAGTCGATACAGAAATACCTAAAAAGACGGACGATATAAACGAGTAAAGACTCTTTCCCCAAAAGGAACCTAATATAACTCTTTATACAATTACCAAATCTTGTCGTAAGAATGAAAATAAAATGGAAAAGTTAATATTGATCTCGAGAGAAGTACAAAATCTCTTTCGTTAGATGAGACTAGAGGTCTAAACGAATCCTCGACAGTAAATATAATTACTAGTATAAACTACTATTGAAGGTGCTATCGAGTCAACCATTTCTTAAGTGGACGGTATGTCCTCTGGTGCCAAGCTAAGGACCCAACCCTTCTAGGGGACCTCTTCTCTATCCGATGGGTGAGGTCATAAGGCCGGCCCTCTTACGGTACCTGACATATCAGGTAACCCAACGTTTCTCAGCCTGTACTGACTCACTGAAAGTGAAATTAATGATAGAACTTTCGTCTTTTATTAACCCTATATAAGAACTTGTAAAAAATAAACCTGTACTGAAATGGATTTGACAAGATCTATTAATTCTTAAAATAATAGAACTCTTTGTATATCTCTTTTTTCAGGTTTCAGAGAACTGTACCTAACTAAGATCAAATGTATTGTACGGTGTATTCCGGGATGTGTAAAAGGTCCGGAGTCCCTTATACGGTGACCCATGTCTCTCGACACGAACCGACACGTAAAGACAAAAGAAAGGTCAAGGGTCCTTGTGGACGAGACATAAGACGAGACGACAGAGAATCCATACTGTTGGTACAGCGACCAGATCAAAGTATCACATATGACATTCGGTGGGTCTCCTATATTTTTGATCTTAAGATGACTCTAAGGTAATGTTTGACAAGATTTCTACAAGTAAATTTTACGTATTCACGGTTCGTGGATTTGGTAGGACAAAATTAAGAGAGACGTGGGTGAGGTGTTTTTTTCAATAGTACTAAACAATCACGCCATCCACAAGACTACGGGTCTCCACAAGGTCTGGTCACCAGTCGTGTGTCACTCTTCGATATGATTTTCATGAACGAACGGTAGAAGACATAACATGATAAACTCACTCACTCTTTTCTACTTTCACCTGGAGTTTATTAATGTAATTTTATCTGTGTTCTGTAACGAACCGNAGAAACAATTAAGAGAGACGTGGGTGAGGTGTTTTTTTCAATAGTACTAAACAATCACACCATCCACAAGACTACGGGTCTCCACAAGGTCTGGTCACCAGTCGTGTGTCACTCTTCGATATGATTTTCATGAACGAACGGTAGAAGACATAACATGATAAACTCACTCACTCTTTTCTACTTTCACCTGGAGTTTATTAATGTAATTTTATCTGTGTTCTGTAACGAACCGGTTATAGCGAAGACTACATACGGACGGTTTCTATATATTCCATTAGATTAGATTGACACTCTTTGTTCTGTAAAGGTTAACCTCCTTACAATGTGTTTTATTAACTGGATCCGAGATTTTGACGGTTACAGTACATTCAGTCTTCTCAGACCCCTTTACTTATGAGATCTTAATCTTATTTACTAGGAACTAGTGTAACACCTAAGTTTACGTTTTATTTGTAAGGGTCGAAATTTCCTGTAATAACTCGGTTACTTCTTCTAAATTTATAACTCAAATACAATAAATCTCATAACTCAGTAACAATTTGAAAGACACACACTACTAACATAACTAACACTACACCCTATGAAGTATTCTCCATACTCGACTCACAAAATCTCTAAGTCTCAACGTGCTAAACGTTGATTGAGAGTTTATTAAGTCTTTTACCCTTACACACATACACCCGTGTGGATATGTATGTGTGTGTATATGTGAACATAATATGTACCTACACTTAATTCACTCTCCCTCTGACACATTTATAATTGTCGACCATTTAAACCGTACATCCACAAACAACGTCATAAGAAGGTTCAAAAAGGTATGCAAACTGTAAAAAGTTTTATTTTTAAACTTCTAGCCATCTGTCATTCAGGGTCTCCCAGAAAAGGGGTCTGAAAACAAACATGAATTCAATTCCAAGTCTATTTGATTACACCTTTTAGGAGTTCGATGATTTTATTTATTAGACAAGAATAGAAAATATTATAAATCTATAAAACCGTGAATATCTGTCCCCGTCAACTACTGATCAATTTATTTATACAGAAATAGATAAACTGGGAACTTCTCTACGGAAATTCATTTGTTTATTTATTTTATCGTCGGTTCGTAGGTCCGTAACACTATTAGTGTTCAAAAACTAACCCTTTACAAAGGGTCAAACTCTCAATAACGAAAGTCGACATTATTATTACCCGAAAAGGAGATTCCCCTTTTATGTACTACAAATTTTATTTATAGTAACCATGTCAAAACGTGACAACTCTTTCGTATTTATTGGGAAAAAAGAGAAATTCGTAAGCTAGTGGTCTTTCAGAGCACACACATATAACCCCCTCTGTCTTAAAGTTGATTCTCCACCATTTTTCTGATCAATGTTCTCCCAAAGTGGTAATAAAATTTGTCAAGGTATCGGGGAAACAAACACCGGAAGCGTGTTCCTATTCGGGTCTGAGAATAGGTTCGTTCGACCGAAATGAAAGGATGACTTTAGACGTAAACTGACAACTTATGTTAAGTCTTACCCTGGTATTCGAGTCTCCTACGGGAATAAATAGAATGAAGGGAATAAATAGAATGAAGGATCCTGGACTGAATTCAAGACAAGACTTATGACATCACCCCAACAGAAATACCAGTCGAGTTCCAGCCAGGATTTTCCTAAATGTGTAAAAAGGTCCCTTCTCAGTTTTCACAACTTCTGTAAAAAAACCACACTAAAGTGTAGAAGTGAAGTAAAGGCATACTCTTTTTATCATTATTTAAGGAAGAAAAAGGGCGTTAGACTGTACTGTTTAGAAAGTCGTTCTTCTAATTTATTAATAAGACAACAGTGAGATTTAAGATAAAAACAAAACATCTTGACTTTTCTATGGGTCTTGACATCACGTACAGTAATACACTCATCGGATGTCACCACACCATGTTTGTGGAATTCTCGGGGACGTCCTGTCCATGAAAATAAATTGTCTCTTCCTTTTAATATCACGATTCCATCATCCACCACCAGTCAAACTATCATACACACACGCACGATTCAACGAAGTCAAGACACGATGAGAGACACTGGGATACCTGACATCGGGGAGGTCCGAGGAGACAGGCACCCCAAGAAGTCCGTTCTGATGACCGTACCCAACGATACGGGAAGAGGTCCTCTAGAAGGACTGAGTCCCTACCTTGAGCACAGCGGAGACCGAGGAAGTAAGGTCCACCTAAGAAATGACGACTCGGTAGTCCTGTCGGGACCAGACCATTATCAGAACGAGAATGGTGACATTATGTGACGAAGTACGATCATTTTCTATAAATAAAAGAAAATAAGGTAATAGGTGAATCTGTAACACTGTCCTATGTCTTTCTGTTAGTTTATTTACCTTTGTTTAGAAAAATTCCAACGTTAAAATAAAGAAAAGAGATGGTCGGTCAGTCAATCCAGAAAATTTTCACACAAATAGAAAGATTTCATAATTGTTCCTATCTGTAAATAAACAGTTAATTTTAAACATCGCGTCTGATTTCCTTTATTGTCTGTAAGACGTCCTTACTAATTACAGTTCCATCGAACGGAACCAACTCCGGTTTCTAGGACCCTCTTAGATCGATTCAAGAGGTCTTAGGAAGAACCTTACCTCTACCTTGTCGTCACCCTCTTAGACTTCAATATACCGAATAGTTACTTATAAGGGAGTGACTGAGTCTTCATGAACCGTGTACTCTTCAACTCACACATACTTGTAGTCATCGATCGTGAAGAACAAAGAAGTCGTTCGTACTAGTGGTCAAAACACGGTCCGTAGTTCGACACATGCCTTCAGTAAGCTCAGAGACGTCAACAGACGTTCAGATTTAAACGTTAGGGATAACTCAACGATACGTATTTCATTCTACAATCGTTATTTCGTATTATGGATAATCGTTATTTCGTATTATGGATGTGATTTGGTCAGTAAATAATCGTTAATACTGATAATTAACCGTAATAGAAGGTACATTACGATCATTATTTCTCGGGTGTTATACCTACGGGAGTCCTGTAAAAGGAACTTCTGAAGGAAACACTGAAAGGGATTTTTGTAAGTTCTTAGTCTACCTTCTGTAGGTCAATCTTTGAAGGTGCAACATTTTAAATTCGAAACTAATATAAATGAAACCCACCGACCTCATTTAATTGAAAAGAGGGTCGAAGGGTCCACCGAGTCTCAATTTCTTAGACGGACGGTTACGTCCTCTGAGTTCCTACGTCTAAGTCAGGAACTCAGCCCCTCTACGGGACCTCTTCCCTGACTGTGAGATGAGGTTATAATAACGGACCTCTTAACGTACCTGTCTCCTGGGACCACCCGATGTCAGTTCCCCTAGTTTTTCTTAACCTGTTTTGACTTACGTGCGCGTGTGCATTGGTGTAACACGGACTAATGTACCAACTAGATGACACTTGGAAAAGTTCGTACACATATCCAACATTTATAATCCTTTAGTAAATTGTTAAGTAGTTTTTAAGAATTCAAAATTTAACAGACTAAAACGTAAACATGGATCGAATAAAAAAAAGAGAACGTAAACTATTTAGGTCGTTAGACTAAAAACGTAAACATGTATCGAATAAAAAAGAGACGTAAATTATTTAAGTCGTTAAGAGTGATAGACTTTACACAACCAGTTGTTAAAAAAAAAAATTATACCGTGTAGTAAAACATGTAATTCGATGACCAAAACCGTTGTCACCGTAGCAGTCGATGATAGACAAAAATCGAGAAAGGAAAGTTTTATTAAATAACCTTTCTTATATTATATATTAATAAGTTACGAAATCGTCGAATTATACTCTGAAAGATGGATTTAACCATCAACGGGGACGAAAAGACTTTGTGTGTGTGTGAGTGTGTGTGTGTGTGAGTGTGTGTGTGTGTGTGTGTGTGTGTGTGTATGGGGACCCTCTTTTTACCGTTTTAAGATTTTGGAGTGTATTCTCTGAGTCTCTTACTCGAGTAAGACCTTGTTTGACCTATAAAACTGTCACGTTTAACGATTTATTTCTGTTGTTACTCAGTTCACTCTTTATACAAACCTTCATTATTAAAATACACATCATAATAAAAGAAGGAGATAATTTAAAATCACTACCACGTTGAAAGAGGTGTCTAACCATTATAGACAAACGTTAAGACCTCACAAAATGACAAATTTTTGTAGGGTAGAATTTAAATCTATATATTAAAACGAAAATACTATCTTCAACATTGACAAAATACATCGTCCGATCATACTACGAGTAGGTGTGTGTAGAAACTTCGAGTCATAAAGTAAAATAATATTTCTAATCCTTTTAAAAGTAAAGTAAAAGACGAACCTCTGATGTATATAGAACCTAAAAGTTTATTAACGAAAAGTCACACTTTAGATGCTATAGTTTCTCTTGTCAGAGATATAAGAAAATCCATACACTAAAATTCTCTGGACCCCGAAGGGTCCACCGCGATTACCATTCTTGGGCGGACGGTTTCGTCCACCTGTAATTCTCTACGTCCAAGTTGGGGACCCAGCCCTTCTAGGGGACCTCTTCCCGTACCGTTGGGTGAGGTCATAGGAACGGATCTTTTGGAGTACCTGTCTCCTCGGACAGTCCGACATCAGGTATCGCAGCGTCTCAACCTGTGCCGACTTCGTTGACTCGTGACACGTCGTGTACATATGGATTTCTCCATTCTCAAGGTTTTGAACGTCCGTTTCCGGTGAGTGTTTTAGATATTTATGAGACGGATTTTAGTATTGATTGTTTCTAATTTTTTTGGTCCTTCGATTGTTTTAATCAATAAAGTCTAGGATGGAACAATAAACGGAAAGTTTATTTTAATACATATAACAGAGAAAGGGGAGAAAAAAGGGGAAGAGGAAAAAGACATGGTAGAAACTAAGAAGAGAGAGCCAAATGGAGGTACTATTATGTTTTGATTGATAAGGGATTAAATTTCTTCTCTCTCTTTTGTAACAAAAACCTAAGAGTTTGGGTTCATACGGTTAAGAGTCAAGAGGAAACATTCCAAAACCTTTACGAAAAACACGTATAACGGAAGGGAGGAGTGGATGGTAAAAATTTTAGAAAAGAAAGTCAACAATCATAACACTATAAAAGGGTCCTTATAAAAGTCGGGTCTATCCCTATAAAAATTTTCACCCTAACACGACATGAAACAAAACACCGATGGGTTTAGTAAAGACGGTGAGATTTGTAAGGTTTATCACAGATTCTTACGTGTAATAACATGTGGATCGTATAGAGACAGAAGAATTCTTTATAAAATATTACTTTACAAAATCATGAAAGTTATCGTCCGAAAGTCTCGGTTTACGTTCTCATGTCACCTCAGAATCATGGTAAACTACTGATAAATTATCCATATACAGTACGAATATATCCGGTAGAAGGTCAGAATTAGGTAATAAAGAATATTGTTGGACTTTTCGGTCCAAACTTAAATCTTAAGATCCGAAGAACCACGGAATAACTATGAGTATGGTAGGGGTGTCGTGGGAGAAGAAGTTGGGGATGGGGTGGGGGTAAGGGACGGAATGGGATGTGATTGCCCTTTTAACGTGCACATGTGTTACTGTTATACGTGTGTATATAATATAAAAATGTTATAATAAATACCTACTTAAGATACATTGACTAACTAATAGTGTCTTACGAAAATAACTAAAATAATATACACATCGACCGGATACCAATGTTATCTACTTACTCATATTATCACTGATAACCCACTAAAGAAAGGAATGGAATTGTTGATTGTGTTTTCACTTTGTTTTACATTAGACCCTTAAGTCACTGTAATCATCGAAGAAACAACTTAGACTATTATTGTAAACTTATGGTCATCTAATATAAAATAACAAAAAAACACGATAAGTATTACATCACTGACATCTGTACTGTGGGAAAATTAAGATTAGACGTAATATTGTCTAAAAAACGATAATACGAGAATTCTTATCAGTTATACATTTCATTATTTAGTTCGGGACTAAACATCACAACTTTTAAAGGAACTATATTTATGAGGATGTTCACGGGTAAAGGTCGATAACTGTATGGCAACGACTTGTGTCTCTACCTTTTTCCGTAAGACACCAAGTGTAATGTAACATAAAGGTGGTGTGTTTAGTTTCCTGTTGTACCCGAAATCATTCTAGTAATTCTTCAGTACTTAAAACTCACAAGTAAAGAAAACAATAATTATGAAATTCAAATACGTTAAATGAAAAGCTACCAATATAATGGTCTCTCGAACTTTAATTTTTTTTTGATTGTTAGTTGTTGAAGAGTGGTCGGTAGATAGAATGATAGGCAGAATAGACTATCACATATATACAACTACGATGAAAGAGGTAAACAGAGTGAGTGACAGAGGAGACGACACAGGTATTCAGGTAAGAGACTACTGGACATCCCTATCCTACCCTATCCTAATACATGCATATTAGTGCCGGTTAAACGCAACAACATACCGTCTTAGGTTATGTTGTCACATGTTTATTTTTCATTACTTTTTAAATAAAATTTTTGAGAGTCGATAACCAAGTCTGGTCGAGACCATGTCACATCGAGTTGCGGTGACTGACTTCTCAGATACACTAGTAAAGACCCAAATGTAAGATAAGACAACACGATGAACAAATAACGACGAGACTGTTTTGTGATAATTAAGTCAAAATTTTAATTTGAAGAATAGAACTCCCCGTTAAGAAAGCGTCAAAAGAAGAAGTCTTTATCGAGAAGTTTAACTCACGATACAACCGTGAAGGTAGAACGTCCCCATAAAATATTAATAAAGTACTTAAAGTGTCTATAAACCTTAAACCTTACTTTATCGTAATTTAGAATCCAATCAAACCACTCTTGTCTGTAAAGATACTATGACGTAAAAACAAGTAATTATAATATAAGGAGAGGTAACATCTAGAGAAGTACAATAATTTTATTAGAATTTTACAAATTTTGAAAAAAAATCTAAATAAGAATTCATTGAATATAAAAAACAACCACCGCATTTCTAAAAAAAGAATGAAAAAGGTTCAGTTAAACTCAATATTGGATGTATACTACTTTAGGTGGTACATACACTTCGGTATACTTTTTGGTATATATGTGTCAAACTACTTAAAACTGTTTACATATGTGAGTACATTGGTGGAGGTGTTAGTCCTACATTTCGTAAAGACAGTAGGTATTATAAAGAGTAACGGACTAAAGTCAGTTTAGGAGGAAAAGAACGTTCGGGGTCCTTTGGTGACTAAGTGAAAGACAGCGATATCTAATCAAACGGACAAGAACTTAGAGTATATTTAGCTTAGTACATCATACACGTAAAAACCCCAGACCGAGAAAAGCGACCCGGGTCACAAGAAAAATTTTTTTATGTATATATTTGAACGACTTCATACCTTTATTTTAAACAAAACACTTTTAAATAGAATAAATGAAAATAAAACGATTTGGGAAAATATTTTGGGTTATTGAATAGACTCTAATAAAATAAAATTTTTTTACACTCATGATCATTCGGACCTCTGCTACTGTAAAAATAAAGAAAAGGTTGAGAATATGATAAACAAAAAAAAAAAGAATAGTAGAAGAAATACGATCGGTCTTGTAGGTTACAATTCGACTTCAATATTATCATTCGGAGTAGTATAAAAAGAATAAGAATCTTACACAAAGGTATAAAATGGTAATTCAAATTACTGACGACACCCATAACATATTTGTCTAATAATAATCTGAATCCTTTATATAAGGGAAGGGTTCAAACGATTGTAAATTTTTTTTAGTAATACCTATAACCTAAAATAACTTACGAAAGATGATATCGATAATTATTAGTAAAAAGAAAGTTGTAGGAAAGACATATATAAAAGAAAAAAAAATGAAGTTTTTCGTCCCCTATCGTTTGAAAAAGAATTTCTCATCTACTATTTGTAAAAGTCGAACACCTCCTTTTTTTAGAGACAGTGTTGATCAGTTCAGACGAGAACGTCATGTTTTCGTCGGTATCTATTGAACATTTGTTTATCAGTACCGTCATAAAGTTATTTTGAAATAAATATATATATCCGTCGGTTGGACAACTGACATCAAACGACTGAGTACAGTCATTTTGTCTAAGTTTATGAAAATACTACGATTCTGAAAAATATTAAAGATACAGAAGAACTCAGTTAAAACAATTGAATGTGAGAGATCATAAAAGAGGTAAAGGAGTTTCAAAATTTTAAATAAAATTTTGATAAAATAAACATCCAGAGGAAGTAAAATAATAGAAAAATAAAGTCAAAAGAAAAAAGAAAAATTAAAAAATTACAACTAAAAATAGTTTCATATCAACGAAGTGTTACAACACAACCAAAGACGACATATCGTGTCATTTAGTCAACATGTATATGTATATAGATGAGAAAAAAATCTAAGAATAGGGGACAACCAGTAATGTCGAATGACTCATCTCCAGGGACGTGATATGTCAACTAAGAGTAATGAATGTTACACAAAAACAAACTCTGAGAAAAGAAAAAGGAACCAGTCAAAACCTTCCGAACAGAATGACTATAAAAATTTACTTTGAAATTGTGTCAGTTCCTTTACCACTGTAGCACAAACAGAAGGTGGATTGGGTATTTGTCAAACTGACTAGACATCTACCACCTAGTAAGAAGATGGACCAAACACGTAGAGATGAGACACAACACAGGAAAGAATTCGATGAATGAGTTTACTTCTCCATTAATACAGAGTGTACTTCCTTCTAGTAAGAACCAAGTCATTATATCCTATAACCAAGAGACAATTATCTATTACGTTTATTCGTAAGAAACTTGTGAATGACATACGGTTCGTGAGGTGATTCACGAACTTTGTATAATAGAGTGGATCAGAAGTGTTGATAAGATTCAAAACATGAAGGGAAGTAGAAACACCTATTTCTTTATCCGTTTCTCTTTGATTGTCCGTCCACATCTTTTTATTACCACCCAGTCCTAAGGTTGAGTCACACTAAGGTCTCAAGACGGGAATTGAAGATCTTTCAAAAGAAACAAAAAAAACAACCAACCAAACCAAACCAACAAAATAAAACAAAACGAAAGAAACTTTGACACGAGTATTTCGTTTGAAAAGTACGCAATAATCCATAGAGTTCCTCTGTACCGGTAATCCTTCGTCATGAGACACTTCTTGCGGATCTGGTTAATACGGGACATTGAATTCAAAATTTTGACTCTAAGATCGAAAATCAGCAAGGACACTCTGACTAGGAACGGATTTAGGGATCCAAGTATATAGACTTACATCTATGCATTCCCAGTCTAGTACTTGACGCCAAGATGAAGACGTATTATAAAACGTTAAAAGTTTCCGAAAATGTTTGTATAGTACAATAGGAGGGTTATATAGAAACTTAATCACTAGTAATGAAAAGGATAAAATCTCGAGTCACGTAACTCCGAGTCTCTAAATTTATAGATCCAGTTTCTGTTTGTGAGTACCCACCTCGAGTCTACATTTGTCTCCAGAAGTCTGAGAGGTACAACCTGAGAAAAGATTATGTTGTACATAGTTCGTAAAGTACTAGGGACGGACTATGTCGGTTTACTAGACAAAGAATGTAGTAGACCAAACGAAGTCAAAACATCTTAATTCCTAACCTACTACTCACTAAATAGTCACAGTGTCTCCTGACGCTAAAAATTACACACATACCTGGATTAAAATAACTTTACTTATTTCATTGGAGTCATCTCAATTACGTACTACCTTTACGTGATTTCACTCTTACTCTTGTATATATTAATTTCTGAGACAAAGAGGTGACCGGTTTTGTTCTGTTCTTCCTACTAATTTTAAAAACACAGGTAAATAAGTATCTGATAAAGGTGTAGTTGATCCCGACGTCTATGAACCACGGTCAAAAACTTTCAAATAAAAATCCAAAGACTTAAGTAACAAGACCTATTAAATCACAAGGGAAAAAGAAAATTACGGTCACCTCTTGAATGTGTACCTACCTACCGAAGGTCCCCAGAAAGCTACTACGACAAAGGGTCTCCGGGTAGTTGAATTACTACCACAAAAAATTTTCTGGTGACAAGGTTTATTACTGTATATTTTATAGACAATAATCGGAAAAAGGAACTGACACTGAAGGAAAATTCCTTCTTTTTTTGTTTATGGTACTAAGGTTTGACCGTGATTTAACTAAAGTGTCTCCAAGTGTATGAAAACGTGTTAGATAATCATTACTATACATAGAAAAGAAATTCCGTCTTAATTGTAATACTAACATACGATAACATACAATATGTATTTGTAAGTATAAATTCGTCATTATGTGTCTATATACACGTGTGTCTGAATTTATAATTATCATTTATCATTACTGTTAAATTCAGTATTAATAGTAAAAATCACGAATGAGGCGAGGTCCGTTATAGATATTCACTAAACAAACTGAGGAGTTACTTGACTTTTCCAAGCACGATCATAATAGTGGTGGAATATTTACCCTTTTTACTACGGGTCACTTCACTATGTTCAGTTGGTCGAGTGTGATTAGTAATTTCCACGGCCAAGGTCTAAGGTGTGAGAATAGGTACTCGTCACGACGAGGTGCTACTTACTAATCTTTCTTGCCTTCGTCTCAAAGGTACTGTTTATTCGTGTACGAAGTGCTTTGTTGACGTTTCGAAATTTGTTGACGTTTCGAAATTGCTGGCGATCAAAGGGTAATAGTTCAATTGTTCAAGTCACCGGTCTTTCAACACACATGAATCTTAAGAGACCTTTGTGTGCTTAATTTTTTTTGTTTTCTTTTGTAAAATTTCTGTAAAAAGGACAAACTGTATCAGATATGAAAGACTGTTATCTCTTCAAACCTTCCTTAAGAGTGTTTACAAGCAAATAAAAAGTAAACGTATCTACGACACTGAGAAGATTGACCAACATAAACAGACATTAGAAACCGGTGATCCTGTAAATATTTATTTTATTTTACAAATTTTTTATATAATTTTTTATGTTAGTGAACGAAAACTTGACACCACAACCTCTTCTGAGAACTCTCAGGGAACCTGACGTTCCTGTAGGTTGGTCAGGTAAGATTTTCTCTGGTCAGGACCCACAAGAAACCTTCTTTACTACGATTTCGACTTTGAGGTCATGAAACCGGTGGAGTACGCTTCTCGACTGAGTAACCGACGTTTACACGTCGGATGAACATTTTTAACATAGCTTAAAATCATACACATACACACACGAAATGGCGAGTCAACACATATTGAGAAATGTCAAGGCACCTGACATCGGACGGTCTGAGGAAACAAGTGCCTTAAGAGGTTCGTTCTTATGACCTCACCCAACGGTAAAGGAAGAAGTCCCCGAAAAGGGTCAGGTCCCTAGTTTGGGTCCAGAGAACGTAACGTTCGTCTAAGAAATGGTAGACTCGGTAGTACCTGCGGACCTAAAATCAGACAGGATCTTAATTAGTATAGAACCGAAAAATAATAAAGAGATGGAGTAGAAAGTACCAAAGAACTCGACAAACGAAAGGTGAAAAAACTTCATATTTTCAAGGGAAGTTCTGTTGAGTTCTAGCATACCTCTACAAATGATTTATGTAGTTTTTGTACATTCTATTATTAAGTTTCGTACAAAATAAATTTCAGTATCTTAACGATATTTGTATCCTGGTGACTCTAAAAGACAATTTATTGTTCTCTACCAATCAAATCAAACCAAACCAGAAACCAGAATCCTTGTCCCACATCTACAGCAATGTAATAATGTACTTTGGAACAAGTACAAGGATGAAATTTTTATTCAAAGTAAGACAAAACCTCTTCGATAAAGATCCCAAATAAAAAGGTAAGTGTTAATGTACACACTGGGTTGATCTATCAAAAGGACACGAACAACTACTTACAATTTGAACTTAAACAGGTCGTTGTTCGCAGTGAATATACACAATCAACGAATCAGTGCAGACTGAGAAACGCTGGGGTATCTGATATACATCGGGTGGTTCGAGGAGACAAGTACCTTAAGAGATCCGATCTTGTGACCTCTCCCATCGGTAAGGGAAGAGGTCTCATAGAAGTACTGGGTCCCTAGTTTGGGTGTAGAGGACGTAACTTCTGTCTAAGAAATGACAGACTCGGTGGTCTCGTAGTAAATATTTTATCACAACAAAACCTACTGGTTTATTGTTTGGATTGGGGATGTAAAAATGACTGTAGTCTTAACTAATTAACTAATCAGATTGTGAAACCTCCACCTTTGGAGTACGACTAACGAGTCTGTTCCAAGTCAAGTCAAGTCAGCGAGTCAGCACAGACTGAGAAACGTTGGGGTACTTAACGTCGTGCGGTCCGGAGGGACAGGTAGTGGTTGAGGGTCTCAAGTGAGTTTGAGTACAGGTAGCGCAGTCATTACGGTAGGTCGGTAGAGTAGGAGACAGTAGGGGAAAAGGAAGACGGGGGTTAGGGAGGGTCGTAGTCTCAGAAAAGGTTACTCAGTCGAGAAGCGTACTCCATCGGTTTCATGACCTCAAAGTCGAAATCGTAGTAAGGAAGGTTTCTTGTGGGTCCTGACCAGAGAAAATCTTACCTGACCAACCTACAGGAACGTCAGGTTCCCTGAGAGTTCTCAGAAGAGGTTGTGGTGTCAAGTTTTCGTTCACTAACATAAAAAATTATATAAAAAAATTTGTAAAATAAAATAAATATATAAAAACCGACGTGACCCAGAGACGAAGAAACACACCCGAAAGAGGTCAACGTAACTCTCCCCGGATGAGAGATCAACATGACGTACCCGAAGGGTAACACCACCGAAGAGAACAACTATCGGTACCCGAGATCCGTACGTCCGAGTTATCAACACCATGTGTCCAAATCAACAGGGTGTCGTACATATTAGAAGGTCCTGGTCCCTAGTTTGAACACAGGGAACATAACCGTCCACCTACGAATTGGTGACCTGGTGGTCCCTTCAGGGTCTCAAACATAAAATTTGGTCCAACGAGTAAAGAGAACGATCACTATGGTCCCTCGTAGAGGTGGTCACACCGACCCTTCCCCTACCAAAAAGGATCTATGGTGACTGGGGACTCTATGTTGGACGACTTAAGTAAGAACTGACATTCTCCCTTTCACGAAAGCTTCTTTTTTATTATTATGAAGTGTCATAAGGTCCCTCCCCTCTTCTCCTTCTTAGGATCCACCTTTTTTCACTTTTTCTCTTACAACGAAGACCCACTTTTTTAATTACTCGTGTTCTGTATCCACCGGTTACAGTCACGTCTCGGAGTCGGAAGACTGTCAGGGGCAATTCGGCAGAGACGTTGCACCCCACCCAGTGCCTTGTGCACCAGGGGACAAGTAAGACTTTCAAACGGCAACCACTTAGCTCTACTACTTAAACGGACTACCTAGCTTAAGGACTCACACGAGTCTCCTGTCTCCCTCCTCCGACTAGTCCCCGAGACTAGGGAAGCGTCGGCGACCGTCGACGGAAGGGGACCGGCCGAGGAGCGGGAAGTACCCAGGACACGCCATGTAGACCGCGGTCTTTGTTGTCAGTACAGTTCAGCGTGAAGTCCTGACTTGTTTCAATAGAGACACGTCGTGCAAAGGTTTGCGCTACTTTTTTATTCCGTACTTGTCTACCCGCCTAAAAGAGCAAGGTAAAGGGAGACCACTTAGAATGCTCGAGAAAACGGGTACCATACAAACAAAAGGTATGAACTTGTAAAAAAGGGGGTCTATATTTTAAGTTATAAACTTTCAACCAAGACCGTTTCAACTGGTTTATTAAGAATCCAGTCAAGGTGTCTACACAAATAAATAAGTACAGACCTTACGAAAGAAAGGAGTTTAATGTCCCGTGCAGTTCTCAATCGTAAAGAAAGTCCTAAATTCCCAGTGAAACAAACAATTTTGGTTGGTTGTTTGTTTTTGTTCTCTTCCTCATCGACCTAAAAATGGGTTTCTTTCATAATCCCACAAAAATTTAGTAAAAATAATTGACTACATGATTTATTGGGTCCTCGTTATTTTCATCATTAATTTTACTTCGGAAAATATAAATAAGAAAATAGAGAAAATAAATATAAAATATTACAAAATTAAAAATCTATTTTCATTCTTCGGAGGTGTACAGTCTACGTCTTGAAAACATAAAGATTTAAACGTCTCCGTTCACACTCCAGTCAAATCCGTTAAAGTAAAATTTTGATCACCCCGACCTTACTTTTACTTTACTCTTACTTTTACTCACCAAACATATAAAATTCTAGTGTTAGATATCTTTGAGGTGAAACAGATTTTGACTTCACGAACGTATAAGCCTTGGTGTTGAATTACAGTTTTTTCCTAAAGGAGAGGCAATGTCAAAGGAGGAAGTCGAAGGATCACAGTTTATGTCTTTTGTTTTACGGTAGTCCTCATTACTGTAACGGGAACCTGAAATTACGTCTTTCTCGTTTCCCTAAAAACATTGAAGTTCTGAAGAAAAAGAAACCCCTAATTCACTAAAGTCTAACAAGATAATTCATAATAATTTACCAAAGTAGGTCTTGTTAATCTCCATGTGGAACTTCTATAACACCCAACTCAAGGTCTGGTGGTGCTATTTCGTTCAGTTTAAAAAAAGAATAAAAGGTCACGTATATTTTCCATAGAAATATATCATCAGACAACTCATGTTGTCGTAATACAGATCTTATATATGTATCGAATTAATTTTTATGAAATAACGACTTTTTACGATCAGTAGCAGTATTACGACTTAGTAGTGTCACGTCACTTTACAAGCAGCGAGTCAGTACAGGCTGAGACACTGTGATACCTGGCATAGGGCTTTCTGAGGGGACAGGTACCTTAAGAGGTCCGTTCTTATGACCTCACACAAAGGTAAAGGATGATGTCCTCTAGAAAGGTCGGGTCCCTAGTTTGGACCCAGAGGAGGTAACGTCCGACTAAGAAATGGTAAACTGAGTGGAACATTAGGGATAGTGTCACGTCTCAACGGTGTTTAGAAGTTAAAGAAATTTTTTTTTAGATTATGATTGTTTTGTTCTCGTTGTTTTTTTAGGTGTAGTAGACTTTTTACGTTACTTCGTGTCTCGTCATTTTACTCCAGACAGACATATGAATCTTCCCCATTTTGACACGTTTGTAATGTCTTTACTAGGTGACACTGTTCGTGTCATCACACACGACTCTACCATGGGTAACTGCACCTGGTTCGTATTTTAGTCTTGCATACAAATTGTACTCACGTCAATATCCTTTCACTTTAATCATATGATGGTAAAAGTTCTTTATTCCTAATTAATTAAGGTTTCTTGTGAGCACTTTCACTTTGACAATTAACGAGTTAGTACAGGTTGAGAAGTACTGGGGTACCTGACATCTGGTGGTCCAAGGAGACAGGTACCCTAAGAGATCCGTTCTTATGACCTTACCCGACGGTAAAGGAACAGGTCCTCTAGAAGGGTTGGGTCCCTAGTTTGGGTCCAGAGGACGTAACGTCCACCTAAGAAATGACAGATTCGATGATCTCTTGGGGTTTCTTGTGAGTACTTGGATCGTTTTATAAGTTACTTATGAAAGATACACTTTTCACGATACGACCCTTCTTAGTCACGGAGTTTCCACTAAGTTTGTATTAACAACATTCTCCGTCTCTGGTCTTTAACCTCAAACTGTATTTAGATTACATTAATTTTACAAACAACCCCTCTCCTCATGTCATCTCCCCGTACAGATAAGTTCTCATAGATAGGTACAGATGGGATCCCCGTACAGATGAATATAAAGAATATAAGAAAGGTGTATATTCTTTTTTTCGATGAATAGCAACTAAAACTTTATCTTCTATTTACTGATATTCTTTACAGGTTCTTATCATTTACAGTCTTAGAAGATCTTTCTCAGACTCTACGGTACCAGAATCCCTATCACTCTAGGCAAAAGACTTTCCACTCTCTACTAGGTCTTTTTAGCCTTATCCTTTGACTTGACAAGTCTTCTTACCTTAGTACGAGTTTCTTTTTTCCACATGAACCCACGAAGGTTATCACACCATGTGACTGAAAGTCCTTCCACCCTCTAATTTTCGAAAACCCAAATAATCGTTCTCCAGTGTCCTCTTAAAACTCTTCAAAATATTCCATTATAAAACGTTTCTGTCACATCTTGTCTTATACCACGTTACCAAGTATCATTCTGGATCTTAAACTAAATTATTAAACTTCGTTCTTGACAAAGAACATCAACAAAAGTCACACTCCAAACCACAGAAAGATCCACAAAACGGGGGGTTTTTCTAATAAACATGGATAAAAGTAAAATCGTCTAATTATAAGTTTCATAATTTCAACGTTTAAGGTTTCGGATCGAAAGGAACGCGAGGACTTAAATCGAGTTTGAGAGTAATAAGACATATATTTAGACCATGTCAAGTCGGCAGTGAAAGTTCCCCTGGAAACGTCGAATCAATTAATTTAAAGTAATTTATAAATTTATCGTAAGTATTTAAATTGTATAAGTAAAGTTAAAAATTTGAAAAGTTTCTAGATTCTTCGGTTTGTCAGGGTTCAAGACCTCTTTAAATATGTTTATATAATTTACCTCAAATATTCGTACCACTGGGAATTCAAGAATATTTGTACTGTTATAATAAAATATTTGACCACTGAAAAAGGACATGCCAAAATACAAATATTAATTTTCTAGATTTATTTAGTAGTCAGAATTTAAACTATTTATGTATTTTATGACCCACACACAAAAGTCAGTGAAGTCGGTACAAACTGAAAGATATCGGGGTACCTGACACCGGGGGGGTCTGAGAAGACGGGTACACTAAAAGATCGGTTCCTATAACCTCACACAACGGTGTAGGAAGAGATCCCCTAGAAGGATTGGATCCCCAGCTTGGGCGTAGAGGACTCAGAGGAAGCAACGTCCGCCTAAGAAATTACGACTTGGTGACCCCTTCTGGTATATTTTACCGTTTACGTGTGTTGAATGACGTTTGTGTATTCCGTGAACGGAACCAAAACGAAACAGTAGAAACAGGGAAGGAGATTTAAACTGACCGAAATTCCTTTAAGTACGTGATTTCTCTGTTAGGATCTTGGGTTCCGGAAATGAGGAGTCGTTGTCAAGAGAAACGGGAGGAAGTTGAATTTTCGATCTTTCCCTTTATGAGTTTAAATTTGAAGAAAATGTCGGAGTTCCCCAGTGAACTGTGTGAAGACAGACTACCCTATATACATCAAGGACAATGAATAAAATACCTAATTTTCCGGGATCCATAAACGAACGAGGAACCTTCTTTTCGATACTCTTTGGATCTGTAGTATAAGTTTTCGTCTCTGTAATGAAACGACTGTTTCAAGGGAGATCGGTTTGGATACCAAAAAGGTCATCAGTACATACCTACACTCTCGACCTGGTACTCCTTCCGACTCACGACTTCTTGACTACGAAAACTTGACACCACAACCTCTTCTGAGAACTCTTAGGGAACCTGACGTTCCTCTAGGTTGGTCAGTTAGGATTTCCTTTGTTAGGACTCATAAGTAATCTTCCTGACTACGACTTCGAAATCGGTGGATTACTTTTCTTGAATTATCAATCTTTTCTGGGACTACGACCCTTTCTAACTTCTGTCCTCCTCTTCCCCTACTGTCTCCTACTCTACCAACCTACCGTAGTGGTTGAGCTACCTGAACTCAGACTCGGTAGAGACCCTCTATCACTTCCTGTCCCTTCGGACCGTATGACGTCAGGTACCCCAGAGTTTCTCAACCTCTACTGACTCGCTGACTTGTTGTTTAAACGAATAATGGTGTCTATTACGTTGGACCACTAATAATATAGACTTTGAATGTACTGTGAGTGATAAAAGGTTTTGGACAATACACACGAAAGAAACTCAATTGACATTATAGATATTGAGGTACTTCATCTATGTTAATAGTAAAGAAAAGTATCCACTCCTTTACTGTTGTGTCTCTCCAACGATCGAATGGGTCTCAGTTTGTCCGTCATTTCCCCCTTTTCAAGTCTAAACTCGGGGTCGTTGGATCAAGTCCGCCACGTCACCACTTCTTAGACAGGTGATTATGTCCTCTACGTTTTCTACACCCAAGTTAGAGGTTCAGTCCTTCTAGGGGACCTCTTTCTTTACCATAAGAACGGACCTTTTAAGGTGCCTGTCACTTCGGACTACACGATGTCAGGTGCCCCAACGTTTCTCAGTCTGTGCTGACTCGTGTGTGTTCGTGGGATCAAGATCTCAGTAGAAGTGGGGAGATGGTGTCAGTGGAGAGGGACCAGGAAGGAGGTGACCCGTGGACTTCGAGAAACAAAATACGTAAGGTGTTGTAAATATTGTATGATAGAGGGGGTTACCTACTTTACAAGACAACGATACACGTAAGAAATATGGAATGTAGTGTCGGTGTCTTGAATATTCACAAGTTGTTTGTGAAGTCACTCGTTTACTGACCTCTAGATATTGTTTACAGTGTGTTCACCAGAATGACATTTTCGTTGTCATACGGTTGGGATCTCCGATAGGGAACTCTACATTCTTTCTCATTTCTCTTATTCTCCTTTCATTGTAAAAATGAGACATTTCTCCCAAAGTGAAATGGTTTACTGGTGAAATACGTCGTCGTAGTATCTCAACTCTTCGGAGACCGGTCTAGACCATGACTTCCTCTAAAAGGTAACAAGGAAACTCACTTTTGTTCACATTCACAAGAGAAACGTTGGGGTACCTGACATCGGGCGGGCCGAGGAGACAGGTACCTTAAGAGGTCCGTTATTATTACGACCTCCCCCAACGATAAGGGAAGAGGTCCCCTAGAAGGGTTGGATCCCTAGATTGGACCCAGAGGACGTAACGTCCGTTTGAGAAATTCTAGACTCGGTGGTCCCTTCGGGGAGGGAAACACATAAAGGGATATTTACTGTAACAGTGATAGATTATGAAACTGTTGATAAACTTAGTTTATCAGGTATCTCTTTATTTTGTTTATTGTTCCGGGGAAAGTCTAGACACCAAAAGGAAGTCCTTTCGATTACGTACACTAACCAGTAGACCCAGGGGTACATCCCGACTACAAACGGACGTTTACATACTTTTGTCATCCTCTCTTAGGGACTCTGGGTATCTTTTCCCTATAGTAAATATACAATCCTGTACAAGTCGTAGTACTATACCTACTTTATTATGACATAATTTCAAGAGGTCTCTTTCTTGGCTACCCTCTATAAAATATACTTCTCTACATAATACTCCTTAACTGAGTAAGATAATACCTCCGACTCGTCAGGGTAGTAGATGGTTGATATTTGAGCTCAGGTCCTTTCGACCCCCACGTCCAGTCAGGTCCAGGTTTCTGGACTCTTGGTCCTCAACGTCGGCCGGTGTAGGGTCGAGTTTTTTACTCCGTCCTTTCCGGTTTAAAACGAAAGAAGACGGGAAAACAAGACAAGTCCAGGAGTTACCCAACCTACTTCCGGGTGGGCGTAACACCTCCCGTGTGACGAGAGGACTTAGGTGGTACCGTTTACGATCAAAGTAGGTCTTCACACGGGTGACTGTGCGGGTCTATGTCACAAATCGGTTTATAGACTGTAGGACACTAGGTCAGTCAACTGGGTATTTTAATTGGCACTGTTTATTTATACAGTGTGAACCTTTTTATACAGTTGTAGTACCGTTCGGTCGTACCGAACATCGCATACAAACAGAAAAACAGAGGGGACCGGGGAAACAATAGGTCACTCCCGGTCGGTAATGGAGGACCCTACTCGTCAGTGTCCCCGGGAACGAGGTGTAATTCAGCGAAGTCAGTTCAGGTTGAGAAACGCTGGGATACCTGACATCGGACGGTCCGAGGAGACAGGTATCCTAAAAAGGCCGTTCTTATGACCTCACACAACGGGGCAGAAGGAGGTCCCCTAGAAGGGTTGGGTGTAGAGTACTGGTGGACGTCACAGTCCGACCAAGAAATCGTGATAGTGGTGGACCCTTCGGGGTACCTCTGGGTCTGAAAGGTCATCGAGAATGGATTCTGTGTCTCTGTTGGAATAAAGTCTTGGAGTTAACAGACTCGTTTATATTACTATTTCCCAGGTTGGAGTACCTTCTGACCTAATGAAAGACAGGGTACCCCACCGACGTCCGACAGCCTACGTCTCACACACCCAATGAAGAGAAACAATCGGAGGGTAAGACGATTGGACCCTAAGACTGTGGAGATCCTACCCACCCCTCCCCTGTCTCCGTTCCCCTGTTCCCCCGAGAACGACTACGACGACACCATCGTAGTGACTGGGGCAACAGGTCTGAGAGAGAGACCGAAGGGGACGAAGGAAAAGGTGTTCAAGACGCATCACGTCATGGAAGCGAAATTGTCCAACCTAGACCTCAGAAGTTTGGAGTCGACTTTGTAGGCCCATTGTAGTACAATGTTCACGTAAAGAAATTTTTGACTTCAGAAGGGAGATGACAGTTGGGTCTCGTGTGACAAACCTGTATCTGGAGAGGTTCGAGGGGACCTTACACAACGGTAGAAGTAAAGTGGAAATTTTACTGGTTACAAACTAAGGTGATCGAAGGTTCCTACGTGTACATCAATGTTTAATGTACACTCTTACAAATAGATAGTTTACTCTTTACTACAAACGACCATTTACAAAGGGACAGAGGAATTTAGGGACGACGACGACGACGACGACGATTCAGTGAAGTCAGCACAGACTGAGACACGTTGGGATGTCTGCCGTCGGGTGGTCAGAGGAGACAAGGACCCCAAGAGGTCCGTTCTTGTGACCTCACGCAATGGTAAAGGAAGAGGTGGAATTTAGGGATGAAAAATCTATTTCACCTAACTTCACCGAGTGGGTCTCTTACCCTACTTTAGTTGTCTCTTCTTTGACCCGTTTCCTTTCATTCTCTTCTTAATTTGTAACGACTCATTATCTACTATAAGTGATTACGACCCACAAACGGGGTGCAGTCACCCAAGTATCTAAACCGACTTAAGGAATCAACAGGTTTGTATCTCTCTTTCTGCTAGTTAACGTGCTAAGTTATGTAAATATTCCGGATTTATTACATCAACGAGTTCTAGTAGTCTGTAAAAGGACTCTCTCTTTACAGAGGACACAAAGGGGCACCACCCTTACGAGATGTTTCTCCACCTGATTTTCCGTCATAGTAGGTGCTCTTCAACGCATAGGAGTATAGTAAAGGACATTGTAAGGAGTTTTGTCTGTTTTTCAGTTTCTAATAAAATCGTTCATAAGAGTATCTCTCTTTACACTACGATTCATCGTCATAAGGAAATCTATGCCGGATCATAGCCCGGAAGTATAATTGTGTGCGTGTGTGTGTGTATGTGAAATTCAAACGACTATATAGAAAAATTAAAACTAATGTCGGGTCATAATTTATATTACGGAAGAAGACAACCACTAAATGGGTAACCTATCTATACCCACAAACACGTACAGGAACTTTGAAGGAAGCGGATATCAAGAGTGTACTTAAAGGTCGAGTTTTTTTTTAGAAAGAAAGGTTTTCAATACCTAACCGTCAGTCCCACTTTAACATATAAATTCTTCAGTAAGAAACCGTAACTTAAGTAGAACCCCCTCTAAATTTCGAGAAAGGAACTAGAAACAAAAAGAAGAAAAGGGCCTTTTCCGACGAGAACCCACAATTTTTTTTTTTTTTTTTTCTCAGTTTCTGATGTTTAAAAAGTCTACGTAGACCGAGACACACCACTTATAATTAAGTACACAAGAGTCTCCAATGGGATGACTTTTTTTTTTTTTTTTCCGTTCTACCCTTCGTTTCTTTCTTCCTTCCATAACATATCAGGTTAATTCAAGATATTTCTTTTACCTTGGTAAGAAATTCTCCAACTTTCTTCTTGTAAAAGGGGGACTTTTGTGGTTGTCGGGTTGAACTTCTACTCTACCAATCTATCGTAGTGGCTGAACTACCTGTACTCAGACTCTTTTGAGACCCTCTATCACTTCCTGTCCCTTTGGACACCACGACGTCAGGTACCCCAGTGTTTCTCAGGTTGTTCTGACTCGCTGACTTGTTGGTGAACCTTGTCCTACTAGAGTGTCTATTTACATTTCGTTTACACAGCTTACGTGGTCCCACGGTACTAGTCCCCTGTTTATATGATTCAGGGACCAGACTACCACTACTGTCAATCCAAACTTATTTTTAGTCTCAATTGCTAAAATGACTCCGGTCTTATTCATCGGATAACCGTGGTCAAGTGCCGAGTCTTTTACTGACTTAATAATTAACACGTGTACCGAAAGAATTCAGGTAAAGACGAAGTACCTGTGAAAGACGATAAAAGTTTCTAAAAAGTAGGTTTTGATGAACTACTCTAATGAATATCCCCCATATAAATATATTTATGAGGGACCACTCTTTATGTTCACTAAAATAGAATTTATTTAGTTTTTAGACTTTTCGTAAAGGGATTGACAGAAGGGGACCCCACTACCTCCTCTTATTATATAGAATTAAAACTTCGGTAAGTCTGTAAACTTTTATACCTCCGACCTCTTCTCTCGTGTGGGTAGAGATTTTTCCTTCTAAGATTTGAGGAACTTTGGTTACTTAATGTCTTAAACTGACTACTTTTGATCAAAGTGATAAAAGTCTCTGTCCACAGTCTTGATTGTTTTGACAGGACCTTTCCGTCAACTCACTTCCTTCCGGAGGACACACGAAACGGTTACGGAGACAGGAAGGGTGGGGGACCTTGTCTCAGGTCGTGTATCATCTACAAACCCTTTATAGACATTGTACGTACTTACTCAGTATGCGGATTCATCGTTTTACTTACTTACTTACTCTCGACAGATCATCTCGGAACTCACTGGACACGACTACGCACCTACTTTGATGTAACATTAATCGTAACTTTAGTAACCATGAAAATACTGAAGAAAGGATCATAACTTGTCAGTCGTAAGGATTTTCTGACAAAAGGAAAGTCAGAAGATATGTGTTAATGTAATTTGAAGGGTAATAAATGACTTTCATTTCGTTCCATTTTCACAATCAGTGAGTCAGTACAGGTCGAGAAACCCTGGGGTACCTGATATCGGGTGGTCCGAGGAGACAGGTACCTTAATAGGTCCAGCCTTATGACCCCACCCCACGGTAAGGGAAGAGATCCCTTAGAAGGACTGGGTCCCTAACTTGGACTCAGAGGACATAACGTCCGACTAAGAGAAACGGTAGACTCGGTGGTCCCTTCAGATATTCCTAGTTCACTCAGACTTAATTACATAAAGAGAGGTCAAGTGTAAAGACACCGACTAATGAATTGTCAGATTTATAATCAATGTCCATAAATTAACAAACTAGTGGTATCAATACTCCCATATATTAAAAAGTTAATTTTTATAGTGTCCTTATTTTCCTTATCGATTACTATTCGGATTCCTCGTTTTGATAAAACAATCGATCAGTGACAAGAATGAAGAAAGACATAAGTGTCTGTACAAACTTTATTTCATTAAGTAAGCTCGTCTAAAAACTCAGAGACAAGATATAGTCTGTAAGAGATCTGTGTCCTCTCAACAATGTCACTTCTTCAGATTTATGAACGGGAGTACCTTGAATGTAAAACGCCCTTCTCTCTCCGTAAATTGTTTAAAACTTTATCTATTTAGTATAATGTCATAAATCGATTCTATGTACCTACCACCAAATCAGTAATTCAGTACAGACTGAGAACGTTGGGGTACCTGACATCGGCCGGTCCGAAGAGACAGGTACCCTACGAGGTCCGTTCCATGTACCTTCATTCTCACTAATACTACTCCCCACCATCACAACGATGTACTTTACCCAAGAACCCCTTTGTTCTCTCAAGCCGAACGTGTACAGAACCCTTTTTTCACAAAGTCCGTTACCCTTCGGTCTACGTTTTCGAGGATTTTATCCTTACACGGAATTCCGCAATGGTCGCCCTTCTACCGATGGTCACTCCATTCCTACTACCGTCCCGTCTAACGTATCGCAGAGGATCTGGTACCATGTGCGACCTGAAGTAATATTCACACTACCCTTAGACGACCTCTTAAACCTCGTATTTCTTGAACTAGTCCACATACGAAATTTTTTACATTGAAGGTCCCTATTATCTGATATATCACCCGTTCTCCTCTTCGTCCCTCTATAGTGTCTTGACAAAACAAAAAGACTCCACTTTCCTACTACCAAACTTGACTCTAGAACCACTCTTCACCAAGTCAAACTTTATAGACAATCACGGTCTCGGTGGTCCTTAAAGATGACGTATCTTACAGACCCCGTCATCTTTGCACACACACACACGATTCAGTGAAGTCGGCACCGACTGAGAAACTCTGGACTACCCGACATCGGGAGGCCCGGAGAGACAGGTACCCTAAGACGTCCGTTCTGATGACCTCACCCAACGACACGGGAGGAGGTCCCTTAGAAGAGTTGGGTCCCTAGTTTGGGAGTAAAGAATACAGAGGACGTAGTCGTCCGTCCAAGAAATGACGATCACGGTGAACCCTTAGAGTCGTCTTTGTATGATCAGTTATTGCTAGGGACTCACAGACCGGCCTTTTTAACCCAGTCAATATCATGGTAAATTACTCCACTTCTTCTACCCACCTCGCCCTAACTCCTCGTTCTTTATTCTGAACTAAAGACTACACAGTGAAACTCTACGAAAAATCTGAAGAGTCGCCTCTCTACTCTTCCGGAAACCTACTTACTTAGGTCGATCTCTATATTTTAACTTACGGCCGTTGTAGCTCTATCACTAAATTTTGAGACCCTAATTTACTCTAGTACACTTCTACCAAGAAGAGTTTCAGAGAGACCAGAACGCTTTTTTTGAAACTAAAAAAAAAGAGTTAACGACACCTACCTGTGAAACAGTTCATACGATTTTTATTTTGCGTACATTCTTAATTTCTAAAATTTTAATTTTTTTTTATTTTTATTTTTTATTAAAGTTTTTTTTTATTTCCCTTTTATTTTGATTTTCTTTTCTCTTTCTCTCTTTACGTTTACGGTCGAGAAATAAAATAAAAACGATAATGTAAATTGCCTATACTTTAACAATACAGTTTAACGACAGTGTCAAAGATTTGTAAATGCGACCGAACAACATGGATGAAACGACACGGGACTATTGCTTCATAGTTTGGTTCGAACCTCACTCTCTTCTCGAAACCTAAAGGTTACAATCGGACGTCGTTCTACTCCTCCATTTGGATCTTCTGTGAACCTATAACATGAGTACCTATTAATCTTTCTTAACGGCGTTTTATGATTTTACCCAGATTGGGAATTGTAGTTGGACCCTTCACCAGGTTCAAGTCAACGGGGTCGTCCTCTTCGACCCCGAAGATTCAAAAATCTTTTGTATTCTGATACCAAGATCTTAAGTCTACTTCTCTCACAGAGTTCTTTTTACTCCCTGGATATATCGGACATATTTACAAGGGTCTGTAGTCGATCTTACTAGTTTCTCCGGTCCTTCCTACGTTTCTATACGAAAATGAAAACGTGAAAGAAAAGGGGTGTCCAAAAGTATCCTACGTCAAGATGGTTAGAAATCTAAACAGAGACCTCTCAGACAAGATTCTATGAAACCCCTGTTCGGACTTACTTCTTCGAGTTTTTTTTTTTTTTTTTTTTTTTTTTTCTTTCTTTTTCGTCGATCTAGGTAACGGTTCCCATCTCACTCTAGTCTCAAAATTTGTAGAAGGAGGAATTTTCGTGTTCGGTTCACTGGATTGAGAATTTACCCTCCGAGATCCCCAAGTTGGACCGGTAACTTCAGTAATGGTTTGGTTGTTAAATATAAATAAACCAACAGGGAGAAATAGTAATCGTCATCTATAATAAAGTTGGTTGTGTAAGAGACTTAGTCCGGTTGTCATATTACCATGAGAACTAAAAACGTCGTTTCTAACAAAAAAGTCCGTTTCCCTCCTCTTTTTTTTTTAGATACCTACTACCAATCAACCAAGTTTACGTGTGTACACCTAGGTTGGATTCTAATGATGGAATACACCTCGGGTTTCCCTTAACGTGTCAGATCTAAAAGGTAGACACTGAATTAAGTGGGCGAATTTTTACAACGGGGTATCAAAACGAATCGGACCACAAACAGAGACGAGTAGGAAGGCGAGAGAATGGTAGGACATAAGAGGTTGACCCCGTCGACCTGAACCTGGTGAAGGGTCGAACTACAATTCCGAATCTGAGTAAAATCGTAAAACACCATTAAGAAAAATTAAAAGGTACTTATATTATGGATTCACAGAAAATCCAAATGAAATTAGGGTCATACTGTCGAAATGGATATAGTAACCAAGAGTTGACCCACACTAAAACGAAGGATTCCTTATAAACCTTTGTGTACCTCTGTAAAACGAACTAAGTCGACCCTCGACTTTACGATGACCGTAGATCACACACCTCTAGTCTCTATAACGAATTTTAGGATTTTATGTGTCCTTTCGGGGACTGTTGTCTCTTAAAAGACCGAAGTGTATGGTGATCATGGTTTCACTTCCTTGGAAGTGTATGTGGATCTGTAACTAAGTGAGTAATGAATGGGGGTACGATTATAAAGAGAGGTAAATTTATAGAATCTGTGAAAGTCAATCATTAATATGAACTAATTCTTTATTGTTTTCTTTTTCTCTTTTACTAGGCATACGAGTCTCTTCGTGTAACTGATCAATTACCGATGTATTCTTCATCCCGTTTGTACAGAAAATATTACAGTTCTGAAGACTAAGATGAACACTTAATGTAAACATTCCTGAACCATTTCCCCATAGGAGTCGACTACCGTGTCGCAATAATTACCTCCTTCTGGCCCCATTACTTTATTTGACTGTTTTACAGACTTGACATCCTACCAAAACCATTTTAAGTAACGTAATGAACGTACGGGAACGGAACGGGACTTGTGACTCATTGGAGGGCCTCCTTCGAACGGAACCGTCTCGGGACCCCTGGGACGGATGTTTTGTCAAAGGAGAAACCCACCTGTCTAACGTTTTTCCGGGAAAAGACTCGATACGTGAGTGTTCGGTCCCGGTCCAAAACTACCCATGTACTACCACCCAGAGGTCCGAGTAAAACGTCCCCCGGTCCACCAAAATGTCCGGGAAAGGTCGGACCGAGTCACCATTTTTAGGACGAACGGCTGCGTCCTTTGCATTCTCTACGTCCAAGGTATTGACCCAGCCCTTCTAGGGGACCTCCTCCCGTATCGTTGGGTGAGGTCATAAGAACGGACCTCTTAGTATACCTGTCTCCTCGGACCACCCGATGTCAGGTGCCCCAGTATTTCTCAGTCTGTCCTGGTTTCGTGGGTGTGTACGTTCCACGAAAACACGTCCTATGTTGAGCGTGTCTGAATGTGCTGTCGGGACGACCTCGACATAGATAGTACTCGTAGGCAGAACCAGAAATAAATGACGTGTTTACACACACTTCATAGACGACACATAGGTGACATCCGTGAACTCATCGGGTCGTTTGTTTTGTCTATTTCTAGAGGTGGATCTCCTTGAATGTAAGATCACCGAGCATGTCAGATCACCTACAACAACCCAGAGAATTCAGCACAGGATGAGAAACGTTGGGGTACCTGACACCGGGTGGTCCGAGGAGACAGGTACCCTAAGAGGTCCGTCCTTATGACGTCACCCAACGGGACGGGAGGAGGTCCCGTAGAAGGGCTGGGTCGCTAACCTGGGTGTAGAGAATGTAGAGGACGTAACTGTCCGTCCAAGAAATGGTGACTCGGTGGACTCTTCGGGTCAGATCGTCTCGAACACAAAATTTGCAAACACATTTCACTATTATTTACATATGAGATCCACTTTTTATTATTTACCGAGTTCTCAAAGTAGTAATCCCAGGTCTCTCGTCACAGGACCAAAGTTAGAGTGGTCGAGGCCCGACCCGAATGAAAAACGCCGTCCTACAAGTCGACTGGAGTAGGACTCCAGATTGGTCGAAGGAAGAACGGAATGAATGACATTGGGATAAGAGACTGGAGCTCGGAAACACTCACCGGACCGAGTCACTTCTTCCTTCGTAAAATGGGGGACGGACCGAGAATTGTGAAGGTCGTCGGGGTGGACACCTAGGACCGTTCAGAGACTAACTTGTAAACTGAAGTTTCGAGACAAGACTTAAATACTCCGCAAAGGACGAGAAACCCAAAACAAAACGTAAAAAAAACGGGTACCTATAGTTTTTTGGGCACAGAACGTGGTATGACCAATCTTCCGAATAACGTCTAAAAAAAGACAAGTCCCCAAACCTCCAACCACAACCCGTCAAAGTACTCACCGACGAAACGAGGCCATAAACGAGGTCATAAATATACAGCACTAGTGGTGGGAAAATTGACATCAGGTTCTCGTTTAGTACATGACCTACCCTTTGTTTTTTTATTTCGACTCTTTCGTCCGTCGTCACTCGTCGAGTGTCTTCACTTTACGTTAAGACTTTACACAAACGACTCCACACTCAATAGTAGTCAGAAAGGAACTTGTAGACCTTCCTTTGTTACGGGTTTGGTTGTACTATATTTAATGATTCGAGTCAGTAAAGACAGGATTTTATACAGTCGAACACAGATAATGTGACTTTCTCTTTCTACGTAAGTAAAAAAAAAAAGGTTTACTGTCTTCAGTAAACGGTAGTAATTACGTATAAAGAGAAAGACACAAAACTAAGACTCTATGACATTGAAGACCCCTCGTACGAAAGTCCCTCTATAAATGGACTACAAGACATTTCGATGTGAGGATCAGAGAAGTGACAAAAACTTTTGAACGGAAGACAAAGGTATTTCAAGACCGGCCATCAATTGTGAAAAGAAAAGTGGAAAAGGAACCACGGAACAGTCCACCATTGATCTTAAACCCAACGTTATTTCCCCTGGTAACCCTCTCCCCTCTTAAACACACTATATAATCAAACTTTCCTTCCAAGAGTCCTAAAGGGACCGCCAGGTCACCAATTATCAAACACGAGAGTTACGTCCTCTGGACCCCAAGTTAGGGACCAGTCCCTAGATCTAGGGTGTACGGTGTTAATTCTGGGTCGTGTCAGTTTATTTATGTAAAAATTATTTAAGATCGTTTTCCTCCCTAGAGTGTACTTAAACTCCAAGTTTGACCTTGAGTCAACTGAACCTCCGGTCCGGTCTGAAGAACTACGTATCCCACCTCCGTAGAGATCCATCCCCAATCAAGTCTTTTGGAACCTATACTAACATAATCTTAGATGATTCCTAAAAACTAGAGAAGATGTAATCGAGGTTGAGTAAATATTCCGAACTCTCATAAACTCTGACATCCGAGGACATACTTAACTTACCTGAGTGCACGAAAAGGATAGTAAAATCTCTCACTGACAAGTTCAATCAAGTCAAACCAACGAATCGACGAAGGCTGAGAAACACTGGGGTACCTGTCGTCGTATGGTCTGGAGGGACAGGGAGTGATAGAGGACCTTTAACGAGTTTGAGTACAGGTAGTTCAGTCACTACAGTAGGTTGGTAGAGTAGGAGCCAGTAGGGGAAGAGGAGGACGGAATTTAGAAAGTGTCGAAGTCCAAGAAATGGTTCCTCAGTCAAGAATCGTAGTCCACCGGTTTCAGAACCTCGAAGTCGAAGTCGTAGTCAAAAAGGTTACTTATAAGTCCTGACTAAAGGAAATCCTACCTGACCAAACTAGAGGAACATCACTAATAATGTTACTCATTTTCAACCACTCTAAGTCTCAAACTATAATTAAAATTTGACACAGTTTCTAAAATTTGACACAGTTTCTCTCCTTACGTCACAAATACCGGAGACTACTACCAAACAGAAAAAAAAATTTAAAAACCGAGACGACCCAGAAGGAACGTCACTCACCCCATGAGAGATCAATTCCACGAAAGAGTAACGTCACCGAAGAGAATAACGCCTCACGAGTCCGAAGTCATCAATGCCACGTGTCCGAATCAACGAGGGCTCGTACACCTTAGAAAGATCTGGTCCCTGACTTGGGCACAGTGGACGAACCGTCCGTCTGAGGATTGACGACCTGGTCGTTCCTTCGGGTATGTTACTGAATAGAATTTTTACGTAAGGAACATATAAAATCTCTAATTAGGAAAGTCAACAAAGCAAACGACAATAAAAGAGGGTAAGAATCCTGACAGAAAAGTGGAAGAAATACCAAAGGAAACGATACGTTTTCGAAAATTCAAATTAATCTAGGGTGAACAAATAAAAATAAAGGTAATAAGTTCCTCCACCCAGTATCTCCTAGCACGACACTAAATACAATCCCTCACATGACGGATACAAAAGCAGATTCTCGAAATATCAAAGACCGGAATATAAATTCAGAAATTAGGTAAAACTCAAATAAAAACACATACCACAATCCTCCACACGTCAGGTTATGGACTTTTTGTTGGTTGGGTCAATTTTTCACCCGTTTTCTGGATTTGTCTGTAAAGAGGTTTCTTCTGAATTTTTGTATACGGTTTCTACCAAATATCGGTTTTTACCGATTATTTGTGTACTTTTATACGATTGTAGTGAGTAATAATCCCTTCACGTTTTATTTTGAGTGGAGTGTGGTTAGTCACTGGTAGTAGTTCTTTAGATGTTTTTTATTTATAACCTTTCCCACACCTCTTTTCTCGTACGAAACGCGACAATCACCCTCACAAGTCAAGTCAGTCAGGTCAAGTCAAGTCAAATCAGCGAGTCAGCACAGACTGAGAAACGTTGGGGTACCTGACTTCGTGTGGTTCGAAAGGACTGGTAGTGGTTGAGAGCCTCACATGAGTTTGAGTCCAGGTAACTCAGGTACTACGGTAGGTCGGTAGACTAGGAGACAGCAGGTGAAGAGGAGGGTGGAAGTTAGAAAGGGTCGTAGTCCCAGAAATGTTTACTCAGTTAAGAAGTGTAGTCCACCGGTTTCACAACCACAAAGTCGAAGTCGTAGTCAGTAAGGTTACTTATAAGTCCTGATTAAAGGAAATTCTAACTGACCAACCTAGAGGAACGACAGGTTCCCTGAGAGACTCTCAGAAGAGGTTGTAGTGTCAAGTTTTCGTAGTTAAGAAGTCACGAGTCGAAAGAAATATCAGGTTGAGAGTGTAGGTATGTACTGATGACCCTTTTGGTATCGAGAGTGATCTACCTGGAAACAACCGTCTCATTACAGAGACGAAAAATTATACGATAGATCCAACCAGTATTGAAAAGAAGGTTCCTCGTTCGCAGAAAATTAAAGTACCGACGTCCGTGGTAGACGTCACTAAACCCCTCGGGGGTTTTACTTCAGACAGTGACAAACGTACACTTCAGACGGTGTACAAAGGGGTACATAAACGGTACTTCACTACCCTGACCTATGGTACTAGAATCAAAAGACTTACAACTCAAAATTTGGTCTAAAAAGTGACAGGAGAAAGTGAAAGTAGTTCTCCGAGAAATCAAGAACGAAAGACGGTATTCTCACCATAGTAGACGTATAGACTCCAATAACTATAAAGAGGGTCGTTAGAACTAAGGTCGAACACAAAGAAGGTCAGGTCGTAAAGAGTACTACATGGGACGTACATGCAATTTATTCGTCCCACTGTTATATGTCGAAACTTCACGAGGAAGGGACTAAACCTTGGTCAGACAACAAGGTACAGGTTAAGATTGACAACGAAGAACTGGACGTATGTATAAAGAGTCCTCCATCCAGTCCACCAGACCATATGGGTAGAGAACTTCTTAAAAGGTGTCAAATAACACTAGGTGTGTCAGTTTCCGAAACCACATCAGTTATTTCGTCTTCATCTACAAAAAGACCTTGAGAGAACGAAAAGCTACTAGGTTGTCTACAACCGTCAAACTAGAAACCAAGGTGTTGTGATCCCTCTTGTCATTTTTGGTCCTTATTTTGATGGTTTATTGGGTTGTCAGGGTAATGACTCGTAAAGGAGACTCCTTTGGTATTAACTTTTTCTGAGTACATGGCGTTACAAGTATCATCGTGACAAATGTTTTAGGTCCTGTACCTTCGTTGGATCTACAGGTAACTGACTACTTATCTATTTCTTGAACACCATGCATACATGTTATCTCATAATTGAGTAAAGAATGAATCTTTTCTGGGACTACGACCCTTTCTGACTTCCGTCCTCTCTTCCCCTGTCGTCTCCTGCTCTACCAACCTACTGTCGTGACTGAGTTACCTGTACTCAAACTCGTTTGAGACCCTCTACTACTTCCTGTTCCTTGGGACCGTACGACGTCAGGTAGCCCAGCGTTTCTCAACCTGTACTGACTCGCTGACTTTAAGTAAAAAAAAAATGAGTAGGTCTTTCGCCTTGTGTAAAGTCAGTCAAGATTACTCCCACTTGGATCTCGGATAATATCTCTTTCTTCATTTAGTCTTTCTCTTTTTGTTTACAGTATATAATTGTACATATATACCTTAGATCTTTCTTCTTTGACTACTTGAATAAACGTCCCGTCGTTACCTCTACGTCTGGGTCACTCGTCTGAATACCTGCGTCGTCCCCTTCCTCACCCCCCTACTTAACTCTGTCATCGTTACTTCGAATATGTAATAGTATACATTTTATCTATCGGTCACCCTTAAACGACAGAGTACGTGTCTCGAGTTTGGACCGCGAGACACTGTTAGACCTCCCCACCCTACCATACCCTACACTCTCTCTTTCTAAGTCCTCCCTCTCCTGTATACGTATGGACACCGACTAAGTACAACGACATACCGTCTTTGGTTGTGATATAACATTTCGTAAATAGGAGGTTAATTTTTATTTATTTAAACTTTTTTACGTAAGGACAAATCACAAACCTTACAAAGGAGAGTAATGAAAATATCACCTAAATCGATACCTATAAAAAAGAATCCAATTATAAATTCATTCTTTTATAAGAGACCTACGTGTTTCTAATGGGTCGTTGACCTTCCGACAGGTCCTCAATCGACAAGTTGTCAATCCCTTGACTATTATCTAATTTTTACCTATTAGGTGTCTCACTCACTTTTATTCTGGAAGTTTAGGGGTTACAGTAAGAGTAAGTTATAGTAAAGTGCCTTACTTTTTTATTTTATGAAATTGAGCGATTTATTCACATTCCAAAAAACCAGCTCTCACTCAAAGAGAATGTCTTTAAAAGTATAAATCGAAAATAAAGAGCAGCTAGCAGTTCTCAAAAAATCAAAGACCAAGAGTGTCGAACGGTCAGTGAGGTGTGTCTCTTACTTGGAGTTGATTTTAGAACACTTTTTTTACTTTCCTTTGTACAATAGTCTACACAAGGGACCTCCGTACACAACGTTGTCCTCACTCTACCTACTCCCCGAGAATCGGACACGAAACAGTACGTCAAAAGTACCTGTCTTGTACAGTCCATTTCCTTTGGGTCACACTCTTTATTAGTTGTTACGACACAAAGGGTTTCGTAATATAAAATTAGAGTTTGAAAACCTAAAGAGGTTGGGTGGCCATGGTTTCGTTCATTGTTCAACGTTTTAAATTCTTAAAGTTTCGTAATTCTAAAACCTAAAAATTTTTCGGATTTTTTAATACGTTGAATTATACGTTAGTTTCTTAAACGTTTGTAGAGTAACTTGCACATCCATTTCTCGAATTTCTTATATACGTTAGTTTTTTACTATTTACCTTAAGTTATCATACGGAGTACCAACATTAAATAATATATAGTTTTAAGTATCACATGACAAATGACTGAAATAACGAGGTAAATCATTCAGATACATATAAGTATCTCTAAACATATTTAAGTTGGGGTTAGAGTCAGGGGGTCAGAAAAAGGTTATTACAGAATTTAAGTAGTCACTGTTTAATGGGAAGATCTTTCAAGACCCCCTTGACCTCTGATGAGGTCCCTACCGACATGAAAAGTGTATCAAGTAAGAACAAGTTCACTACACAGGTCCCTAAACAGGAGTCAAATTAGTTAGAAAAAGAAGTCGTTGTACAACTGAAAACCTGTTGCAACGAAGACAACACTATTCTGAAACTTGTGAAGACAGTGAAGTCGAGTTCATCCTGAACCGACAACTCGGTACCTAAGTCCCCGACACACGTGTCTTCCGACCTTACATCCCTCGTACGTACCCGACCTGTGGGACGGTGTGCGTGCGAGGGAGTCTGTGTGAGACAGAAGAAGAAAAAATGGGACAGATCACAACACTGACTTAAACGATTCGTGAATTTATAGAGGATGAAACAAGAGAGTCGTCTGGTAAACAAATGAACTCTCGAATAAAACCGTTCACTTATTAGTCGATATACTTGTTTGAGTTCCTGCTAGTTCCCCTTATTGACTGGAGTTGAAATCTACTAGGTCTAAAAATTACAATCATAAACACTGAGACGTCTTGCTAACTAGTGTTGACCGAACGAAAGAAGGGACAGACACTTTGATGTAGTTTTCGGGATTTCATGGGAATCTTTAGGTGAACATTTTCGGGAACAATGACAGTTTTAAGATACACTAAAAATTTTTAGACGTCTATTCCTTCACACCTATCTTCTAAACGTACCGGGAGACAAGATTTCTGTCTTAGGTCCCGGAAGGGACCACCAGGTCACCGATTGTCATGTATGAGGGTTACGTCCCCTGGGTCCAAGTTAGGGACCGGTCCTTTGATCTAGGGTGTACGATGTTCTTTCTAGTTTCTGCGACGTACGATATTAAAGCTGGTCCGAGTCGGTTTATTTATGTATATATAAATTTTTTCTGTCTTGGGTATTTAGGTATAACACAACGAAAAGGGGAAAGTCTTTGAATTGACCATCTCTAGGTACTGCACACAATAATAACTTGTGATAATTAGTCTGTACCAGTTCACGAAACTAGATCAAGAGGACCATCCATACAAATAACAAAGGATCTTCTAAATCGACGTCCCTCTCACTTTTATTGTCCTAATTCGTCACCATGTGTGAAAGTTTCACACACACGCACGTACGTACGATTCAACGAAGTCCACACAGGTTGAGAAACTCTGGGATACCTACATCGGTCGATCCGATGGGACAGGTACCCCAAATGGTCTGTTCTAATGACATCACTCGACAGTAAAGGATGAGCTCCCCTAGACGGGTCTAGTCCCTACCTTGGGGACATAGGACATAACGTACACCCAAGAAATGGTAACTTGGTGTCCGAGTCGGTGGACCTTTCGAGTAGTCGATTCTGATCACAACCAAAAAACGAAACAACAGATCTGAGATTGACTGAGATAATCACTAAAACCTTTCGTAATTTAGGAACCGAAAAAGTTTGGAACGGGTGTTATCATAGTTTTAAGTTCATATAGAGTGAAGGACGATAATCCTTTTAGGAACGAATGAGGTTCCTGGCTTCACGTACTGAAAATCTACGTCTGATCCTTTGTTCTCTCCCTGACTAATTGTGTTAAATATCGACATTAAACACAACCCTTTCATTTCCCCGTACCGACCTCAAATAAAGACTTATAAATCCTTTAGAGTAGACGGGGACAACGGGTCTTAAAGACTTAACGACTTTGTAAAAGGTTTTGGGGTATTACAAGGGGTACAAAAGTATGGTCTGATAAAACCCACTTTTGTTCAAACAGTTATATTCGAGGCATACAGAATCCCTTCCGAGTTGGATCTTCTCTAAATTAAAGTATTAAATTACCTAATTTCCCCAGGACACGCGTGATCGTTTTTTTTTTTTTACACTACCTGTTTATAGTTATCTAGGATAGGTTCTTGTAGACATTAACTTTTTATCCTACCTCCGTGACTCTTATACTTACTAGTTCGTCCGTATTTTCTAATTAAAGGCTCCCGATTGAACGAGATGACACACCACACACACACACACACACACACACACACACACACACAAGAAAGAAAAGAAGAAAGAGAGAGAGAGACAGAGGGGAGAAGTTTATTTTGAATATAGTAGAGGGATGGATGAATATAGTAGATGAGGATGGTCCTCACTAAAGATTTGTAGTTGTTCGTATTTCGAAAGTCGTTTATTAATATGTAACGGACCCGTTGGTCGGAATCCTTCCGGGTCAAACATTAAAATTGGTTTCCGTCAAAAATTTTCTCGTAGGTCCTCTTTATAGGAACCGGGGAACTGAAGGAAAGAGGTAGTTCTACTTGTAAGAGGTAAGACAGAGGTAAGACAGAGGTAAGACAGACCTTTATTGGTTCTTGTGATCGATCGGTTAAGTTTGAGGATCGGTCATACTTGATCGGCCTGTATACAATAGTTGGTCACATATTTTACACTACTGACCAAGCGTCCAACAAAACGTCTGTTGATTGCCTCATTCACTCTTTCGGACCGAGTCTTCTATAGACAACAATGTAAGGTTACCGACCCGGTCTTTTACGAACAACGTAGACAACTTAGGTGACGTAAGACCAAAAGGAATTACCACCTCCCTTTTCCCTCTGCCTTTCTCTTCTATCAGTTTGAGGTCTGAGGGAACGATCGACTAACGTAAGTTTCGTAGACCAATTACTCTTTGACCGAAGAACAACAACAACAACAACAAGTCAGTGAGTCAGTAAAGGTTGAGAAACGCTGGGATACCTGACGTCGTCCGGGTCGCAGGGACAAGAAGTGGTAGAGGACCTCGAACCAGTTTGAGTACAGGTAGCTCAGTCACTACGGTAGGTTGATAGAGTAGGAGACAGTAGGGGAAGAAGAGGATGGAAGTTAGAAAGGGTCGTAGTCTCGGAAAAGGTTACTCAGTCAAGAAGTGTAGTCCACCGGTTCATAACCTCGAAGTAGTAGTCAGAAAGGTTACTTAAAAGTCCAAACTAAAGGAAATCTTAACTGACCAAACTAGAACTTTAGGTTTCCTGAGAGTTCTCAGAAGTGGTTGTGGTGTCAAGTATTCGTAGTTAAGAAACCATGAGTCGGAAGAAATGACAGGTTGGGAGTGTAGGTATGTACTTCTGACCTTCTCGGTATCGAAACTGATATTTCTGGAAACAGCCATTTCATTATAGAGACGAAAACTTATACGAAAAGAAGGTTCCTCACTCCTAGAAAATTAAAGTACCGACATCAGTGGTAGACGTCACTAAAACCTCGGGTCTTTTTATTTCAGATAGTGAAGAGGTAACAAGGAGGTAGATAAACGGTACTTCACTACCCTGACCTACGGTACTAGAATCAAAAGACTTACAACTCAAAATTCGGTCGAGAAAGTGACAGGAGAAAGTGGAAGTAGTTCTCCGAGAAAGTAAGAAGTGAAAGACGGTATTCCCACCATAGTAGAAGTATAATCCAATAACTATAAAGGGGACCGTTAGAACTAAGATCGAACATGGAGTAGATCGGACCGTAAAGCGTACTACGTGAGACGTATATACAATTTATTCGTCCCACTGTTATACATCGGAATTATATGAGGAAAGGGTTAAACCTTGATCAGACAACGAGGTACAGGTGAACATTGACAACGAAGACTGGACGTCTGTCCAAAGTATCCACAAAACTCATATGACTCTTAAAAGTGTCAAGGTCTTAATCAGGACTTCGTCAGGTTAGATCAGTGACTAAACGTACAAAGACTTTAGAATGTCCTAAAGGGGTTCTAGACCGACTCCAAAAATAGGTAATTTAGATCCACTACAAAAATTTATAAAGTGAGGTCACATAAAGTGAACTTTTTACATTCGAAGTCTGTATCGTAAATTGTCAAAGTATGTAGTTCTCCTTCGCTTTTGTTCGTTACGAGAGGTTGTGGGGGGGAGTACAAAGATAACGAAATACGGAAGTACATTTTCCTTTATGAAATAAATCAAAATACTCTTGTATAGACATGTAAAAGTTAGAATGAAGAAGGTGAGGAACATTCTTAAAGTCACAATCGACTTTCGTTTAATGGAGGAGAGAGAAAAAAAATTTAAAGTAAAAGTATCAATGATAGGTGAACCTTTGTAAACCAGATCAGGTATTACTACGAAGGTTTACCGTTTTAATGGTCATCGTTTCCTAATTTCTATTACCTTCCGTAGAACTATAATGAAAAGTATGAATAACTTGGTTTAGTAACAGTCAGGTAGGAGAGGAGTTGTTTTTTTACTTAAACACAACCTCTCAAGTCAGGGTTATTGAAACAGAACGAGACTGAATACTGTTCTTACACGAAACATTTAGTGTTCTCTTCAGAACTTCAGTGATTCACAACTCTGTTTACCTGACAAAAAATACCATACAACTAAACTACGTGTATAAAATTCCTGTGTACCCAGATCAAAATGATCGACACAACTCGAATTGGTTCTTTTTCTTCCCGAGGTTTCTAGTCCGGGGGTGTCGTTATGTTCCCATAGGTAAACATACTTCACCCAGTAAAAATTACTGAACGGTTGTGGTGACCATTTACATATTAAGTCCAGTAAGTCTCTGGTCAAAGGGCAGACGAAAAGGGGAGGACGTGTTTACAGAATTACTTGAGTCACATAAGAATTCGTAATATATTATACTTTTTATTGAAACTACCTGTCTATAATTCTTTCCTTTTTTTTAAATTTCTACATGGTTTGGGTTTGTTAAACGGTCAGATTAAAAAATAAATGGATATTTTTTAACCCTAGTTATTGAACCTGTTTTCTCATTTATACTTCCAAAGATTCATAACAAATGACCCTCTCTCACAATCTCCATCCGTCGCAAGGAAATACACCGCATCACGGATGTCTCTTATTTACTTTTCCAATAAAGACACTTGGAGTCTTTCATTTGGTCACAAAGTTAAATCCTTAGTCCCTCTCCATTTACTTGTTATCTAAGGAACAGTACAGTTTAAGACTCAGAATTAAGTACGAAGTCTTAAAGAAGGATCTTCTAAAATACAACAACAACAACAACAACAACAAAAAAAGGGGAAATTCTACTCTCTTTTCAATTCTTTTCAATAGTTTCTCTACTACTTTATTGTGTTTTGGTATCGTCCGAAACGGAGCCAAGTTCCTCCGGTAATCCTCCTTTAACTGATTTCGACACGTTGAGACTCTGGACCGGCGAATGCAAGGAAATGTCAAAAACGTCTTACGAAGTTTAAGAACCAGATGAGGATCCTCCGAGAGCCTGAAGTCTGTGATTAGGGTTCATCTCAGCGTCTCAGGCCTTCTGTAGTTAAGTGACACTGTTTACCTTTCGACTTACCGTAAGGACGGTTTTGCGATCCACCTAAATAAAAGAGTTGTTGTTGTTGTTTGGAAGGACTGGTCTACGAAACACAACAACAGACTTCCATCTTCATTATCTGTTTTCTTCGTCCCAAAAGAGACGTAAGGCCCTTGACGTACTGCGACCACTCTTCGACTTGACGTCGAGAGATTAGTCACTGATTCTTGCTAATCGTAAAGGTGGGACCGAGAAAACTCCTACATTCATCCAATTCATGCACCTGTTCAAACCACGTGATTTCCGCGGGGTGTCTAGGGGTTCCCGACTTCTTATCGTGATTTATCCTTACTTCGAAATAGGCCGTTTGAATTAGTTCGAGAAATATCATGTATAAGTAGATGGGTGTCGATCAACCAAGGATGAAAGTCCTTGTCTATTTAATTTTACGAAAGAAAAAGAAGGAAATAAAGAGGACAATATAAGACAAACTGAAACAACCGTGGCTAGAGTACCAGTCTAATACTATTATTACCCTCTTTACCGTTCTTTCTTAATTCTTTAGATCCTCGGACCATTTCGACCGTCTCACTTTGGATCACTATTCGGTCCAACGTCCAAGGGTAAGGAGGTCCCCTGGGAGAGAAAATGTAGTTTTATAAAACTTTTCGTAGAATACGTAATGAAGTTTTAGTCTATTTACAGTTTACGAATTTTATCAATTTTTGAGTCCCCTTTTTCGGATTTTTGAGATATTCTTTTATGCCAAATTGTAAATATATTAAAACTCCTCTCTTTCCTGAAGTATTTGTGTTAGAGTTCGAGTCTCAAATGGATTCGTCGATATTCTATATATCAAAGTATAGATATATTATATATTCGTATCTATATTGTGATACTTTCAAAACGTATTTGTTATTAATTTACTTTTGTTTTCATCTACTCTTTTACCTTTTGTTTTCATAAAATTTGTATTCTCAGACCGTCATAGAATTAAATATTTCTTGAGAGTCTTTTGGTTTCTTTCTTTTAGGAACTTGTACTTTCCCATTTTTTCTGACAAGTGGTTTCTTTCCTCTTTACGTTTACTACGGTTTTGGATGAAATTTTACAAATAGGAGTGGTCAACGAATTTTTTTACGTAAAATTTGTCGTTACTCTATGAGAGTTTACCCATAACTAATCTTTTTTTCTTTTGTTCCCTTGGTCCATGATAACCTACTACCATTGATCTTCTTTTTACCCGGTAGAGTCCCGATACGACAAAACCCCCTTTAACTGTTCCTGACAGAAGTTCTCGTCGGTACACCGGTGTCTCAAAACTTGAATTGGGAAACAAGGTCGTCAAGATGAAGTCCCTTTTATAAGTTACCTATATATTACCTTTATAAGTTACCTATATATTAGACTTTCTCTACCCTTATGGTCTGGTGGACTGGACGGAGAACTCTTTGGACATACGTCCAGTCCTTTGTTATCAATCTTGACCTGTACCTTCTTGTCTGACCAAGGTTTATCCTTTTCCTCATGGAGTTCCGACATATAACAGTGGCACGAATAAATTGAATATACGTCTCAGTCAAGTCAAGGCAAGTCAACGAGTCGACACAGGCTGAGAAACGCTGGGGTACTTAGCGTCGTGCGGTCCGGAGGGACAAGTAGTGGTTGAGGGCCTCAAGTGAGTCTGAGCGCAGGTAGCTCAGTCTCTACGGTAGGTCGGTAGAGTAGGAGACAGCAGGGAAAGAGGAGGACGGGGGTTAGGGAGGGTCGTAGTCTCAGAAGAGGTTACTCAGTTGAGAAGTGTACTCCACCGGTTTCATGACCTCAAAGTCGAAATCGTAGTACGACCCGATCTCCTTCGTGTTCGACCTTAGTCCTAACGACCCTCTTTATAGTTATTGGAGTCTATACGTCTACTGTGGTGGGAATACTGTCTTTCACTTCTTCTTGATTTCTCGGAGAACTACTTTCACTGTCTCTTCTCACTTTTTCAACCGAATTTCCAGTTGTAAGTCTTTTGATTCTAGCACCGTAGGCCAGGGTAGTGAAGTACCCTTTATCTACCCCTTTGTCACCTTTGTCACCGACTGAAATAAAACCCCCCGAGGTTTTAGTGACGTCTACCACTAACGTCGGTACTTTAATTCTGTGAATGAGGAACCTTCCTTTCAATACTGGTTGGATCTGTCGTATAATTTTTCGTCTCTATAATGAAACGGTTGTTTCCAGGTAGATCAGTTTCGATACCAAAAAGGTCACCAGTACATACCTACACTCACAATCTGATATTTCTTTCGTCTCACGGTTTCTTAACTACGAAAACTTGACGCCACAACCTCTTCTGAGAACTCTCAGGGAACCTGACGTTCCTCTAGTTTGGTCAGGTAGGATTTCCTCTAGTCAGGACCCACAAGTAACCTTTCTGACTACAACTTCGACTTTNGGTCACCAGTACATACTTACACTCACAATCTGATATTTCTTTCGTCTCACGGTTTCTTAACTACGAAAACTTGACGCCACAACCTCTTCTGAGAACTCTCAGGGAACCTGACGTTCCTCTAGTTTGGTCAGGTAGGATTTCCTCTAGTCAGGACCCACAAGTAACCTTTCTGACTACAACTTCGACTTTGCGGTTATGAAACCGGTGCACTACGCTTCTCGACTGAGTAACCTTTTCTGAGACTACGACCCTAACCCCCGTCCTCCTCTTCCCCTACTGTTTCCTACTCTACCAGCCTACCGTAGTGGTTGAGCTACCTGTACCCAAACCCACCTGTGGGCCTCAACCACTACCTGTCCCTCCGGACCACACGACACCAAGTACCCCAGCGTTACTCAGCCTGTACTGACTCAATGACTTGACTTGACTATATTAGGTAATACATACGTTACTACCCAGACGCCCTCCCCAAGGGTTGACCCTTAATAAAATAGGGGGCACCCTATACACCGTGATAGACCTCTTTGAAACCAACAGGGTCGAACCCCCTCCCCTACGATGACGGAAGTCACCTGCCTTCGCGTAGGAAGTTACTCGTCCTTTTGGTCGTCCTTTGATTCTTACTAGGTCAGGTTTCCGAAGTATCCTGACTCCAACTTTTTAGGACCATATGTAGTTATAAACACGACTCAGTGAAGTGAGCACAGGTTGAGAAGCACTAGGATACTTAACATCGGGAGGTCCGAGAAGACAGGTACCCTAAGAGGTCCGTTCTTATGACCTCACCAAACGGTAAAGGAAGAGGTCCCTTACTTACAAATACTTTCACTTTTTATGGGGGTTTGTTTCCCGATTGTTTATGTAGAACCACAAAGACACATTATCTGATAAAGTGTCGTTAGTTTTACAATGTCTTTATATACATAACTATATAAACTGTCTTTATATAGTCTTTCAAACTGTCTTTCAAACTGTTGTATAACGTAAAATTTCGGTCCGGGGTTTATCGTACTAGGGCAGAAACTAATTTTTCGTATCTGAATTACTTTATACTAATTTATATGGGTATCGTTTCACAAATGTCCCCATTAGTATCCACAAGAAAAATAAATAGAAAAATCGGACTAATTTAACTTAACGAAAATATAAGTATTTTCTTAATTATTTTGATTAGGATTACTTAAAAGTTTCCTTTAGTATACTGTCTAAAATGCTCAATGTTAAAATCATCTATAACTAACTCTTCCGTGTGTACTATTTGTCGGTATATTAAAATAATCTAGAAATTTCATATATAAATAACAGTCTTATCAACGATGTACGTAAACCTTATACGGGTGTAAACAGACCTCCGAAGGGTCGACCGAGTCACCATTCCTTAGACGGACGGCTATGTCTGTCCTCTGTACCCAAACTAGACCCAACTCTTCTAGGGGACCTCTTCCCTTACCGTTGGGTGAGGTGATAAAAACGGACCTTTTAAGGCACCCGTCTCTTGGGACCACCCGATGACTCAGTGACTCGTATGTGTGTGTTTCATATACAGACTCGGTTATCCAAAGACAGAAAGGGACCTAAACAATTCTGACACCGGGGGTGCATTGAAACGTAATACAAACACGAGTCGGTGAAGTCAACACAGGTCGAGAAACACTAGGATACCTGATGTCTGACAATGTGAGGAGACAGGCACCCTAAGAGGTCCGTTCTTATGATCTCACCCAAGGCACGGGAGGAGGTCCCCTCGAAGGGTTGGGTCCCTAAATTGGGTGTAACGAATATAGAGGACGTAACCGTCCGTCCAAGAAATGGAGATTGTGGTTGACTATAATACTTAATAGCTAGTAGGGTATTCCACAAATGTTTCCACAAATATAAAATTTGTGATTATCAATTAAAAAACCCCGAAAAATATGAATCTCTCAACTTTATTCTAACACAGTCTTACGACTTCAATAATAACAGTAGGGTACAATAATTATCACATCAACAGAATTACTTTCCGGTGTAAAAATTTCGACAATTTTTACTTTCGAAGTTCAAATAATCACACCTTAGGTGCTGATTGTACCTTAGGTCAGAATGGTTTGTTAAATTATTATTGAAAAGAGTGACCAAAAATAATTTTGACTTGGTACTTGAACTTCCCTCTCCCACCATTACTTCCACGAGAAGTAGAAAGAATGCACACCAGAAAAACTCTGAAGGCAACTGGTAGAGACTCTATTGAATAATGTATGACAACTTTTCAAAGATTTAAACTCCCCTGTAAAAACGGACACGAATAATTTTTATTAATACGAAAACTGTACGACATTTTAGTTATACATATATACACACACACATATATATATAACATCACCAAATCAGTAATTCAGTACAGGTTGAAAACACTAGGGTACCTGACATTGGACGGTCCGAGGAGACAGGTACCCTAAGAGGTTCGTTCTTATGACCTCACCCAACGGTAAAGAAAGAGATCGCTTAGAAGGACTGGGTCCCTAACTTGGGCCCGAAGGACGTAACGTCCGTCTGAGAAATGGGTGACTCGATGTTCCCTTCTATATGTATATATATATATGTATATATGTGTGTGTGTACAAAAATGAAAGATCTGATTCATCAAACACAAGACCTTTACATTTACCAAACAATACTGAGGTCAGTAGAAATTTACAAAAAATTTAATCAATAAATAAAGACGACACGGTCTAGAAACAACGATACGTGTCCGAAAGAGATCAACGCCGGTCTCGCCCGACGAGAAACAACACCAGGTGTCCGAAGAGTGACACCACCGAAGAGAATAACCCTCTCGTGTCCGAGATATCAACACCGTGTACCCGAATTAACGAGACACCGGACACCTTAAAAGACCTTGGTCTCTAGTGTGAACACAGGGGACGTAACCGTCCTCTTAAGAATTGTTGACCTAGTAGTCCCTTCAGGACGACTTACAAATTACACGATAAGAGACCTCCATGAGTACTGTAGTGACTGAGTCACCTGTACTCAAACTCATCTGAGGAACTCAACCACTACCTGTCTCTCTCCGGACCGTACGACGTCAGGTACCCCAGCGTTTCACAACCTGTACTGACTCACTGACTTGACTTGACTTGAGTACTGTAACTACAGACATCCGTAATTAAGCATATCGGTGAGTAAGAGGACATAATTTATGAGTAAATCGGTGAACATATAAGGTCCTGTAACCTTTACACTGTACCTTGTTTTGTCTTTTATGGGGACGGGAGCACCCCTAATTTAGACAAGTTCTAACTAGTGCTCCTCAAGTCACAGATCAACCCGTCTTCTGTCTATACTTTGTTTGATAAAGTCATATTAAATCAGTAAGGACATCGACTCCAAACATGTTCCCTGACAGTCTCGTGTCGTCACTCTAGAGATTGGGTTGGTTTCTGTTCGCTTGGACTCGTTTCCGACGGACCACCTCGACTAGTGGGGCTACCTTTTCATCCGTAAAGGTTACCCATCTAGTACCCTCGTCCCACGGTTTCCCACCTCGAACCGCAATCTCTCCGTTCGTGACGGGTTCTTAACTGGTAAGAGAGCCTTTACCTTATACTCATTTTACTCCAGGAGTCGTGCACTGATTCACCGCAGTCATTATCGGTCACTGACCGCATCTACATGTAGTAGTGCCTCGGTCTCTAGACACACTAATAAAAACGGAAGTAGTAGACAAAAAATTTCTCCTTCTTTTTCGATTCTAGGTCTTTCAGTGTTTCGTCTACATTCCAGTTTCAACCCTTGTGAAAGTCAGAGGAGGACCCCGTTTCCAGTCGACGAGTGGTGTGACAGACCTGTCAAAATGTGGTACAATGCGTGTAACTGGTCCGTACGTAAATAGTGTGGATCAGTAGTAATACCAGTAAAAGAGTATATTTTTACTAGTTGACACCATAAGAGTATATACTTTATTTCTATATAAAATAAGATATTATGTATATGTAAGTAAAAGTCAGTGTTGAAGTGACATATATTGTGTTTCATGTAAACCTACTAGACACAAAACCTTTTCGTTTTTTAGTCAACTCTACTCTATCAGGTGGATTAAAATCGATCTTTCGACGGGTCTAAATGTCGTTAGACTAGTAGTGGTTTATCGGACCTTAAATGTATCCTTAATTTAGGAAACTGAAAAACAACGAAATAGTTTATTATTCACTGGTCCGTGAAACCTGGGTCTTTACTTGGTAAAACGTCTCGTTTCTACAGTAGGGGTATTAGCTCTATTCTAGGCCCTTCCCGTGGTTCGCACTCAAATGGCGCCCTCCATGACAGAGAGAACTATAGTTTACCGTCTCCCTTACCCCACCGCTAGACCACCATTACTTCTATTCGAATTGAAAATCCAGTATCTACCAGACCTAGTTACTCAAATAACTTGTTTTATTAGTTAAAGGCGTATCGTTTCCCAGTTTACTCTTTGTAAAATCGTTGATCTTTATCAATCTCTTATTTCGTCTTTTCATTGGTCAGTAAACACAACGTTTCCCTGGTTCCTGTCACTATTCTTAGAACGTACTTACCCCTTTACTTTCTCCATTCTTTGCACTTTCAGTAAGAAGAAGGAAGACCTGTCTGTGAAGGGATAGGACCGACAAAACAGGTAACGGAACCAGTCCATGGTACGCACACGTATCTTGTCCTCATAAAGTTTCCATCTTAATACAACTGTAACCTTCGTTAGACAAAGAAGGTAAAGGGAAGGTAACGAAGTCATAACCAAAGACTCATTAGATATCGTAATTATAAAATTCATCCATTAAAGGAAAAGAAAGGGAAATTTTTATTAACAAATACCGATGGAACCACGGTTTTCAATCAATCGAAAGTCCATCTTCTTACGGTATTTGTCCTTGAGATCCGAGGGTTTCCACAAACATACGTAGCTGTCCCGAACTCTAAAGTAGAGACGGGAAAACCCGGACGTCTCTTTAGACGAATTAGAGACACAGACCCGAAGGACCAACAAGTGTTGGAACTTGAACAACTCGACACTTTTGTTTTCTAAATAATTAAAATCAAGTAACTTAGAGAAACAAAGACGTTGACGTGGTGCTAAACGAAGAAAAGGATATTTAGTAAATTTTCGTTTAACATCAACCTTTAATAAAATTTTATATAAACTTAGTGAAAAATTTTATTTTAAGGAGGGTTAAGGAAATCGTTTACACCCGAGGGCGATTATCGTTACCGGTGTATTGTCTAAATGGCGATTTGAATTGTCGAATTACGTTACGTATGAATAATAGAGTGTCAAAGGCATCTATTTCTTAAGTGTACGTCGAATTAAGCCAAAAATCGAGTTCCAGAACTCTACAGTCGACCCTAATGCCAGTGGAGTTCCTGACCAGTCCTTTCTTAGACGAAGACGTGAGTATAGCACTAACAATCCTGGGTCAAACAACGTTCAACAACAGTCAAGGAGAGGCGGTACAACCAGTTCGTACCAGAAGTCGAGTAACGGAACCCCCGGAGACGTCATACTGTCAAACGAAGGAATTTCGGTCGTCCTCTCTCCCAGACGAGTGTTCTATCGACCGTGTCAGTAAATATTGGTTTGGTGCTTTCACTGTAATGAAGTGGAAATGGCCTAAGATAACCAATCATTACGTGAACCCCCGTCCCTCCCTCTCCTAAGTGGGTTTTTTTTTTTTTTTTTCAAAAACACTTCGGAAAACATCAGTTTTACCGTATTTCGTTTTTTATTTATTACTATTTCATTATTATTACTATTTATTATTCGTCAATGGACATAATCATTTTCGTATTTAAGAGAATCCTAAAGAATAGTTTCTGTCCATGATTAAAGCCAGAAACCACTTTCACTTCACCATATCTCACTTGAAAACTTTTTTACACCTATGGGTATAAGGATTGTTACAGAATCCGTCAAGAGTCACGAAAAGGGAATTCGTAAAGACTACGTTTGTAAAAACGATGTAATAATTAGCCGACAATTCTTTAAAGAACTACTTTCACTTTGACCTCTCACTTTTTCAACCGAATTTCGAGTTGTAAGTCTTTTACTTCTAGTACCGTAGACCAGGGTAGTGAAGTACCCTTTATCTACCCCTTTGTCACCTTTGTCACAGTCTGAAATAAAAAGACCCGAGGTTTTAGTGACGTCTACCAGTGACGTCGGTACTTTAATTTTCTATGAATGAGGAACCTTCTTTTCAATACTGGTTGTATCTATCGTATAAGTTTTCGTCTCTGTAATAAAACGGCTCATTCCAGGCAGATCAGTTCCGATACCAAAAAGGAGACCAGTACATACCTACACTCTCAACCTGACACTTCTTTCGACTCGCGACTTCTTAACTACGAAAACTTGACACCACAACCTCTTCTGAGAACTCTCAGAGAACCTGACGTTCCTCTAGGTTGGTCAGGTAAGACTTCCTCTAGTCGGGACCCTAAAGAAACCTTCCTTACTACGATTTCGACTTTGAGGTCATGAAACCGGTGGACTACGCTTCTCGACTGAGTAACCTTTTCTCAGACTACGACCCTCCCTAACCCCCGTCCTCCTCTTCCCCTACTGGCTCCTACTCTACCGACCTACCGTAGTGACTGAGCTACCTGCACTCAGACTCACTTGAGGCCCTCAACCACTACCTGTCCCTCCGGACCACACGACGCTAAGCACCCCAGCGTTTCTCAGTCTGTGTTGACTCACTGACTTGACTTGACTTCTTTAAAGTGACATTTTCTGTTTGATTGTTTTTTATTTTCTCCAATGGTACTATGACCTACGAACCCCGACCACGTGACCCTGCTGGGTCTCCTTACCATGCCCCTCCCTCCTTCCTCTCCCCAAGTCCTACCCCTTGTGCACATATGGACACCACCTAAGTACAACTACATACCGTTTTGGTTATATTATAACATTTCATTAATTGGAGGTTAATTTTATTTATTTAAATATAATTTATTTATTTGTATACGTGTACATTTTTTTATTTATTTTCTCCTTGTAATTTCTCCTGTATCACTTGGTACTCTTTATTGTGTTAAATTTTCTGAGATAACACTTAATAGTTTGTAAATTCCTCTACATTCTATACACATCTAAGTACCGTTCTGACGTGTTTATTGAATCAAATCAAACGTACAACATGGATTCGCGAACAGAAGGTTCAGAAAACACGTATCACAAAATTTGAAAAAAACAAAAAACGAACAACAAAACGGAAGAATAGGAAAAGTAGTGATTTTAAAGAACACAGTAATTCTCTCTGTAACCAAGGGTTTGTGATCCGAAGTACCAAGATAGACTCAAGACATAACGGGACACCTTCGGAGACGCGGCGATAAAGACAGTGCACCGAGGACTGTCCGCACGGTCTCAAGACACCCTTCGTCCCTGAGTTGAGACGTGGAAACTCCGGGACTCAGAGAAAAAGGAGGTCATGTCACACACAGTTTTCTTCTTCGGTGAGAACCCCGTTTCGTAGAGGTGGACAGTCGACCTATTTCGGTATCAGTAATTACAGTGGTTGACCTTCTTCACGACACGACACGAATCAGCGAGTCAGTACAGGCTGAGATACACTGGGGTACCTGACATCGGGCGGTCCGAGGAGACAGGAACCCCTAAGAAGTCCGTTCTTATGACCGCACCCAACGGAACGGGAGGAGGTCCCCTAGAAGGGTTGGGTACCTAGCTTGGGTCCAGAGGACGTAGTGTCCTTCTAAGAAATGATACACTCGGTGGTCCCTTCGGGTTTTTATGACGGCACCCATAAGGAAACACTGGGTCCTTCGCTTGGTCCCAGAGGATGTAATATCCGTCTAAGAAATGGTCGACTCAATGAGTTGGTCAAGTTTACCTGACATTAGGTTTTTGACAGTCAACCGAGAAAATCAAAAGCACGATTTTAACAGAATTTCCTTAATCAATACACCGTTTTTATAAACGTCGTTTTTTCGAACGTCGTTTGTGCAAATACCGTTCTTTGTCGAATATTATTCGTAAGATGAGCATCCGTACACACGAATTGTGACTTAATATTGTCACAAAACTATGTAGGCCCGGGGAGTGATGAGTGTCTGTATGAACTCTCGATCTTGATACAGAAGTACAAACGTAGGGACCTCTCCTCAGAATATACTTCATCTGTGAGACATTTGTAAATGTCAAATTAATTCGACACACCTTGACCGAACGACGGTGACCGAAATAGAACAGAAGTAGTGGTGGTCCACCTTCTCGTTTATATTCACTCCTAAGTCCTTGGATCATATATTTTCGGATGAAGGTGCAAAGGTCGAGACAATAATACATGTTTAGGTACTAACAAAACTTTATTTTGACAAGGATAAAATTTCAACTCAGAGCAATCTTATATAAACGAGAAGGTTTTATTATCTTTTCTGTCCTAATTATTAAAGGAATAGTCGAATAAGACAGAGAATAAAATAAAAAGGAGGTGGAAGCAGTGTGGTTTATAACCTAACCGGTTTTTCACGAGAGTCCAAATAGGTAACGTAGAATACCCTTTTGGGTTTACTCGAAAAGTTGGTTTGGTTATTTATCATCCCTTCTTTTAACCTCAAAAGATTCACAATCCATGACGTAAAGACCACCACGACCACCGGTTACGTCCTCTACATTCTCCACACCCAAACTAGGGACCTAACCCTTCTAGCGGACCTCTTCCTTTACCGTTGGGTAAGGACATAAGAACGGATTCATTAAGGTACTTGTCTCCTCGTACCACCCGATGTCAGGTACCCCAACGTTTCTCAACTTGTGTAGACTCGCGTGCGTGCGTGTGTGTGTGTTAACAATCTACAACTACTTCTTTGAGTCAGATAACATTTGAGTGATGATATGGGATTGCACTATCTATCCTATCAGACTTTTCTCTTCAAAAGGAGATTTTTCAGAGTAAAAAGGGAAAGTGTGTTTGCTATTTATTAAGACAAAAGTCTTAGGTCTCGAAAGTAAATTTTCACAGAATTTGATGATCCTTTGTCAAATAGTGAGAATGAGATTACTACTATAGGTATCGTGTGGTGTCGTGACTTTGATTCTAATCAAATCTAAACGATTACACCCCAAACACAGACGGAGGTTCTCAGTGTCGGAAAAGGCACACGTCGAGACCCTTGACGAAAATATTCGGGGTCTTGGTGTAACGTTCAATACGTATACAAAGGGATGGTGAACCAACACTTACAGATCTCGATGAGATCCCTATTCCTTTTTTGACCCTGTGTTCGTTCGTGTATATATTTCTTTATAAACGTCTTCCAAGTAACGTTATGGTTTTTACATTCGTAAAAGGACCTCTGTATTAAAACAAACAATGAGGAGTGGTAACGATTCAGTTATCAATAAAAGTTGTAATAAGATAATATACATATAGTACTCCGAGGTTTTAATACGTTGTGTGATCCACTTATAAACTATCGTTTTCGTCTACGGTGCTCCTTTCGTATGTGTATCTAAAATGAATTTAATTGACATACTAACAAGTATCGATAAAAAATTGGATTCTTTCCTTATGATATGTATGTATACCGTTTTTTCAAACAGTGAAAGTATACGAAAATGATACGAAACAGGACAAATGGATTTCTTGTTTACAGGAAAATACTGGAGAAGTGCCAACATTATTGTCATAAGTTTCTACGTCATACAGAGTACCGAAACCAACTGTTCACGGATCAAATTGGTCATAGTCTTAGTCTTTGGACAACAAAAGACAAAACGATGATCACACCGCTCTTTCCTTATGGAAATTTAATGGAAATTTAAATTTTACGGAAATTTAATACAATAGGAAGAGAGAACACGAAACTAAGAGAAGATAAGATTCCCATCATAACATTTGAGATTGTCGTTTATGGATAGTGGGACAGTAGACAAATTTCTCATTGTAACAGTGCCTAAACGAGTAAGAGTTAGGGGTCTTATCTTTGTATAGCATCTCGTGACGACGACGACGATTCAGCGAAATCAGCACATGCTGAGACACGCTGGGGCATCTGCCGTCGGGTGGTCCGAGACGACAGGGACCCTAAGAGGTCCGTTCTTATGACCTCACCCAACGGTAAAGGAAGAGGTCACGTACTTTCACTTTTCACTTTCACTTAAACGAGTCAGCACAGGCTGAGAATTCACCTTTCGTTTCTTCTGGCAAAGGTGAGACGTAACATTTGGGACCATTCGACAGGAAAAGACTCCAACACGCCAGTCGTCGTTATCGGGCCAGTAGCGCGACGTGAGTCTCGTACTACTCGAGAAGGTACTCGCGACGTGAGTCTCGTACTACTCGAGAAGGTACTCGCGACGTGAGTCTCGTACTACTCGAGAAGGTACTCGCGACGCGACCCGTCCCAAGGTGAAGGGCGACGTAGGGACGTGGTACCTCCGTCACCATGGACTCTGTAGTTGACCTCCTCCGACCAAACCTGACCTCTCCATTTGTATGGAGTTTCGGGTCTTTACACCTGTAAGACTAAGTAAGCCGAGGGTGAAGTCCCGTCAGTTCCGAGTTAAATCGTTTTCTGGTTCGTCTCCGTTCTATGTAGCAAATCTCTGTACGAGAGTGCATAACTAGGTTTTATAACCGTAATGTGTATCCAGGGAAACGGTTCCAGTATTTAGTAGGATTAAGGTACTGGTCCGTCCGTCGTCCCGTAGTTCCGCTCCTCCGACGCACCCCTCGGGACCGAGGGCAGAGACGACGGAACGGTAGACCGAACACCGTGTACGGTCGACGGCGGAGCGCCCCCTTACATTTTTCTGGCGTGAAGGTCCCTCTCGGGTCGTGAGGCACAACCTTAAGAGATTACTTACTGCGACAGGAATAAATCGATTAATAGCGACGAACTCGTATATAGAAATTATATAAGTAGACCTTGGAAGCCAACTGGGTAATGTCTACACTATCTACGAATACAGTACCCGTTCTTTTACGAGATCTCCTCTTTAAATTGTAATGGGTCTGTTCTATGTCTTTAGGGAGGAATTAGGTCTAACATGAGTAGACATCGAAGTAGCAGATATGAAAAGCAACACTACATGTGTATAAAAGTCACATCTTCTTACAATACGTGTAGTCGTGACTGTTTAGTCGGAAAAGCAGACGGTCCCTGGTGGTGTACCAGTACAGTGAAAGTTTAAACTATCCCATGTAAGGCTTCAAAAGTTTTGTTTATCGGGACAACAACAGTGATCTAGTTTTATCATTTTTAAACATCAACACTCTTATAAGACGTAGGACTAACCTCCTTCGATTCCTCTGTACTGTTTACTTTACGTCACTATAGAAGGTAACCTAAGACCTGTTCTTTTCTTGTATTCGTTCCGTAATTAACTGTACTTATTTCCGAACGTCCAATCAATTATTGTGACACAGTCACAAGAAAAGATCCAAAACTAGTAGTGTAATACCAGTACACTACACAATTGTAAACCTCTTTGGATCGTTTCCCACACACTCTCGGTCGAGACGACAAAAATATTGTCAAAACCATTTAGACTTTAGTAGAGTTTGATTTCTCAATTCTTATAAGGTGCTTAGTCTAAAAAGTGACAGGATGCGTAGAAGTTTATTCAGGTGAGATTTTTAAAATATATCATAACTAGAGACTAATATTAAATTATTAGGGAGATCTTAAAGTCTGATAATTTGGACCTACATAAATAAGTCAAATGACCATCTTCTTCCTAGTTTTTCTAACTTAAATTACTAATCAATGATTTACGACGAAGGGACCACCGAGTCTACCATTTCTCAGACGGACGTTACGTCCTCTGGACCCAAACTAGGGACCTACCCCTTCTAGGGGACCTCTTCGTTTACCGTTGGGTGAGGTCATAAGGACGGACCTTTTAGGGTACCTGTCTCCTAGGACCACCCGATGTCAGGTACCTCAACGTTCCTCATCTTGTACTGACTCACTGATTGTAAAAGTGAAAAATGATTAACGATCCAACAGTAGGTCGACCAATTTACGGAGGGTCACAAGGGAAAAGACTAGAAAGAACAGTGGGTTTCGGACTAAAATAAGTCCCGGTGTACACGGGTCAGACACACTATCCAGTAGGAGTCGACACCCGAGGGTCACAGGGAACTTCGACCTCACCAGTACACTCCGTCAAGACCGGGTGTCCTATTTTACTCCCCTGCGTCCTTTACGGAGTTTCTTCTGAACCGAAAGGACTGTGTAGACTAAGGAGGGATGAAGGGGTAAACAACAACAACAAGTCAGGGATTCTACACAGTCTGAGAAACACTGGGGTACCTCATATCGCGAGGTCCGAGGAGACTGGAGGAGATAGAGGGCCTCGAACAAGTTTAAGTACAGGTAACTCAGTCACTACGGTAGGTAGGTAGAGTAGGAGACAGTAGGGGAAGAGGAGGACGGGAGTTAGAAAGGGTCGTAGTCCCAGAGAAGGTTACTCAACCGAAAAGCGTAAACCACCGGTCTCATAACATCGAAGTCGAAGTCGTAGACAGGAAGGTTACTTATAAGTCCTGATTAAAGGAAATCCTAACTGACCAAACTAGAGGAACGTCAGGTGCCCTAAGAGTTCTCAGAAGAGATTGTGGTGTTAAACTTTCGGAGTTAAGAAGTCACGAGTCGAAAGAAATGGATGGAAATTATGTTGACACTACCTGACTTAAGACCGTCGGTTGAATACTCGTCTCGGGATCTTTTAATGTCACTACGGTCGTGACTCTGTTATTTGGTTAGTCGTCGATGGGTGGAGATCTAAAAACCTATACTCTTCTTTTCGAGTAATTCGGTTACAACACCCAGTAAAACAACAACAACAACTACAAAAATAAATAAAAAAATTAAACTTGGACTTTTATACAGACTGAATAGGTTTTCAAAGTGTACTTTGTAGAGTAAAGTAGGTATGTTTGTAGGGAAACTATATCAACAATAATAGTAGGATAGGTAATATGTTTAATACTTTGACTCCAAATACCCCCATTTACTTGACATTCACACGGACCGACATTTAGACGAAGGAAAAGATACTGTAATATGACGGGGACGTACCAATAACCATATATGACACACCGTCATTTGTAAAATCAAATCCTTTAAACGGGTCTCTATGGGTTCATTACCCCTAATATAGGACCGTTCTAGTCTAAGGGAGTTTCGAACCGAAAGACAAGTCAAGTCAGCGAGTCAGTACAGACTGAGAAACACTGGGGTACTTGGCGTCGTGTGGTCAGGAGGGACAGGTCGTGGTTTAGGGTCTCAAATGAGTTTGAGTACAGGTAGCTAAGTCACTAGGGTACGTTGGTAAAGTAGGGGGCAGCAGGAGAAGAGGAGGACGGAAGTTAAAAAGGGTCGTAGTCCCAGAAAAGGATACTCAGTCAAGAAGTGTAGTCGACCGGTTTCATAACCTCAAAGTTGAAGTCGTAGTCAGGAAGGTTACTTATAAGTTATGACTGAAGGAAATCCTAACTGACCAAACTAGAGGAACGTCAGGTTCCCTGGAGAGTTCTCAGAAGAGGTTGTGGTGTCAAGTTTTCGTAGTTAAGAAGCCGTGAGTCGAAAGAAATATCAGGTTGAGAGTGTAGGTATGTATTGATGACTTTTTTTGTATCGAAAAAGGTATCTATCTGGAAACAACCGTTTTATTTCAGAGATGAAAAATTATACCACAGATCCAACCAGTATCGAAAAGAACGTACCTCGTTCGTAGAAAATTAAAGTACCGACATCAGTGGTAGACGTCACTAAAGCCTCGTGGGGTGGGGGTGGGGGTGGGGGGGTTTTTTTTCAGACAGTGACCGAAAGACATATCGAGTCGTTTTCGTTAATTCGGAATATTTCCTTGAAGGAGTAAAGACTATGGAAAGATAATAGGAATAGAGGATACCTTGTCAATGTTTGAACGAAAGAAGGGACACTAAATATGAATCCAGAAGAGACGTGGTTTTCGACACACTGGTCAGATCCCAGTGTAGTAGTCACCTGGAATCTTCCTATAACCGAAGACCCGTGAACGATCAGTCGAGATTACGTACAGTAAACGAAAACGGACATTAGGGAAACTCAAAAAGCGATTTTTCAAGTAGAATTCCTCTGAAGTAAGAAGTGACACGACGACTTACATCGGAACGGACGGGTTTCCACCTCTAGTTCACTGAGTTTCGTCATTTCCTTGTGTCAAGACCTATAAAAGTCTACCCGAAATCAAGTAAAAGAAAACTTGATCTTTTAATGACACGTCGTGTAGAAGGGCACACTACACTGAAAGGACGACTCAGACACGACGTGACGCCTAGACATATCCTTTAGACTCTCCACTCGTAGTCATAAGGTCCCAAATATAACTTCAAACCCTTCTCTTGTCTATTGTCCTACAATATTTACCTCTTCGAAATTGACCCTTAATCCTCTAGACCTACTGTTCGGTCGAGACGAAGATTTTTCGACTAACGACATTGGTACACTCAGTTATAACTCCTACTCAGACCCTATAATAACAAGTTTTTATTAACGGAGGGGAGGATTGGTCTGGGAGAGACCAATAAACCTGATTATCTCCTACCAGTTACCTACTTGAGTAATTTTTTCTATAATAGGTATTCACTTGATTTTCAAAGTATTCAACTATTTAATAACTACTTTTAATGTCCTCATCATAATCTGGGGTATCTGACATCTGACGGTCCTCGGAGTTAGGTACCCTAAGAGGTCCGTTCTTATGACCGCTCCCAACGGTACGGGAGAAGGTCCCTTAGAAGGGTTGGGTCCCTAGCTTGACCGTAGAGGACACAGAGGACGTAACGTCCGTTTAAGAAATGGGAGACACGGTAGCATCGAGTCAGTACAACTTGCGACATCGGACATCAGACGGTCCGAGGAGACAGGTACTTTAAGAAGTCCGTCCTTATTCATTCGTAACAGAAGAGATTTCCCAGAAGGGTTGGGTCCCTAACTTACGTCCAGAGGACGTAACGTCCGGCTAAAAAATAGTAGATTCGGTGGTCCCTTCGGAGTTTATAATCGTGTATAAGAGACGAAGATAAAAAGATCGTAGAAGATGAAGGAGAAGACGAGGTGAATTACCATGTTCTATCAATTTGGGTTTCTTGTACAATACATGTGTCCAAATGTCTACTAATGTTTTCAATGTAGAAAGACCTTCGACTCGACTTCTTATTTATGGACCATATAGTCACTCTTACACCTGAAGACTTAGTGACAAGTTGATCTCACTTTTAAGACAAGGGAACCGTTCCCTTGTTTCTTTTGAGGTATAAGGGTCCCGTACTTACTGTTTAGTTCATTTCTTTTAATCAGTTTGAGTTTTCGAAAGATACGAGAGTAGTGACTTTCCGTACTAACTTTTTCGTACTGAAACCTCAGTCTATAGAATTTTAATCCAGGGGACGGAGTCGGTGAGCTCGACACAGTTGAACCTTGTCAATGAATCTGGAGATTCAGATAATTTTACTCTTATTATTATGGGAGAATCACTACACTAACGTACTTAAATTTTTTATAACCGTATATAAGATCCTGTCTAAGGACTGAGTCATTTACTAACCTTGATCACCTTCCTTCTCGATCAAGGGTGATTAGAAGAGAAGTGGTAAGGGGAGGTGGTGGGACTGTGTGAAGTAATAGGTGGAAGAATAAAAGTGTAACCAAGAAAGACAGGGATCTAACTGTCCATCAGAAAATCGTGGAAAAGTTAAGAAACTTCTGAAGTCACCGGATACTTTTAGTGTCTTGGATACTTGTCGTATACTGGGAAAAATAGTTCCAGATTCATAGACTTTAAATTTGTTCTTTCGTTCGTGTCTAATTACTTTATAGAGGGAAATAAACGTAACGTAAGTGAACCGAGGTGGGTTGAAATAATTTCACCTGGAGTTAAATTTATGAAATAAAATTCGTGTAAAAGGGTTTTTGAAACCTTTTAAAAATTTATTACTTTCTTTAATGGTCACCAGATCTCATATTAGATGACTTAAGGCATTTCTAACGGTAACAAATAGCATGTCGTCTCAATCCCGTATTTTACTTCACACACCAAATGTACCAAGATATATTAGATCAGATACACCTTTCCCCGCCCACTCATTTCTTTCTCGTAATAAGTAACATACAAGGTCAGTAAATTTCCTTTACCTGTCTCCTTTCGCTACTAACTTCAGGAAGGTGAGTATTTGTGAGGGTACAACGAACTGAGGGAAAGAAAGAGAAACGTGTACTCCAGAGGAACACCTATGACACAAGTAAAAAACAACGAGGACATCGTTTAATGGTGTACAAATTACCGAAAATTTTTATGTGCAAATGAGCCAATCTTTAGACCTCCAGTCTTTAGATTTAGTTCCACAACCGTCCCGACGGAACGAAACTCCGAGTCTACCTTCTTAGACAAAGGAACTAAAAACAGTCGAAGATCTATGGTGGACACAGGGAGCTGAATACCAGAAAAGGAGCGAAAAAGTAGTGTAGAGAACAATGTTTGAGTAGGGGAGGACGGAGTGAAAATTTTCCTAGAAACATTAATACGACAGAGTGGGTCTATTAGGTACTCTTACAGGAGTAGAGTTATAGGAGTTAAATTGAACTTGTAAAAACACTTCTGGTAATGAGTCGGATGGTATGTATAACTGGATCACCCAAAAAGAAAGGTTAACAGGACATAAGGACACTAAAAGAGAAAGAGTCAGACGGATCGATACCGGGATCTGGAAGAGTAGGAACATGTAAACTGGGGACTCGAACCGTACGGAAACGGTATTACCCCTCAGGTCTAAAGACCGGACTGTACTATTGAAAAAAGTCTGGTAATAAAAAGATTCCCCTACCTTAAAATTACTTTGGTAACTTGGACCGGTCTCTTTCTTAAAACCGTCGAATTTTTAATTTTACGACAATTTCACGACGTGAGTTATACGGTCTTTTAAACCTTTTGAGTCGTCACCGGTGTCCTGACCTTTTCCAGTTAAAAGTAAGGTTAAGGTTTCTTTCCGTTGCGGTTTCTTACAAGTTTGATGGCGTATTGACGTGAGTAGAGTGTACGATCGTTTCATTACGAGTTTTAAGAGGTTCTATCCGAAATTGTCAGACACTTGGTTGTTGAACGTCTACAAGTTTAACCTAAATCTCTTCCGTCTCCTTGGTCTCTAGTTTAACGGTTGTAGGTAACCGAGTATCTTTTTCGGTCTCTTAAGGTCTTTTTGTAGATGAAGACGAAGTAACAGATACGATTTCGAAAACTGATACACCTAGTGTTGTTTTACACCTTTTAAGAAATTCTCTTCTTTTATGGTCTGGTGGAATGGACGGAGGACTCTTTAGACACACATCTAGTTCTTCGTTGGACATACGTTCTGTCGTTTTTTCTGTGTCTACACATATCGCCTGAAGACCTGAGTCTGCCTCTCCCTCTCCCACCCTACTAAACCCTCTTATCGTAACTTTGTACATATGATAGTACATTCTTAGCTTAGTGGTCAGATACAGGCTACGTCCTATGTCGTACGAACCCCGACCACGTGCCCCTACTGGGTCTCCCTACAACACCCCTCCCTCCACCCTCCCCCCAAGTACAAACCCTAACGTACATGTGGGCACCACCTAAGTACAGTTACATACCGTTTTGGTTATGTCATAACATTTCATTTTATTTCATTTTTATTTTTAATTTTTTTATTTTTATTTTTCAATTTTTTTTTTCTTCGTTGACAATCTTGACCTGTACCTTGTTTCCTAACTAAGGTTTAACCCTTTCTTCATGTAGTTCCTACATATAAAAGTGAACCGAATAAATTGAATATACGTCTCATGTACCACTCTTTACGGTCCGACCTACTTCCTGTTCGACCTTAGTTCTAACCACCCTCTTTATAGATATTTGAATCTACACGTCCACTGTGACGGGAAAACCGTCTCTTGATTTCTCGGAAAACTACTTTTACCTTCTCCTCTCATTTTTTCGACCGAATTTTGAGTTGTAAGTTTTTTACTTTTAGTACTGTAAGTCAGGGTAGTGAAGTACCATTTATCCACCTCTTTGTCACCTTTGTCACTGTCTGAAATAAAAGAACCTGAGGTTTTAGTGACATCTACCACTGGTGTCGGTACTTTAATTTTCTACGAACGAGGAACCTTCTTTTCGATGATACTACGACTTCGACTCTGAGGTTATGAAACTGGTGATATACTCTTCTTGACTGAGTAACCTTTTCTAGGCCCACGACCCTTCATAACTTCCGTCCTCCTATTCCCCTACTGTCTCCTACTCTACCAACCTACCGTAACCACCAAACTACCTGTACTCAAACTCGTTCGAGATCCTCAACTACTAACCTGTCCCTTCGGTCCACAAGACGTCAGGTACCTCAGCGTCTCAGTCTGTGCTGACATTCACTGACTTGATTTGACTTGTTAATTTTTTATTATCGTATTATGATTAAGGATTGATTAATGGTTTCATCGTACTCGTTGTTAAAAAGAACCGGAAGAGACTACGACCGATAGTTCAAACTTCCACCTCCGTCTACCGCGACGTCAACAACAGGTACCAGGACTTGGTGTGAGGTACGATCCCAACTCAAGAAGGAGAACTGGGAACCCTGTACACCCCTGAGTACAGGTCAAAGAAATAAGAGGGTCTTTAAGACTTAGCTACTTCTTTCTTCATCAGTCCCAACACTTCCCTCGAATCTCTCTCTTATATTCTACTAGTCTCCGACAACCTGTAGCATGGAGAAAAGTCCAACGGTCCATCTTTTATGTCTTTGTAAAAGACTCCATTACAAATTTATTAACGTCGATGTCTTTTCTATGGTGTTAATTTGTAATATATTCATAGTTTATTGGTTTCCCTTCATCCTGTAAAACACGTGACTTCTTCCATTTCCCAAGTATACAGTTACAAACCATTTTTACATTACTAATAATCAACTTAACGTTTTTGTTTTGAAGTTTTTAAAAAACAAACATTAAAATACCTTTTGTGATGGAACATATTAAATATTGGACATAACAAATCATATCAACTAAATGTTACAAAGTCCATATAACGTTTTAATAAACTGAGGCATGGTATAGACACTATAAGTAATATGTAACCAAGGAGTGGAAAGTTCGGAGGTAAGAACTTCCTACCCGACCGTACCTTTAGTCTTTGTTTAAAACCACGACTTACAGGCACTAAGTGTAATAAACATCCTTTTTGACACCTAAAGTGTTTCGGTCACGAATTTGAAAACGAAGTCGATTAAGTCTTGAAGTCACTCCGTGTCTTACCTTTAACCCAGTCCGGACGGACGACGTGTAGTCAAGTCAAGTCAAGTCAAGTCAGCGAGTCAACACAGACTGAGAAACGGTGGGGTATTTAGCGTCGTGTATGAAGTACTATTAATTCTTGTCGTCAGAATTTGTACAACTATTCCGGTTACATTGGGGTAACGTCGATACAATAGTTTTGTAGGATCGACTAGAAGGTATGAGGTAAGTAGTATCTGTAACTGAAACCTGTATCGTCTCTAAGACCCGAACGTCCACGTTGTTGAGAGACTGATACATTGAAGGTGGATTTTGACGATTCAAAATTTAACATTTCGCATTTTGTCTAAAGTCAAAAATAATAAAGAGTCACGTTGTATAACACTCAAAGGAATTACGTTTTACACTCGGTGACAAAAATAAGAATATAATACTATTATTATTATTATTACCATTATTACTGTTATTTATGTAATTAGACTAAGGTCTCGGAAAACAATTCACTTTGTAAGGTCCTTCTTCAGTCCTAGCTATGGACGGTTGGAACCCAATTATTTGACACTCACATGATAAGAACCAATGTACTAATGGTAGTATGTCTTCTCACACCATCCAAAATAGGATTAACAACAGGGGTGGAGTTTAGGGTAAAACGAATCCCGTGTGGAGGTAAAATATCGGTCAATTATTTCTTCTTATACCACCTAAGTACAGTTACATACCGTTTTGGTTATGTCATAACATTTCATTTTATTTCATTTTTATTTTTAATTTTTTTTCTTTTTTTTTTCTTCTTATACCAACTTTCAGGTGTAACGGTACCTTTGTTGGTTAATCTTCACGTTGGACTTCTGTACCTTCTGTCGACGGTTTTGTCCCTTTTTTTTTTAGTAGACCCAACCGTTGGATGTTCTTTGTAACGGACGGCTTTCGAAAACGGTCGAAGGGGATCGTAACCGGGTGTTCAAAGATAGACTTGTTTGTAGAACATGGGTAAACGATTCACGGCGTAGACATTATGTAAGATTTTCCTATTAACGCAGACCCCGAGTTGTATACACTACCACTCCGTCCTTTTTTAAGAGTGTAAAAAGTCATATTAAAGAGAGTATACAAAGAATATTGAAGTACCGTGGTCGTGGTCGTGTCTCTTTCTTGTCTTGACATTCACCCAATCGAGGAAAGATACAAGTCTTCACATGAACAATTCAAGATAAAATTTATGGGGATACAATATGCATTGACATGTGACAAAACATATTACGATTATAAGTATTTCGATTATCAATATCTTGAATTTTATGTATTCGGTGGTTATAATAAAACGAAACAAAACCCCCTCAAGTTAAACGTTGACATTGTGTAGGGGTCTTATCTCTTAATTTGAGTTTCATTCAGTGTAATTTTATATAAAGTGTGTGTAATAAAGTAAGTAAAATAATTCTTGGATTACTCCCTTCTACAAAAGTAACGGTAAAACGTAGATTTTTGACTTTGTATTTTCAAAGTCCCTGAATAAATTTCAATACCAAATATCAATCATCATTATCATATACACACGTGCACTCCAGAGAAACATCACTCACTGAGAAACGCTCGGATACCTGACATCGGACGGACCGAGGAGACAGGTATCCTAAAAAGACCGTTCTTATGACCTCACCCAACATTACGGGAGGAGGTCCCCTAGAAGGACTGAACCCCCAGCTTGGGCACAGAGGACGGAGCGGACGTAACGTCCGTCTAAGAAATGGGTAACCTTGTGGACTTTTCGGGGTCAATCATTCACCTGGATCCCCGTTTACGGTCGGAACATGGGGTCCTGGATTGTAATAGAAGGGGGGTGTCATACCGAGGAGACGATTGAATTTTAAGTCGTGTGGACCTATAATTGGAACTCATTTAGTTTATTACATCAAGAAATTAGAAGGAAGGTTTTTTACAAATATCAACTCTGAGTAGTTACTCATTGTATGCCTATTACATAAGGGACAAGAGATGGACAGAAAGAAAATTAATATCAAATCGTTAACTTTCCGTCTTCTCATTTTGACTGTCACTACCCTTAGTATAAGTTAATCCGACTTTTCCATTTGTCGACGTCACAAGTTTAGGAGAATCATACTCTTACAGTCTGAATGTTTTAATGTTATGTGTACTGGGTCAAAACTTATTCCTTTCTCTTCAACTTAGTTTTAAAATTTCGAACCAGGTATCTTATTCATCCAGAATCCTCTGTGGGTTCGTAAAGGGAAATTCGTTTACCCGATGTGTATGACATGTCTGGAGATAAAGCGAAAATTTTTTCCTTTCTTTTCCTTTTCTTTTCTTTAAGTTTCCAACTCATTGGAAAAAAAATTAACCGCATCTCGAGTCGACACGTTCTTCGTAACAAACGAGATCTTGTTGTGATAATAGAAGAGACACCGGTACGAACTCCTCACACCCTTTACAATGGGATGGAGGGAATATACGTGTAGTTGTTGATTGGTTTGTGTTATTTGGACGTATTTTTACAGAAATCGTTCTACATCATAAATCTACTCAGTTTTAAACGGTTACGTTAGTTGTTTCTTGAATTTATATGGACTAATCAACTTCTTTAGTACCACATATCATAGAGTCTACGAATCGTTTAAATAAATAAGAAAGAGTTGTTATTCCCCAGTAAGATATTGAAAGTGTATGACATTACATAAAATTCAGTAAGTTATTCCCCAGTAACATATTGAACTGTGTGATATAAAATCCAGTAAGTCTCCAATAAAGACCAATTTCAGGACAACGTAAGGGGGTAGGAGAAGTATATTAAGGGTAAGAGAGGTTTGGAGATTGGGTACAAGACATAGTTCTCGATTGAGGTAGAGAGTGAAATGACTCTCCGGTAGAGTCAATGAGAGGAAGAGTTGTGGAGGAACATAAAACCGAAAAGACAGAGAAATTATAAGTTATAAAGAGTTGGGACCTATGTGTAATGTTAGTGGACCTCTCGGGAAGACACATGGGTCAGATCTGACTAATCAATTCTGAGACCTGACTCTTGGTGACGGGATTAGAAACGAGTCTCTTCTTTCAAGGGATAATTTAGGTCCAAAAGTGAACACCACGAAGGAGTCCCCGTGACGAAGGACTTAGTGGAGAGAAAGATTCCAGGTAATCAGAAGAGGTAAAAGGAATAGGACGATTCGGTGAGTCAAGGTATGGAGGGGAGTTTGCTAAGGTTCTCAGAAACATCCATCTCACTTAAGGACTTGAAGGTAAGGTCAGGTATCTTACATACCGATAGACACCTACGAAGAAAAAAATTAATTAAATAAAATTAACCTCCGATTAATGTTATAACATCACCAAAAACGGTATGTAACTGTACTTAGTCGGTACCTCCATGTACACAAGGGGTAGGACTTGGAGGGAGGGTGGAGGGAAGGGTAGGGTAGGGAGACCCAGTAGGTTCACGTGGTCGGGACTCGTGGGACAGAGTACGTAACTTGGACCTGACCACTAGATAAAGTATATACTATTATATGTACAAAGTCACGATAAGAGAGTTTAGTAGGGTGGGAGCGGAAGAGGGTGCCTCAGGTTTTCAGACAAGATATGTAGACACAGAGAAAACGACAGAGTGTATATCCCAGTAGCAATGGTAGAAAGATTTAAGATATATATACGCAATCATATGACATAACCACAAAAAGAAAGACTGAATGAAGTGAGACATATTATCCGGGGTCAAAGTAGGTGGAGTAATCTTGACTAAATTTACGTAAGAAAAATTATCGAGTCAGTCGAAAGATTATACCAACTTTACCGAAGTCTTTCAGTGAAGTCCTGAACGGACCACGAGGTCACCATCTTCGTTAAGGGGGAACTTTACGTCCCCTGTACTCAGGTTAGAAACCAACCCCTTGGTTCTAGGTCATACGATGTCCCGTTCATTCTGGTGTACGACACTGAGGACTCGGGTACCCGGTGTTGATCTCTCAGACACGTGGTGTACCTTTCTAGGGTGTACTACGTTGAGTCTCGACTGTGTCGGTTTATTTATTTATTTTATAAAAAAAAATTTTTCTTCTTTTAGTATAAGGGGTTTCGGTTTCTTTGGTCTTCTCTGAAATCGGTCTTTATTTGTAACTAATACGGGATTCTATGTTTTCTTCCCTACTAGAGTGATTCCTAGTATAGAATGTTGACGTCGGGAGAAGAGTTCTAGTTTACGGAAGGACGATTTATATGCACTATACTTCAAGTGCGACTCTCTAATGAAAATTACTTGAAAAACAAAAAAAGAATTGATCACTCATTTTAGGGATAAATAATTCTAAACAGGGACGTCAACTGTTGTACATGTGAATGTCACCCAGAAGAATGGTGTGGATCTTGTCTAACCTTTTCGGTACAGTACTTTTTACCTTTTCTCACCAAACCCTCGTTAATAGGAAAACAGACAGTTTTACTCACGGAAAAATCCTTTACACCAAGGGTTAACGACCAAAGGACGACAGGACACAAGATTCCTTTTAATAGATACCGAGTAACTTTTTTTTTTTCACGAAATATCGTGACTCTATTTTAAAATATACCTAACTTTACTAAAACTCATAAAATTAGTATTAAGTAGGTTTTAGTTACAGTGATAGACAAAGACTCGTAAAAGTTCAGAAAATCAATGTAAGTCGTTTAATTATTGTTATATCATTTAAATTTGTTATCTGTAACCGCACCAGAAGAAGTTTTCACGAATTCCAAACTGAATACCGACAATGGGTTCTTAGTAGCCCTTTTTAACTAAACAAGACATCGTCTTGAGTCATTCGTAGAAGAATAAAGTTTGCCGTTAAAATAAAATTTCTGTCTTGGTGAATGAGAACCTTATAAACAAAGAAGTCATTTCTAAAGACTTTAAAGGTAAATAACCAGAAGAGAGGGGTTTGGATTAGTAGGGTTGGAGTAAGGTCTACAGGATGAACACAAAAAGTTTTTACATGAACTTTTGATTAACGGTGTAGTACACCCATAGTTTAATTTATTTACTAAAGAGACACCGATCAACAGAAGACCTTGTACTTCCCATTTCCGTCGGACCTAGACGGTTCTTCGAATCCCCCTCTCCCTCATTGACCCAAGATGAGAGGTACTGACACAGACATAAAGAAACAACTTTTAGTTTAGCATCAACTAAAGTGATTTATTCGTCGTTCTAATTACCAATTATAAGTCAGAGATTAGTGAGTAGGTTTCATTTTTCGATTTCCACTCGAGACCATTGGACAAAAACAGTCATTTAACACAGGTTGAGACGTCCGGGCACCTGACATCGGGCGGTCCGAGGGGAAAGGAAGTGATAGAGGGTCTTAAACGAGTCTAAGTACACTATTGGACAAAGGTAAATGACTTAACTTCCTCTAGTATAAACACAACAACCTTCTTTAGAATCCATGTTAGGTCCCCACTTCCCTATGTACATATCTATCTACATTTTACACAAATATAAAAATTAAATAAAAATATAAACAGTATATATAAAATTGTAAAGTTCAGTGGACTTAAGGTTATTAAGTCTTACGTAGTATTAAACTTAACATTAATGGGTTTCTAATGAACGAAATAAAAGATTCTCTCTTTTATTTAACAATTAATGTAATCGGGGTATTTAATCAAAGTCTCAATGATTCTCCATCCTTACTCAAAATTTTACAACTGTACTGGTATAACCAATAAGTTACTCGTGGAGATTTCATCCCCAGTCCTCAAGATATACAAATATTTTCTACGTCTTCTGTAAGACTCTTAACACTAACCCCGATAATCTGTTGTCTCCTCTTACTAAAAAGACAATTCCGAAAAGTATTTTGAAACGAGAAGTTACTTAGATATAATTATGTCAAATTTATACGACTTCTCAAATCACATCCCTACCTACCTGACCTTAAATCATATACGTGTACTTCCTTGTTCTTGACAGGAAATCAGTCTATAAACTCGTGATCATCTTCGACTCAATTGGGTGAGGCCACAAGAACGGACCTCTTAGGGTCCCTGCCGCCTCGGACCATCCGACGGTAGATACCCCAGCGTGTCTCAGCCTGTGCTGACTTCACTAAATCGTCATCGTGGTCGTCGTCGTCTTCAACTCAAACGGAGACGGCACGACGTGGTTTTTCACCGCTTTTAAGATCAGAAAGAAAAACCACGTTTTCAAGGAAAACCGACATTTTTCGTCACGAGACTAAGGTAAATAGGACTTCGACAACGATAAGTACTAGAGTAATAGTGGAGGAATTTGAACAACCGGTCCGAGACAAAGATTCTTGTATACGTCAATATTGTCACCACGGTCTCCCAGAGAAAATAATATAGAGAGGGGAAACACTGACACCAGTTTAGACTCAGTCTCCTGTCTCTTAAGGTCTTCCAGAATAGACCATCTTTACCTTGACTATCATACGGAGAATGCAAACTTATATAATTCTGTTTAAGATATCGAGGACACCACTAACTCAAACACTATACACCTTTTTATTAGTCTTTTAACTTAGTTAACTATTGATATCTTTTTGAAATTTCAACAAGTTTCTTCTTTTCTATCACCACCATTTGGTGTCAGAACAAATGTGTACCACAAAGGTATGGTGACTTACGACTAAATTGGTTTTCAAACTGTATTGATATAAACTCTCCTATTCCTTTCCTCTACACACACATACACAAAAACATCCTACAACATATTTTCTTATGCGACTGCACAAGTCATGTGCCTCGGTGTTATTCACAGATTTTAACTCTTTGTCTCTTCACGAAAAATTCATACAGGAAATTTCACTTAGTGTCCTCTAAGTCAATGCTCAAAGTTCACCGACGGACTCCCCTCTTTTAAAATTTATATATTCATATAACAATTGAAATAGTGCTAAAATGAAACCAAAACAAATAAATAAAACCGGTACGCCAGAAACAACGACACGCCAGAAAAGACATCGACGTCACTCACCCCGGATGGGAGATCAACAGGCACGTACAGAGTAACGTCGCCAAAGTGAACACCTCGAGCCCGAGATCCTGGTGCCCGAAATCATTAACGTCGAGGGTCCGAGCTCTCGTGTCCGATTTATCCACCGCTTGTCCGAATCAACGAGGCGCCTGACACCCTAAGAGGTCTTGGGCCCTAACTTGGGTACAGAGGACGTCACCACCCGTCTAAGAAAATGGTAACTCTGTGGTCCCTTCGGGGGTGAATCTAAAAATTTTTATGTTAAAAAGTTACATTTACTCTTTGGTCCGTCACCTATGGTACGTACATCTACAGAGAACTGTTCATAAAACACTACCTCTTGTATTTTTATCCCGTCTACGACTTCTGGATACTCCTTCCCTTTTCTAACACCATACGTAAAGAACAACTATCCTAAGTTTTCATCCTTATCTCTCTAACTATTGTGTCCTCTTTCTCTCTAGTTTCTTCAGACTGATACCGGTTTTACTTCTGTAAACGGATACCTTTCCATCCGTATAAAGGAGGTAAGATTCTGTCTCCAACTCCTTCACCGGTTCCCCACCTTCTATAAATTCTTTTTTCCTATGAATTTCGTCTTTTCACTTAACTCCTCCCTTTACACTATCCGAACGGTCCGTTAGGACTCTCAAATAAACCGTAACCGATAGTATTCAAATTTTACTTTTGTTTGTCGACATACTATAAGGGGTCGTCGTATTTAGTCAATTACACGTCCGTCCCTCTCCCACCTTTCGACCTCGGCAAGCTACACCCCAAAACTGTCCACGTATGTCAGTGTCTCGTCTCTTCGGTCTCTCACTGACAAAAACGTATTCACACTATCACCATCACCTGGTCCCTTAGATCCGACCCACTTCTTCCTTCACTTTTGTGTTCTACTGACTCCTTGTCACCGTCGCAATCAGTTACTCTCCCAGTCATTCGTACTCTTTAACTTTAGTACCCGACTGTAGTGGTTGTTCACTCGGTCTTCCAATGGTCCCCACCATCTCTTGATCGTCCACCGAGTCGAGGGTCTCTGCCTGTCCAGGACCTAAACTACAACCCTCATCTTTTGATTCCACTTTACGTTCTTTTCCGGTAACTTCCACTCCAGCTCCTTGGTCTTTCGGTCCTAGGTCTTACGACTTCACACGTTCTTACTAGTAACACTCAGTACGTACTTACTCTAGGGGTTCTATCGTCGGCCCTCCCACCTCCGGTCCACTGACCAACCATCCTCAGAGTTTCCCCACTCCGTAACGGTCTTGTTACCACTATCCCTAACTTTTATCATCGGTCCTCTTTCTCCCATGGATGGGGTCAAGGTTCGGGACGCCAAACCCCCTATGATCTTCTTTTCTGTAAGGAAGTGACCTGTCCTGACGGTTCCTTCCTCACACGAGTCCCCTACTCAGAGTCACTGGTATTCCTCCACTTCCCACGTAAGTCTCGGTAGTTCCTCCACTCAATCCTTCAATTCCTACACACACGACCAAAGAACTGACTCTTGCGGCCAACCGTGTTACGCCTCCGAATCGGTCCCTCTCCCTGCACACCCAGTACTCTGGCCTACATACACTTACCTTTACCCCCAATAGTCTAAAGTGTCCTTCGAACTTGAAAACTGTCGCCGACTCCATTTGTCTCTACTCCCTGTATCACTTAGTCGAGTCTCTCAAAGAAGAGTCGTCTACCCGTGAGTCAAGGTCGCCCACTGGTATGAGGATCGATCCATCGTGTTGTCCGTGACAAGGAGGGTACGGGAAGCACCACTATCGTCAAGATCCTCCGTAAGCGGTGGAGGAGCGGGGCAACGGTCACAACAATGACACCCCTTCCGACGGACTTTCGACTATTGTCACACTGTGACACACCTGCACTCTCCTTCTTGGGTCTCACCGGCAGTATTGAGACAGTGGGGAGGGTGCCCATTGGACCTGTTTAGAACAGTGAAGACACTGAGAGTCTCAGGGACAAGTTTTTCTTTGACTCTATCGGGAGATCCAGGAGGAGTCCGAATTGCAAACACTAATGTTGTACTTTACGTCATTCTACACAAACATCGGCAAATTGTAATTTCTAAAGCCGGGTATATTAGTTTGTCTTTCCGAGTTCCTATAATCTGAATCTTTCTCCGTAGGAACTACCCAAAGGAAAAACAACAACAAGTAATAAAATAAAATAAAAAATAACCCTACATTGACGGAAGGGCATAACACAATCAAAGACGCCATGTTACTTCACTAAGCCGGTACATGCATTTATACATGTATTTATACAGGGGAAGGAGACTCTGGACGGAGGGTAGGGTGGGGGTAAGGAAAAACTGTATACACGGGACGACGGTAAACACTGGCTCTCGCTGTCGTATATACTCTAACATATAAGTGTACATGTACACAAACGAAGGGTCCATCGTGTCACCGTTACCTAGACGGACGGTCACGCCCTCTACGTCCTCTGTGCCCAAACTTGGGACCCAGTCGTTCTCGGGGACCTCATCCTTTACGACAGAGGTGATAAAGAGGTACCTTTTAAGGTACCTGTCTCTTCGGACAGCCCGAAGTCAGGCACCCCAGCGTTTCTCAGTTTGTGCTCGTTCGTACGTGTGCACAAACACACACTGGTGATAGTGTAAAACAACATCAGGAAAGAAGCAAGTAAGTAGACTCCCACCCATACGGATAAAGGTAGTCAGTTCAGACCTTGTGTTGGAACCTACACTACTTCCTTCGAAGATAAAGTGGTCGTGTACCAAATATGTTAATGACCGTAAAGTCTTTTTATTGAAAATTAATACTCTAATTTTTTGTAGTGATGGATCTGAAGAATTGGAGTGTAAGGGTGTACAGACGTCTGTAGACCCACGAGACGTTATGAAACTGGTTTGTCGCGTCCTTCTTTACCACGTCTGGTCGACACCCGTCAGAACACGGAGTGCCCACTTAAGGTGGCACCAGGTGTAAATGTGCACGTAGTTTGTGTGTCGGGTGACACTTGTAGAGTCTCACACTCCGTCCGAGGGACCAGTGGAATCGTAGGTCAATCAATATTTGCATCTGTTCGATGAAACTTCCCACAGTGTATGTCTCCTTCTCTTTATCATCTACGTTTACCACTGAAGTAGGAGCCATTCTCAGATTCGGTTAGTGACGGAGGGTTAAGGGTTAATTTCCTTTTGCTTACCTGGAGTATGCACCTTGGAACACACACACTCACAAACACACACACACACACACACACATCAGTAAAGTCAACATACCCTAATAAACACTGGGATACTTGACGTCGGGCGGTCCGAGGAGACAGGTACCCAAGAGGGCCGTTCTTATGACCTCATCTAATGGTACGGGAGGAGGTCCCCTGGAGGAACTGGAATACGGAATACAGAGAATGTGGAGGACGTAACCGTCCACCCAAGAAGTGGTGATCGTGATGGACCCTTCTGGTGTACTTTCGAATTTGGGTGGTTTATAATTTTCAGTGTACTAACTACCGTTCTTCTACTTTTCGTCATACCTAATGGTGTAACCTTTGTCTCTACTTGGTCGTCGACCAACATAATGGTATAGTTTCTCGTCTGGCAGGGTCAATATTAAAAACCCGTTTCATCTAAGTCCTGTAAAAGCTAATTCAGAAAAATTCGACGTAGCGACAAGTGAAGGTAGACCATATATAACACCGGACAAACGAGATTGCAATGTTGTCACACTTTAGGGGTCGAAACCGACACCGTCGCACACCGAGACCCACCGTAGACATTTGGTTACTGTGAAGATTTAACATGTTATTTGTCTTTTATGAAGTATCTTTGTTATAACTTATAACCTTACTGAAGTAAATAGATTGGTTAACTCGATTTGACAGTAGTACTTTACTCAGGACCTTGTCTTTTTTTGATGGTACGTCTTTATCGAAGACAACACAGGACTCAAAGGTTTTGAACAGAAGATCACGTTCACGATGAGTTATCTCAGGAGTGTTCGAGGTCTGAAAAACTAGGCACTTAAGAGTGTGTTCCCCGAAGAGTTAATTGGTACTGTTATGACCTTAATTTCCGTGTACTGTGACCTCAAACCCCAAAAAAAAATAAAGAAGGGAGAGAGAGGAATGGGTAGTAAAGAATGAAAAACAACAAAAACAAGTCAACGATTCGGTACAGGTTGAGAAACGTTGGGGTAGTTGAGATCGTACGGTCCGAGGAAACAGGAGGTGACGGAACACCTCAAACGAGTTTAAGTACAAGTAAGTCAATCACTACGATAGATTGGTAGAATAGGAGACAACGGGGAAAAGGAAAACGGAAGTTAAAAAGAGTCGTAGTCCCAGAAAAGGTCACTCAGTCGAGAAACGTAGTCTACGGGTTTCATAACCTCGAAATCGTAGTCAGGAAGGTTACTTATAAGTCCCAAATAAAGGAAATCCTAACTTACCAAAGTAGAGGACCCTCAGGTTCCTTGAGGGTTCTAAGAAGAGGTCGTGGTGTTAAGCTTTCAGGGGATATAAAAAACAATAAAGGATAAAAGAGTTTAACGGGAGACAAAGGCGAGTCTAATAATACAAGAAATTTACAGGACTGTCCTAAGTTCTGAAACAGTCGTGTATTATATGTCTGTCACTACTAAGAATGACAGAGAAACCATGACCTTTACAGTAAACGATAAATTGTTGCAGTTGACTGTCTTTGCGTTAAGATGTGTTCTTACCTTAAACACCGAATCGTACTCAAAATTATGCCAACTATTTTTCACTTACTCCTAAGAAACATCTAGGAGGACTCAGACACAAGTTTTCAAATTAAAATAAGGTAAATTACTTTCTAATTAATGGACTACGCATAATACGCACTACTTGTATGTCATGTGTACCTACGTTTCCATTTACAACATCACCGGAGGGGCTTTTATTCAAGTATAAGAGTCGTGGTCTAGGATATTTCTGCTAGAATAAACCTTTTTTTTCTATTAAAATCGTCTACACTAATTCGTAAAGTTCTACTCTAGTAGGACCTAATAAGGTCACTCAGGATTTAGGTTTCTGTATACAGGGATACTCTTTGGGTGTCTCCTCTTTCCATGTCACGTCTTCAGGCATCCTTCTACCTCTGTCTCCGACCGCACTACGTCGGTGTTCGGTCCTTGTGGACCTCGGTGGTCGTCGACCTTCCCCGTCCCTTCTGAGAACAGAGCTCGGAAGGATGTGCGCTCTCGAGACGGTCAGCGAACTAAAGTCCGAAGACCGGAGATCTGGGCATTCTATTACGTAAAGACAGTAAAATTCCGGGGTTCTGACACCATTAAACAATCTTGTCGGGATCTTTGGATTATTTTGTTCGTCTTTACTTTGAGGGTACTTCTCAAATATCATACATTATGTACTCTGGATACGTCGTACTTTCCGGAATGTCATATCCGTTCTTCGTTTGAACAAAGTTTATTTCTGTCAACCTTTCCGGAAAACTTTCTCCACACGGAACTAGTCTCCTGACCTTTAAAGTCCCGCATTCACCTCAATTCTGTCTCCCTCAATTCTTTTTATTTTATAGTCTCATTTAGACCCAGAACTCTTTCCTTCACTACAGCAGGTTTGAAGATTACGGAACTCGTAAATCAACACAAGTCTTTACGTCTTTCGGAGTTAGACCGGTTTATCTTTCCAGGAAACAACGAGCCAAATCTGATATCTCTTTCGTTATGAAGGGTAGAAGATGGATTTTAATTTGACAGAAATTTTGTATCTAAAAACTTTTTTTTTTTTTTTTTTGTGATCACTTTTCTTCCTTAATTTAAGTCTCTCCTTTCTTTATTAAAGTCCCTACACGACTTTCGAGACAGTACGGAACGAATGTATGTATATATGACAAACTGAATGTGATCAAAGAAAAACCCGAAACGATTACCGAGTCTCCCATTTGTAAGACGGACTTTATGTCCTCTGGACCAAGCTATGGAGTCAGCCCTTCTAGGGAACCTCTTCCTTTACCGTTAGGAGAGGTCATAAGAACGGACCTCTTAAGGCACACGACGTGTGATTCCCTGTAGACTCGTCCCTCTACGTTCGATATAATCAAAGGATCCGACAACGTTGTTTGGTGGTACTTGACCCATCGGAGGTTGTTATCCCTTCATAACCGAGTACCAAGATCTCTGTCTTCAGACTTTAGTTCCACAGGACCCCGGAGTAGGGGAGACGTCCGAGATCTCTTCTTAGAAAGGTGTAGAGAAGGTCGAAGGCCACTGAGGATCACACGGGACCTCAAAGAACAGATAATAGGTGCACTGAGGTCAGAGACGGAGGGAGCCGTGTACTGGGAGAAGAAACACGGTGGCTCAAGAGACGAACGTTCAAGTCAAGTCAAGTCAGCGAGTCAACACAGACTGAGAAACGTTGGGGTATCTGACGTCGCGTGGTCCGAAGGGACAGGTAGTGGTCGAGGGCCTCGAACGAGTTTGAGTACTGGTAGCTCAGCCACTACGGTAGGTTGGTAGAGTAGGAGACAGTAGGGGAAGAGGAGGACGGAAGTTAGAAAGGGTCGTAGTCCCAGAAAAGGTTACTCAGTCGAGAAGTGTAGTCCACCGGTTTCATAACCTCGAAGTCGAAGTCGTAGTCAGGAAGGTTACTTATAAGTCCTGACTAAAGGAAATCCTACCTGACCAAACTAGAGGAACGTCAGGTTCCCTGAGAGTTCTCAGAAAAGGTTGTGGTGTCAAGTCTTCGTAGTTAAAAAACCGTTCCCGGGTCGGATTTGGTCCTATTGTATTGAGATTGATGAATTGTGAATCTTTTTGGGGACAAAGGTTTAGTCCACTGTAGAACTCCAAGACCCATCTGTAGTCAAACTTTCCTAGTATAAAGATGGGTGACCTGTAGGATAAATGTAAAATTAGGTGTCCCGGATCAAGTCCCAAACTACATTTTACTCGTTGTTGATTAAAAAAATCGTAAAAAAAGGGGGTTCTTGGGTGGATGTTATGTCCTCTGTGTCCTCTTCGTCCAAGCTAGGGACCTAACCCTTCTAGGGGACCTCTTCTTTAAACATGGGGTGAGGTCATAAGGACGGACCCTTTAGGGTACCTGTCTCCTCGGACCGTCCGATGTCAGGTATCCCAACGTTTCTCGGTCTGTACTGACTTACTGATTCGCACGTTAACAAAACGACTGTTTCCCTCATGTGGATATTACAGGTAATTGAAACATCTTAACGGTTTTCTATACTGTTCCTTTCTTCCCCTTAACCTTCTCTCTGAAAAGTCCACAACAGAGGTTCACATTTAGGTTTCAGACATGTCCCGGATCCTCCAGACCCTTCTAAACTGGGACCGGACGGAGGAGGAGGGACCTGGTCAGAAGAAGGTCTAAGAAATCCAGGGTAAGGTATGGTAAGTGGGTTTTATAGGGAGAGAAATGAGAGGTGCATTGATTGACGTGTAGTAATCGAGGAACCGATTTTCTACTATAGGTGAAGATTTTCTATTACGGAGGGGTCTAGGGGACATAGAATGATAGAAAGAAAATAACCGTCGACAGTGTCAAACCTTGTAATAAAAATCATTATGTTAACAAACGAAATACAGAGACAGAGGTAGTCTGGTCCTCGAGGTATCTCTACAAATGGATTGTCCGAGTTTCTTCAATAGGGGTCGTAGAGTCCATCTAAAGTCCAGGAAGATATACTGTTGAGAAGTCTATAAAATTCTGGTGACATTCTACAGAAGGAGGATTGTCTGGTACATACAGAAAGTCACTTATATGGAACAGGAAATTCCGTGGGGTCACGAGTCGAGACGGGACATAGACGAATCGTATTCCTACCTCTTGTTGTCTCCCCACAACTTCCGGTAGCCGGTGGTGGTAGGACCGTCCACACGTCCGACAGGAGCGAGACTAAGACAGTAATTGGTCGAAAACCTAGTGTTGGACAGGACAGGAGACGTCACACCAGATATGTGTTCACAACCGATACACCCAGAGAGGGTAGGAGACGTCTGACGTCGTGGTGGGTCGAGAGACCGACGTCTGGGAGACAAAGTGAAGTCGAACTTCGGTCGAGGGACCGACTCCAAGGTACCGACCACCGGTCGAAACCCCGTCTGTCTCATCGTCCGCCCCACCTGGTGGTCACGACGACGTCCTTCTGGTAGTCTACCCGACACTTAGTAAAGTGTATGACTAACTACTGAACGGAGACTTGGAAGATTTGATACTACGAGTTTTATTTTACCGAACATACACACGCGTGCGAACACTGTGAGGACTCTCTTAAGCACTTCCTGTCTAAGCCTCTGAACTTGAACGAGACTACGACGTATGTTGGGGTAAGAGTCGGGAGATTGTGACAAGGATAAATCTAACTTTCACTTTCACAATCAACGAGTCAGGACAGGTTGACAAAACCTTAGGTACCCGACATCGGACGGGCCGAGGAGACAGGTATCTTAAGAGATCCGTTCTTTTGACCTCACCCAACGGTAAGGGAAGAGGTCCCTTGGAAGGGCTAGATCCCGAGTTTGGACCCAGAGGACGTGACATCCGTCTAAGAATTGTGTCTGTGACCCTTTTGGGAGGACAAATCTAACGGTAATTGGTTTTAGAGGTCCAGTGAAGGTCCGACTACGATTTAATGTCAAGAGGAACTTGAGTACTCGAAGAAAAAATTATAGTCTGAACTAAAAATTTTAATAAGGATGGTGTAGAGTAAACGACTTCAACCAGGTATGAACGTCATTCAACTCCATTGGTGACATGTACTAAAAAATTTTAATTTTAGATCGAGCAGGTATTGCCTTTCTTCGATCGTAGAGAATTCGTCTACTTCGGGAAGGAGACTCGTCTCCCAGACCTTAGGTCGGGGGACTTCGAGTTCCGGTGAAGGAGGTGTAACCAACGAACTGTGACTTCAAAGAAGTTCGGAGCAGTTGGAGGGACAAGGGGTCAAAGAGTTGACATTTTAATCCCTGATATTCCGGATGGAGTTTCCCCATGGTACTCGAAATAAAATAAAAAGAAAAAAATTTTAATTAAATAAATAAAATTAACCTCCGATTAATGTTATAACATCACAAAGAAACGGCATGTAACTGTAACTTACTCCATTTCTCAACTCTTAGTACCGTCCCCGTAAGAATTATAAATCATTTACAATCGATAATTATAATAAGGACGTAGGTAAATACTGATTTTAGTGGGTGTGGTCGTAAAAGGAATCGTCTAGTAAAATAGTCTACTGGCGATCGGACCAGCGACGGGTTTAGTAATTCGCGATTACTTTTGAAGGACAATGCTTCTAAGGAGAAAGGAGAAGGAATAGCAATAGGTTACTACTGTACGAAACTTTCAGAGTGTTTATGCGATGAAGGGAAACTATTGTTGCATCACGAACTCTTAGCGGTCACGTGGACTACAAAATCTTGTCGAAAAGGAGTTACATTAGTGGTTAGGGTCTTCCTTATTGTCCGGAGTCTGAGTTTCTCTCCTTTTAGTCCTTTATCTCCGTGTCTGGGGTAAAGGGTTGACACTAAGTACCTACGGTCTACAATCACGGAAAAGAGAGTCTTACCGAGATTCCTGTAGACAACCCTTCTAATCTAATTCATTTCAATTCGTCCGAATACAATTCCGACACCTTAAGAATGTCAGGAAAGTCGGTACACCTCGGGTACTCCAGGGTCACGGGGAGACCTACCCCACCAGACCGGTCACCTGTCTCACACCGGGAAGTCCTAAGGAACGATCAGGCATTACCCGGTACACACTCCAGTCCAATTATCTGAATAGAACTCGGAGTAATGGGAGTTGAGACTTTGTCCTTACCATGGACGGTAGACATAGTCTGTCTACTGAATACAATTTTAGGACTCGTGTGATAGTTCGAGAATCATCCACGAGTTACTTACTAGTGACTTGAAGAATATATTGTACCCTAGCCGAAATTGTATTCAGATACTAACAAAATTCAAAAGAATTCATAAAGAAATAAATAAAAACCGACACGACCCAGAAGCAAGGACGGACCCGAAAGAGATCAACGCCACTCGTGCCCCGATGAAAAGTGACCCCACACGACCGAAAAGCAACGCTCCCGAAGAGAAGAACGTCTCGAAGTCATCAATCAACATCGTGAGTCCAAGGTGTCAACACTGAGCGTCCGAGATCCCGCGTCCGATTCAGCAAAACCGTGCACCCGAGTCAACGAGGTCCAATACACCCTAGAAGGACTTGGTCTCTAGTTGGGGGGCCCAGGGGACATTACCGTCCGCCTAAAAGTGACGTGGTGGTCCCTTCAGGATTCGGACACTAAGCCAGATTGTTCAAATCAAGACACCAAGAATCAAAGTTTATAAGATATCAGAAATTTGTAAAGAAAGAGAGGTTTTGAGTCAAACTCACTAAGTTTATTTTTAACAAAATAAGGGTTACATTCTGTGGATGGTCCCCACATACGGATCATCACACAGATTTATCATTTATAATGTGTAAAGGGATTTCAAATAAAGTACGAAGTCCACGGGGGATACCAGGTCTTTACTACAAACATACATTTTATCCTGTAAGTGTGTTAATCTCTCTAAAAGGATCTCTCTGAAAACGTTTGAACTCCCGTCCCAATTTTATCTGGGACGTTTTTGTACTACCTACCATGGGACCCGTTTGAGGACCTGGACCCTCCCGTTTCCGTCCGTTTGGGGACCCCATAAACGGTCTTGACCCTCTCTGAACACACAGACTTCCTCTTCGTAATCAAACCATCTCTTTTCCGACTTACCCCTCCTACAGTCCATTATTTACGACACTAGCGAGGGAAGAAGGAGGTGGGACTGGGGCCTAGAGAGATCCAACGGGTAATTAGTTAAGGTTCAATTCTTGGTCTCTCGTTTTCACAGAGTAACATATATACCGTGGGAATCTTCGGACCAGGGACCCGTGTCTCTTCCCGATGTGTTCCAAGAAAAAAAAAATATATGAAATGTTATGACATAACCAAAACGGTATGTAGTTGTACTTAGGCGGTGTCCACATGTGTGACTACTTCGTTTACGGCTTGTACTGAGGTTTCTCTTGGGGTACTTTTTATAGGTCAATCATGGATGGAACGTTCTTGTCCTCCATTAAAACCGATTACGGATTTCTGTCTTAACAAAACAGTAGACCTCGAAATAATTAGGGATTGGTATTATTATAATGTTATTAGTTACCGTACTGGGGTGGAGTATTATAAATATTACAATCTTTTTTACTCTCCTTATGTTAATATTACGTACACGACCGAATCGACAGTCTCTAAAATACAACAAATCCCTTATGAATCGAATGACTCGACCTCTTCCGTTACCGTGGGACGAGGTCATGAGAACGGACCTTTTAGGGTACCCACCTCCTAGGACCATCCGACGTCAGGTACCCCAGCGTTTCTCAACCTGTACTGACTTACTTAACTGAACTTCGATAGGAACAGAGGTACTTATTTACCACGAGTAGAACTTCCCTTTCCCCTCCCTACTCTCCTTCGTCATTAATCTCGTAAAAATGAAAAAGAAAGTCAAACTAAATCACACATAAGTCATATGTGGTTTGATCAGTACCCGACCAGTCAATATGGAGTTATTTCGACTCTTATTTTTTCTTTTTTGTATAAGGAAAAAGTGTGAGGGTAAGTTGTTGTACTTCAGACAACGAACCGAAAGTCTGTAAGTTGAAGGTTTACAAAAGGTCTTACACGATACCTGGATTCACCCTGTGTCAGGATGGAAAGGTTTCCTACCTGACATTACTTCACTTCCTCTGGAAAGACCCAGTAGATGGTCGTGTTCTTTACCCTAAAGACCTAGTATACCATCAAGAGGAAATTAAAGGACTCCTTGACGATATGACCGAATGTATCACCAACATGGTCAATGTAAGTATTGTAGGAGTGGTTGTGAACGATAAAAAAAAAAAAAAATACTGTCGGAAAGATTGTTCACATTCCATTATGGAGTAACACCAAGACTAAACTTAAAGGGACTATTAATCACTACAACTCGTGAAGAAGTATATGAAGAACTGGTGAACCTACAGAAGAAACCCTTTCAGAGATAAGTCTAGGGACCCGAAAGGTCCACGTGTCACCATTCCTTAGGAGACGGTTATGTCCTCTACGTTCTCAGCACCCAAGTTATGCACCTAACCCTTCTAGGGGACCTCCTCCTTTACCGTTGGACGAGGTCATAAGAACGGACTACTTACGGTACTTGTCTCCTCGGACCGTCTGATGTGAGGTACCCCAACTTTTCTTAGCCTGGGTCGATTCGGCGATTTGTGAGTACGTGCGATAAACCTGGGGTCAAAAATTTAACAAAAAGAAACAACGACAACAACCAAAAGTAAAACAAAGACCCAAAACAAAACAAAACAAAACAAAACAAAACGACAACTTAGCATGCTTAAGGAACATATAAAACCTATAATTGGAGAATAACCTATATACCAAACGTTTACAAAAAAGGGTAAAATAGTAAAAGGAAAAGTAAATGACTACCAAAGGACACGACACGTCTTCGAAAAAAAAAAAAAAAAAAACCAGAGGTATCGAGGTAAGTGAATAAAAATGAGAATGACGGAAACGAAAACCACAGTTTAGGCTCCTTAGTTACGGTTATAGTTACGGTTCCTCGAATGATGAATGCAAAAGAGGATCCTAAGAATGTCAAAGTCTAGAACATAAGTTCAAAGTTAGGTAAAACTCCACTAATAAGACACACCACATTCTACACTTAGGTCAAAGTAAGAAGACGTACACCTATAGGTCAGAAGGGTCGTGGTCAATAACTTCTCTGATAGGATAGGGGTAACTCGTACGAAAACAGGAACAGTTTATAATCAACTAACATATACGTTCCCAAATAAAGATCTGAGATAAGACAAGGTAACCAGACACACAGATATAAATACGACTATGATATGGTAAAACTAATGATATCGACACATCATATCAAAGTTTAGTCCTTCAGACTTCGGAGGTCGAAACACGACAAAAGAGTCTGAACGAAACCGATAATCCTAAAAATCATCAAGGTATGTTGAAAATCCTAAAAAAAAAAGGATACAGACACTTTTCATCTTCTTTGTTTCGACGGAGGACGGATATCAGTGATTTTGGAAATGAGTGGATCTACCTATTTAGTGATTCAAATACTATAGAATAGGATCATATAAACTGAAAATCGTTTCGCCCTCCTTTATTCGGAAGAGAAAATTAGATCTCGTATTGTGTTTATAACATAAGATAACCGATTGTCGTCTCAACCCGTGTGTCTCAAGTGAAAATAAGGTTTTAAGAAAAGATATGTAAACACTGTCAAGGTGTCTTTCAAAAAAAAAAAAAGAAAATTGTGTCTCTGAGAAAGATCATATAGAGTTTAACGAGACATTTAATAAATTAGGTTGATGTCACTGTAGAGGACCAGTTCTACTCGCGATTGACCCTTTATAGAAGGTTCCACTATCTTTTACTGTTTATTCTAGATTTGTTTCATGTTTTCTACCAACGGTTTACAAAACAAAACTACGGGAATCGTGAAATATCCAAGTAGACGAATAATGGGAGTACAACACGTGTCACTTATTGTTTAAACCTTTCCAGTCTTGATTATTATAGGGGAAACTGATTTCTATCTATTTATTTCGTTCTTTTCGTTCAGAATTTAACAGTTCAGGAACACCCTTCATAATGGTCTCGGGATATTTACCCATGACTCCTAGAAACAAGTGTCTAAAGTCCCGAAAGGGAATAGAAAACCAAATTCTTTCTACTTACCGAAACACTTACGAGATAGAAAAAAAAAGGGGGAATTGTTAAAACTCTATGTTCCGTTTGGTCACTAGTGTGTTAACACACGACTAAAATCCGAGGAAATAAGGACGAAACGTTGTTTTCGATAACAAACGTTGGATTATTATAACATTCTTCCCTCTCCCCGCCCTTTCTTTGTTTCCAGAAAGGAGATGTCTATCTTTAAACCGAAGTCATGTCCGGTCTCTCTCGTTCGTCCCGCGTAAAGGAGACCCTTTACAAAAGGTTGAAAAAAATCGAAGTAAAGGATCGTACTACGGAATCGTACTTAATGAGTACTTTTCTAACTCCGACCACCTACTGTTGAAACGGTCTCCTTCGGAATGCAAACTAAGACACCGAGGAGTAGTGAGTAATGTGAGGTACGGGTCAGACCAAAAACATAAAAATAAAAGAATGTCAGAAGAGAAGGAGGTCCCTAGGTAGTCCTCGTTGAGTCCCTTACCTCTTAGGTACCTAGACTATTCTCACTTAATTTTCTTGGAGACTCTTTACTACCCACTCCCCCCACTTCTCCATCATTGTGAGTCTTAATTTTTCTGAAAGAAGGATATATTGTCAAACTGATCGTAAAAAGATTTATACATTAACAAACGTCAAGTCTTCCTATATCAGTTTTCTACTGAATTCAAAAAGTGTAGTCCCAAAATTTACACATAGCTAAAACTTTCGGATTGTATTAATGGTTCTAAACTACGTCAAACGTTCGGAATTTGACATATCTTAAGATTACTTCTATACGGATTCTCGGTCTTTAATGTCAATAGTAGGGTTATGGAAAAGACACCACTTTTAAAATTTTAGGTACGGTAAATTCGTAACGATTAAACTTGTTTTACATGAAAGGAATTCCGGAGTCAGTGTCTTTAATGGATGTTTGTTTACTATACAAACTAACAATTTTTATCGAGTTCCAAAGTACTCCAAAAAAAAAATTCTCTACTTATACCTATTGAGGTAACAATAAAAGTTCCGGTTAACCTCTCCTATCCTCTTATATTATAAAAATAAAATTCAATCTTCCTTCATTCATGTGTAGAACAAAAACGGATAATGCTCTAGTTTCATCTACGAACTCGTGGAGTAACTAAAGTTTCCGTGAGACAGTAGTTTAATGATGGCATTTTTTTTTTTTTTTTTTTTTTTCTCCTCCTCCTTTCTCTCCTTGTAAAATTTTGACCTTATCATCGTCCGGGGTTTGATAGTCTAAAGAAAAAGAGTTTTCAAAACAGTATTAGTTAGTAGGTAAAAAGGTCAAATACTGGAATGTCTCATAAAAAGGATTCATTGAAAAAGTTACCCGTATAAAAGAAGGATTTCGTTATCCATAGGACAAACTTGAGTTCGGTAAAATACCTAGGTAATATAGGAAATATTACAAAGTCACGGTAATTAAGAGGTAGGTCATCTAACGGGTTTCCTATTTAACAGTTTAGTACTTAATAAGAACTCTACATTGTCATAAGAGTTTTAATAATTTTTAAAAACTTACCAAAAGTACAATAACAACAAGTCAACGGTTCAACACAGGTTGAGAAACTCCGGGGTACCTGACGTCGCTCAGTCCGAAGGGACAGGATGTGACAGAGGGTCTCAAACGAGTTCAAGTACGGGTAACTAACCCACTACGATAGATGGGTAGAGTAGAAGACGACGGGAGAAAAGGAAACCGGAAGTTAGTAAGGGTCGTAGTCCCACAAAAGGTTACTTAGGTAAGAAGTGTAAAAAAGACTGTATTTTTGGTTATTACAAAACGATCTATTCCTTTCTCTTCCACCCCTGAAATGATACTTATTAGTATTACCACTATTACTGGTTGGATCTATCGTATAATTTTTCGTCTCTGTAATGAAACAGTTGCTTCCAGGCAGATCAGTTTCGATACCAAGAAGGTCATCAGTATATACCTACCCTCTCAACCCGACATTTCTTTCGATTCACGGTTTCTTAATTACGAAAACTCGACACCACAACCTCTTCTGAGAACTCTCAGGGAACCTGACGTTCCTCTAGGTTGGTCAGGTAGGATTTCCTTTAGTCAGGACTTATAAGAAACCTTCCCTGACTACGACTTCGACTTTGAGGTTATGAAACCGGTGGACTACGTTTCTTGACTGAGTAACCTTTTTCTGGGACTACGACCCTTTCTAATTTCCGTCCTACTCTTCCCCTACTGTGTCCTACTCTACCAAACAACCGTAGTGGATGAGTTACTTGTACTCAAACTCATTCGAGACCCTCAACTACTACCTGTCCCTTCGGACCGTCAGGTACCGCAGTGTTTCTCAGTCTGTCCTGACTCGATGACTTGACTTGACTTGATTATTACTACTATTCTCGTGTAAAAGGTTATCTTTTGGTTACCCTTTGTGGTCTCCCGTCAACTCAGTAGATTGATCCCTAGTCGTCTGATACCGGGTGTCCGGTTTAGGTCGGACGGTCGAGGAAAATATTTATTTCAAAATAACCTTGTGTCAGTGTGAGTAATCAAATGAGGAACAGATGTCGACGAAAACACGATGTTCCGTCTCCTCAGCAAAAATTGTTTCTTACAATAACCGTACGTTTCGTATTTTACAAATAATAGGTCAAGAAATGTCTTTTTTTAACGGTTGGGCACGAGATAATCAAATAGATAAATCTTAGACGTGACTAATGACTGGGTTTGCAGGTTTAGTTTTGTTTCTAAGGATTTATTATGTGTCCATAAACGTACTCTTTTTTTCAACCTAAAATATGGGACCTCGTTGTAGGTAAAGAATATACCAAACGTTTACTGTCTTCGTAGGTCTCCAAAGTTGTTGAGTTTTCATTTATCAAAAAACAAAAAACAAAAAGACACTGACCGTACTAGGTCTGAAGTGTCCCTAAGTGACACGGTCTGGTCACTCCTAATACCTTAAGGGAGTCGACGGACACCACAACGTGTCTGTTCCACCGGGTCTTTCCTAAACTCTTACACGTATTACTCTAGTTCTTGAGGAGACACCCTCTGAGTCTCTCAATAACGTCTTATGAATAATAAGAGAGTGTTGAAAAAGAAAAGTACGTATATGTCCTATCAACTTTTTTTCGTGTTGAGAGGATTGATAGTACTTCGTCCTGTGTAAAACCCGACTAAAATTTAGTAAGTTCTGGACCCAAGCTAAGAATACAGTCCTTCTAGGGGATCTCTTCCCTTACTGTTGGGCGAGGTCATAAGAACGGACCTCTTAAGGCACCTGTCTCCTTGGACCGTCCGATATCAGGTCCCCCAGTGTTTCTCAATCTGTGTTGACTCACTGATTGTGTGTGTGTGATGTTTCATCTAAAGTTTTCCTTTATGTTGTGTCGGTTCTCTGGTGGAACCGATAACCACTTCCTGTCCCTGCGGACCGTAAGAGGTCAGGTACCTCAGCTTCTCAGCCTGTGTTGAATCGTTGACTTACTGTCGTTAACAGTTCTCACATCGAAACTTTCCCTAAGTCAATTCGGGACATTTAATTAGAGAAACTGTTCTGATCCTACTGATTATATTATCCAGTAGATCAGGGTTTGGACGAATTCTCACTTTCACCGTACTCATTATTAATTCGGTCAGCTATCTATATCACGTCCTGAGAGGGTATACTTGGCTACACGCTAGAGGGTATACTCGTATTAGTACTACCGTGGACAATGACGGTCACCAAACTTTCACGAACCGAAGTTCCGACTCGATCTTATACGTCACGGAAACACTCTTACTGTTCTTCCACGACGCAAGACACCGGTCGATCTCTGTCCGAGGGGAAGGAAACCCGCCCACGTCTGGAGGTTATATACTGGTCCTTGTTGGTATACACTGACAGGAAAAGTTGTCGTCTCACCATAGTCATGATTTTTATCCAAGTACCCCTACTTAGAACAAGTCATAAACGTCATAAAGTCGTGACTAGATTTTAGTGATGATCAACTTGACGATGTAATACCCATCTATCTTTTCTAACAACAAGTCAGTGATTCAACACAGACTGAGAAACGTTGGGTACCTGACATCGCACGGTCTGAGGAGACAGGAGGTGACAGAAGACCTCAAACGAGTTTAAGTATAGGTAACTCAACCACTACGATAGATTGGTAGAGTAAGGGACAACGGGGGAAGAGGAAAACGGAAGTTAGAAAGGGTCGTAATCCCAGGAAAGGTCACTCACCCGATAAGCGTAGTTCACCGGTTTCATAACCTAGAAGTCGAAGTCGTAGTCAGGAAGGTTACTTATAAGTCTTAACTAAAGGAAATCCTAACTGACCAAACTAGAGAAACATCAGGTTTCCTGGGATTTCTCAGAAGAGATCGTGGTGTTAAGTTTTCGTATTAAAGTAATCGAGAGTCGGAAGAAATACCAGGTTGTAAGTGTAGACATGTACTGATGACCTTTTTTGTATCGAAACTGATATACTTGGAAACAACGTTTCACTACAGAGACGGAAAATTATGCGATACAAACAATATTTACCTTTTCTAGTCCAACATAACTTTGTTTAAATCTGTCTAGAATTATTATCGAATATCAAATCTGTTCTTAACACACTACAGACACACAAATTTTTATATTGAACTTTGAAGACTTTCTTTAATATATAAGACTTTGGACGTTAGTAGAGTTAGTATCCTTATAACCGAAAATCTAAACTGGTCTGTATATACCCCGACGTTTCTCAGGCTGTGTTTACTCGTATAGGTCTGGAAAACCCCCTTTCATTAAACCTAAAACAGGTGAAGGAAAAGGTATATTAACAACACCAAGTAGGGGTAAAGAGGTAATTATGACGGGTCTACTGTCTTTTCTCCCTCGTTTCCTTTTATCTTCGAGACTCTATCTCCTTATGTCGTTCCACTAGTTCTAGAGTTATTCCCATAGACACGGTAAAGTATATCAAGAAGACTGGTATTCGACATCGTCTGGTGAACCAGACGATAACAAGAGGTACAAGGACCGTCTGAGATTCGAAAAATAAACCTTTCTGACCACGAGTTTGTTCAGACGGAACTTCGTATGTCTGTGTGTTGTCCGAACGGTTCTGGGAAGTGTGAATCGACTCACTTCCGAGAGAAGAGGAAACGAGTTCCGACTACCTCTTCGTTTATTTTGGGTGAAACAGTGAAATAAGAAAAGAAAAGACGGTCGAGGGGAAAAGGAAACCCAATTGAATTAAAGTAAGTAAATACTTGGACTATTGAAGAGGTGTAATAAAATTTGAAGGAAATCGTGACTACTTAACAAAACAGTAATAGTAAAACACTTTTCCTCCCTTACTCTTAAAAATAAACTTTACATTTTTTTTTTTTCAGAAATCCTAAGTGATTCTGATCATTGTCACCACTGTAACTCTCCTCAATCGACTTACCTGTCCTCTACCTCAATCTTCTGAAAATCAACACATCGAGGCTAAAAAAAGTGAATGTCGTATATACTTAAACAATGGCTAAAAATTCTCAATTCAACTTTATAATGAATTTTAGTTTTACTTCTGTTTTCTATCGTCATAAGTAATTGTCTACGAAGGAGTTGTGACAGAAGGTGTCTTCCTAAAACCTTCAGATCGTTCGTAAGTGAAAAGACTCTCTTATACCAACTGTACTAAGACAAACTCGAGAATTATTTACAATGGACAGTGAAACGACTCAGTAGGAACCTCCTCTACTTTAAAGCATAGACGTACATTCCTAAGACTAGATCTAAAGTTTAATTCTCATTATTCCAAGGTCGGAAAGCCCATGACGAACCAGAGAACTCCGACAGAGAGACGGTCTCAAACAACATCTGTCAGTGTGAAAAGGATCAATAACTATCACCTCACATAAACCCTGAGTAAGTATTCTCCTTGCCCCCGTGGACGAGACGTGTAAGACCCGTCGACTAGTGTTCCCACTCGTTCTGGAAGCGAGACGGGTCACCTCAGTTGTATTGGCTCCTTTACCATTGGATGTCTGTGGTACAGTCACGTGACAGTGTCCACTTTATATGCCATGTCTTGTCCTGTGTCTATTGACATCTCAATACACCCTCCTGTCCTCTTCCTCATCCATAGGAGCGGACTCTGTCTAGCTCCTTCTCCACAAGTACGAGTAAGGGTATCTTTGACGTAATTCTCCGGCAAATCCACGGAGAGGTATGAGAGAACCCCTTTTCTTTTTTTCCAGTGGTACGACACAGAACTTCCGACTCTCTGTAACCAGTTACGTAGTATTATCTTGAGGCGTGTTTCGTCGTAGGTCAGGAATCTTACGGGTAAGGTAGAGGGCGGGAGAGACCCTCAAGGTAACCTCCCAGTACTCCTTTAACTGGTCGAGAAAAAGGTCATCAGTACATACCTACACTCTCAACCTGACACTTCTTCCGACTCGCGGTTTCTTAACTACGAAAACTTGACACCACAACCTCTTCTGAGATCTCTCAGGGAACCTGATGTTCCTCTAGATTGGTCAGGTAAGATTTCCTCTAGTTGGGCCCCTAAAGAAACCTTCCTTACTACGATTTCGACTTTGAGGTCATGAAACCGGTGGAGTACGCTTCTCAACTGAGTAACCTTTTCTGAAACTACGACCCTCCCTAAGCCCCGTCCTCCTCTTCCCCTACTCGCTCCTACTCTACCGACCTACCGTAGTGACTGAGCTACCTGCACTCAGACTCACTTGAGGCCCTCAACGACTACCTGTCCCTCCGGACCGCACGACGCTAAGTACCACCGTGTTTCTCAGTCTGTGCTGACTCGCTGACTTGACTTGACTTGACTTGGTCTTGTTTCATAGAGAAAGGTCTATAGACAAGGTCGTAAACCCTAGTACATCACAATATCTCAAGAGACCGAACGAAAAAACAAAACAAAACAACTTAATGAGTGGTGACTTGTTTTTAAGAACTCGTTCGAAGAAAAAACTCAGTCAAACCCTTGTTATTAAAACCCTTCCCAAGAAGGACCGTCACTCTTTTTTTTAAATTGTTATTATGTAATAGGTAAAAATACTGAAGTAACTTTTACTTCCTACTTGTATACTACTTTGACTCAAACAATAATACTTCCTCCACGATAGTACGTCTTATAATTCTCGTCCTTTTTTTTGGTTTTTAGTTGTTCATCCTGATATAGTTTAATTATCGAATACGTGTCGCTTCTTCTGACAGTTACGTTACTTTTCCGTCGGATACCTTACTTTCTTTTATAAACTTTTAGTATATAGACTGTTCCATAATCTCCTCTCACTTTTTCAACCGAATTTTCAGTTGTAAGTCTTTTGATTCTAGTATCGTAGGTCAGGGTAGTGAAGTACCGTTTATCCACCCCTTTGTCATCTTTGTCACCGCCTGAAATAAAAAGACCCGAGGTCTTAGTGACGTCTACCACTAACGTCGGTACTTTAATTTTCTACGAATGAGGAACCTTCCTTTCAATACTCGTTGAATCTGTCGTATAATTTTTCGTCTCTGTAATGAAATGGTTGTTTCCAGGCAGATCAGTTCCGATACCAAAAAGGTCACCAGTACATACCTACACTCTCAACCAGATATTTCTTTCGACTCGTGACTTCTTAACTACGAAAACTTGATACCACAACCTTTTCTGAGAACCCTCAGGGAACCTGACGTTCCTCTAGGTTGGTCAGGTAAGACTTCCTCTAGTCAGGACCCACAAGTAACCTTCCTGACTACAACTTCGACTTTGAGATTATGAAACCGGTGGACTACGTTTCTCGACTGAGTAACCTTTTCTGGGACTATGACCCTCCCTGACCCCCGTCCGTCTCTTCCCCTGCTGTCTCCTACTCTACCAACCTACCGTAGTGACTGAGCTACCTGTACCCAAACCCATTTGAGGTCCTCAACCACTACCTGTCCCTCCGGACCACACGACACCAAGTACCCCAACGTTTCTCAGCCTGTACTGACTCGCTGACTTGACTCGACTTGACTAATTATAAGTTTTATATATTTCTTGAGTATGTTGAGTTATCGTTTTTATCTTAGCCTAATTTTTATCCATCTCTTTGACTTATCTGTAAAAAAAAGTTCTTCTGTACGGTTTTCGGTTGTCCATGTACTTTTCCATAAGTAGGAGACTAGTGATTAGTGGTTTCTTCACATTTAATTTTGATTTCACTTTATAGTGGAGTGTGGACGATATTACATTTAACCACGGAGGTGATACCGTTTGTTATACCTCCCAGGAGTTCTATAATTCTCTTGATGGTATGAAGATTCATTTAAAGGTTTCTTTTCCTTTTATCCTAGGGTTTCTCTAAAGAAGTGGTAGTATAAATAATAAGTAAAAAGTATGTACTAATCAGTGTTATCGGTCTATACCTTCGTTAGATTTACAGTTACCTATTTATCTATTTCTTCTTACACCGTCTATTTATGTCACCTTATAGTAAATCGGTATTTATTTTCATTTCGGACTGTAAACAAATTAGGCTCGTCTACTCAGTCTGTCTCTTTCTATTTATGAGATACTATAGTGAATATACACTTTAAAATTTTTTGGTTTACGTATCTTTGTCTCTGATCTCCTCTCTAATGGTCTCCGACTCCCCACCCCTTACATCGCTCTACAACCAGTTTCTCATGTTCGAAGTCAACAATTTAGTCAAGATCCAAGATCCTAGTACATGTCACACCACTGATATCAATCATTATGATATGATATAGGAACTATCGACGATTTTCTCATCGTCGACAGACACACACACACAAACTAATTTAATCACTCATGATATCAACCCGGTTCAACTAGATATCTAGATTGGTAGTATTTCTTAAACTTCGTGACGGTAAATAATCTTATTTGTTATCATTGACTTTTCAATTACGACATCCTAATGATATGGGAATTTCTAATATCTTGTTCGGTACACTTATCTGTTGAAACCTTTTGACTCAGATTTGTCATATATTCTTTCACATAATGACCAGGTTTTTACACCGAAAGTAAAACTGCTCTTTACAGTTTTACAGTTTTACTGCACAGTGAAACTCTTGTCACATTTCAAAAACATTCAAAACATTTCAAGTAACATTCAAAAACAAATAGTTACCTATATCCTAAGAGGTCCGTAGGGACCACCGAGTCTGCCATTTCTTAGACGGATGTTATGTTCTCTGACCCCAAGTCAGGGACCCAGTCCTTTTAGGGGACCTCTTCCCTTACCGTTGGGTGAGATCATTAGAATGGACCTCTTAGGGTACGTGTCTCCTCGGACTCCTCGATGTCAGGTACCCCAGCATTTCTCAGTTTGTGCTGACTCACTGATTGTGTGTGTACCCTAAGAGGTATTCGGTCCTAAAACTTTATGGGAAAGGACCGAAATCTTTACCAAAGGGACCATCGAGTTTACAATTTATCACACGGGCGTTATGTCCTCTGACCCCAAGTTAGGGACCCAGCGCTTTCCGTACCGTTGGGTGAGGTCATGACAAAGGATCTTTTAGGGTACCTACCTCCTCGGACCACCCGACGTCAGGTACCCCAGTGTTTCTCAACCTGTGTTGACTCTTTAATCTTCATAAATAGATTAACTTATTTATAAATAAAATAATCGTAATCTTTATAATTAGACCCACCCACATGTCTTCTAAGATCCGGTTTTACCTCTTCTATTCACGAAACAAGGTATAAACACGTCCTCCAATCAGACGGTTGACTAACGACCATGTAAACTACGTACGCTACTTGAAAAATTTTCTCCATAAAAATAGAGGAAAGATAAGTACTTTAAGTCTCCACAACTCTGAAATCCAATTGTCCCGAGCCAGACTACTTCATAAGAAGTGCAGTTGTCTTTTTATCTCTTGTTTCTATCGTCCAGTATGTGTATGTTAATTCAAGAGGGGTCAAAGGTGAGGGGGGAGGGTAATGTGAGTGGACGTTCAGGTGAACCAAGATGTAGGTTTCGACAGTACTTGGACTCATTAAGAGTGGTAGAGGAGATACTCAGTGAGGTTCTCCGGAAGTAGGGTGGGGAAGAAACCTAAAGTGGAGGAAATACGACTGGGGTCTGTCAGGTGAAAGTTAGGTCGTCGGTATCACTATAAAATCTTCGTATCGTTCTAGTACAGTCAGGGACGAATTTTAACTTAGGTCAATTCCATTCTAGGTACGAGGAGACGTTCTGTCCCATAGACATGGTAGAGCGGTGGAGACTCAGGCTTAGACATGTAAGTCCAGACTGACAATGGGAGTAAGTGGCGGTAGATCGGTAAGCAGAGAGAGAGGACACCAGTACGATTCAAACTAGGGGAACGTGTCATATAAAAACGTGACTAAGAAGGAAAAAGAACTTATACAAATGAGGTCTTGAAATAACCCGTGGGTAAGTCAAAGTTGACTTTATAAGGGAGTGTCACCGGAGGAGCCGGAAGGACCTATTTGGTCGTGACGAGAGTCGTCGTGGTTCAGTAGGAAGTAGTTTCATACAAAAGAAGAATCGTTAATGGATACAGATATCAGTACAAAAAATTAGACAACTACCTAAAGTACAGACAAATAGTGAGGGACCCTCCTTCACTCTGGGAACTTCTGTGTTCGTCGTAGACCAAGAACGACACAAGAGGCCCCGTACTGGACATATTAGTATCTTCTGGAAGTCACTTATAGACACCTGACCGACTGAAAGTCGTCAAAGTATGAGTGTGAAACCTTTAATGGTTACATTTTTATAAACTAGTTACAAAATAGGACTTTATATGGTGTTCGTAAGGGAACTAGAGGATTATAACATCTAGAAATATATACATTGTCACTATGTATACATGGTGAAGGGTCCACCGTGATCACCATTTCTTAGGCGAACGGTTGTGTCCTCTGCGTTCTCTACGTCCAAGCTAGGAACCCAACCCTTCTAGGGGACCTCCTCCTTTACCGTTCGGTAAGGTCATCAGAACGGACCTCTTAGGGTACCTGTCTCCTTGGACTACCAGATGTCAGACATCCCAACGTTTCTCAACCTGTGTCGACTTAACTGAATCGTACGTGTGTGTCACCAACCAAACTCAGTTTATTTTATCTGAAACCATAAAGTGTAGTAACGTAATAGGAGAAGAACTTATGTAAACTTACGTGTCAAGGTTTCTTATCGTTCCTCTCTATTCTTTCGGAAGGAGTCGCTAGTTACGTTTCTTTATCTCCTTTTGTTATCTTACCCTTTCTGATCTCTAGAAAGTTCTTTTAATCTCTATGGTTTTACCTGTCTTTACCATCCCTGGATTGTCTTCGTCTTCTATAATTCTTCTCCACCGTTCTTGTGTGTCTTCCTGGGTACTGGGTCTATTAGTACTACCACACTAGTGAGTGGATCTCAGTCTGTAGGACCTTACCCTTCAGTTCACCCGGAATCCTTCGTAGTGATGCTTGTTTCGATCACCTCCACTACCTTAGGGTCAACTCGATAAAGTCTAGGACTTTCTACTACGACACTTTCACGATGTGAGTTATACGGTCGTTTAAACCTTTTGAGGCGTCACCGGTGTTCTGACCTTTTCCAGTCAAAAGTAAGGTTAGGGTTTCTTTCCGTTACGGTTTCTTATGAGTTTGTTACGTGTTAACGTGAGTAGAATGTACGATTATTTCACTACGAATTTTAAGAGTTTCGGTCCGAAGTCGTTATGTATTTGGCACATACTTTCGAAATAACAAAGGAACCTTTACTTACTTCTACTTAAAATTATTGTAGACAAAGTGGAGAAGGACGTAGAGTGACTATCGAATACCACTTACTACAGCCTAAGTATTAAAGACTTCTTCTTTAGATCGAAGTCCTGGTCCCTGGTCCGAATTAGTAACTGTCGGGACCTAGGGAAAGAGGAAGAGTTCCCAGGACATGGGGAAAGAAGAACTCTCGGGGTCAGAGGAATAGTTGGACGACGACGACGATTCAGCGAAGTCAGTACAGATTGAGACACGCTGGGGTGTCTGTCGTCGGGTGGTCCGAGGGGACAGGAACCCTAAGAGGTCCGTTCTTGTGACCTCACCCAAAGGTAAAGGAAGAGGTTACGTACTTTCACTTTTCACTTTCACTTCAGCGAGTCAGCACAGACTGAGACACGCTGGGGTACCTGACGTCGGATGATCCGAGGAGACAGGTACCCTAAAAGGTCCGTTCTCATGACCTCACCCCACGGTAACGGAAGAGGGGGAATAGTTGGATGGATTCTTAATTGAGAGAGTCTCTCTCACTTAAGTGAAGTAATGAACATGTATGTATCCGAACAGGGAGTTGGTGACTTTTCTGGGACACAACCACCTCCACCCCCCTATCAATTCGGTGGGATCATCAACACGTCCTACAGTGTGTTTACCCCTGGGGGTAGAAATTCTCTGTCCTTAACCTTTAAGGTATTTGGGGGGACTTGTAAGGTATATATAGGAACAGAATGAGTTTCTTCTTTACCGGTCGGTGAATTTATTTTTCACTTTCGAGAAGAAAGACTTCGTCCGTAGTGTTCCAAGAATGGTAGGGAAAATCAATAAACACTGACAAAGGACATAAGAGTAACCGAGTCCCCATTTCTTAGGTGGACGGTTACGTCCTTGGGGGACTCTACACCCAAGTCAGGGACCCCAGCTCTCCTAGGGGATCTCCTCCTTTACCGTTGGGTGAGGTCATAAGAACGGACCTTTTACAGTATCTGTCTCCTCTGACCACCCGATGTCAGGTACCCCAGTGTTTCTTAGTCTGTGTTGACTCGTGCGTGTATGGAGACTGGGTTTATAATTTTATAAAATGTGAAATGACTAAAAGTCAAGTCAAGTCAAAGAGTGAGTACAGACTGAGAAACGCTGGGGTACTTAGTGTCGTACGGTCCGGAGGGACAGGTAGTGGTTGAGGGCCTCAAGTGAGTCTGAGTGTAGGTAACTCAGTCACTACGGTAGGTCGGTAGAGTAGGAGCCAACAGGGGAAAAGGAGGAAGGGGGTTAGGGAGGGTCGTAGTCAGAAAAGGTTACTTAGTTGAGAAGTGTACTCCACCGGTTTCATGTCCTCAAAGTCGAAATCGTAGTAAGGAAAGTTTCTTTAGGGTCCCGACTAGAGGAAGTCTTACCTGACCAACCTAGAGGAACGTCAGGTCAAGTCAAGTCAAGTCAGCGAGTCAGCACAGGTTGAGAAACTCTGGGGCACTTAACGTCGTGCGGTCCGGAGGGACAGGCAGTGGTTGAGGTCCTAAAGTGAGTTTGAGTGCAGGTATAACAATTGTAGTGTTATATATAAACGTTGACCAAAAGATATAATAAAAGATGTAAATATTATGTCAAAATTTTCCATTGATACCATAATCAAACAATCGACGGTATTCTTACATGGTGTCTGACCCACTGACTTGGTCATTCTTAAATAAAAGAATGTCAAGACCTCTGACCTTCAGTTTCTAGTGCTACAGTTCTCCGAACTAAAGCAGACTCCGGAGAGAGAAACTGAATGTCTACCGGTGGAAGAGGACACGGAAGTGTGTCGGAAAGGACATGTACAGACACAAGATTAGAGGAGAAGGATACACCTATGGTCAGTACAGTATCCCGGGTTTGACTTCGGAGTAAAAATTAATGGAGAATTCCTGTGATAGAGGTTTACGTCAGTGTCGGACTCCATCACCCCGATCCTGAAGTCATATACTTAAACCTCCACCCCGATGTTGAGATCTCTGTGACGTCATCTTTTCGTCACGGCCTTAACAAGACTTAAGGAATCGTACCGAATTATAGACATACCTCACTTCTCCCTACTACACAGAAAATCTAGGACTTCAAAGTGAGAAGGGTTTATCTTTAGATTAACTTAAACAATTGACAGATATGAGGTGTGAGACTTAAATATCGTTTTAGAGTATGATTCATATCGTCTTTTAATATAATTCCACATTGTAAAATTAAAAATACCTAAATTTTAAAAATTCCTAAATCGAATTCTAGACAGATGTCCGGTTCAGGAGTGACACCTAAGTATATTAACGTAGAGTAATGTCTGTCAGAAACTATTTGATGTAGTGACATCGGTGACTCTTCAAAATCTTCACAGTTTTGATATTCCAACTGGGTATTCCAATGAATCATAGTTGGCATTAGTCAAGGTCCTCTTTTATTAGGTAATTTCCTTTTTTACCAATACTTTAGTATCCTAAAGTTTTTCTTTCGATTCAAGAAATACTGTTGAATACTATTGAATTCATAAACTACCTCAAATTAGTAAGTTGAAGACTCTAACTAATTTTATCTAAAATCGAAAATAATTAAGTAAAATTTGACCTTTTATTAAACCCATATTTTATACCTGTACTTACTGAGTGGAAGGAAAAAGTACTATACTTATTTATCCCTTTCTTTTTACTTCTACCTAAAAATAGGATGTCGGAAATACAAGTAAAGAGTTCAACTAAACGAAACTTTTTTGTCAAACTTCAACTCCCTCAATCGTCATCTAACCCTCCTCAAAATTCCAAAGCTCATCTCTTCGCTGTAGTCCCGTCGTGGTACGTAAAGAGAAGGTGTGACCCCGAGAAACCTCTCCGACGTTTAAAGAACATTACTAGCTCAACCCTGTAGTCCATATTTTATCCCGAGACGGTTGTGGAACTTGTGTACCGGTGGGAGAAGAAAACCTTCTAATCGGTTCGAGTCTCGATACCCCGCCTTCGGTCATCACCTCGTCACTCATACAGAGTGATAATGTGGTTTATTTCTCTCACTCCCGAGTGGAAATAGGTCTTAGTCGAGAGGGGACCCTGTTCACTGTCTTCGAATCTAATTCTCCCTGTCACGAAACGAAACACCGAAGGGGTCTGGTCGACACACCTGGTCTCGACGAGTCGGTAGTTTACACAGGACAGGACACTACGAAGAAGGTAAGGATTCAGATATCGTACTAACGTAAAGATTTGCCCTTTATATATATATATGTATGTAAAAAAAAAGGAGTAGTACCCACTCACTCACTTTTAGTGAGTCAACACAGACTGAGAAACGCTGGGACACCTGATATGTTAGGCACCTTAAGAGGTTCGGTCTCATGATCTTACCCATCGGAAAGGGAAGAGGTCCCCTAGAAGGTTTGGGTCCCTAGCTTAGGTTCAGAGGTCGTAACGTCCACCTAAGAAATGGTCGACTCAGTGTTCCCTTCGGGAAAGAGTAGTAGGTAATATATATATATATATATATATATATATATATTTTTAAACAAAAATACAATACACAATATATAATATAAATAATACAATATATATATATATATATTATTTATAATACCACCACCAAATCTGTGATTCAACACAGGTCGACAACACTGGGGTGCCTGACATCGGGTGGTCCGAGGAGACAGGTACCCTAAGAGGTCCGTTCTTATGACGTCACCAAATGGTAAAGAAAGAGGTCTCCTAGAAGGGTTGGGTCCCTAGTTTGGATCGAGAGGTCGTAAGAAATGGTTGAATCGATGCTCCCTTCGGTGTATTTATTTATAATATTTACACAAATAAACAGTAATATACATATGTAAATAACCCAAAGGAACCACCTAGTCGACATTTCTTAGACGGACGTTACGGTCTCTGCACCCAAACTAGGGATCCAACGCTTCTAGGGGACCTCTTCCTTTACCGTTGGGTGAGGTCATGAGAACGGACCTCTTAGGGTCCCTGTCTCCTGGGACCACCCGATGGCAGGTACCCCAGTGTCTCAGTCTGTGTTGACTTCGCTGACGCGTGTCGTGTTGTGTGTGCGCTGATAATATTGCTCTTTACTCTTCGTTCGTAACACCGTGTACTTTAATCCAGAACGACGGTGGCACGGCCCACCGGGACGCAAATGGTCCTTCCTCCCCCAGTGCCACGCCCCCACCTCCTCCTCTCTCTAGACACAGGACCTCTGGGGCCTCTCGACCGGACTTGTCCTTTCCCGTCGACGTCAGTGGTCACCCGTGTCGCGTCGTGTGAGACTACGTCCCATCCACTCTCACACAGTCACGCACAAAACGGTTAGGATTTATCAGTCGTAAGGACTACTTCTCTGGATTTAACGTTTGGCCAAAATCTCTACAGGGGGAGTTGCTATCCCTGAATTGTAAACAGAGGTTGAGGACGAAAGGAAAATGTAAAGACTTCTTCCACAGTACTTAGCTGAAGGTTTACGGGGTCTAGGAAAGGTCCTTATTGAGGCCGAACACAGGTCCTCAGTGTCATATATGTCTACAGGCTCGTCGTTCCGTGGGGGATTTCATGAAGGCCCGGCATAGCAACGGTCGCCGGCCTTCATTAGGGTTCGGGCTGACCCCATGGCCTGAGCCCCGCGACGGGACTCTGGGCTCCACGTCGGTAGAGGTCAGACTTCGGTGTCCAAAGGTCTCGACCTCGACAAACCCAAGGACCCGGCCTACTTTGGTTTCTGCCCGTCCCGAGACCCGACGACCCTGAGACGAGAAAAAGGGACACTGGTGTCGGGGCCTGAACCGGTGACTCTCCTCTGGCACAAGGTCCAGACAGGCGTCGTCCCCGTGTACACGACCTTTCCTGAGTGTGTCAGGACTCCTGATATAGTGGGTAGTAGAAGGTAGGGGGACTAATTCGACTTTACGCACACCTTCGGTGGTCTCGGGGAACGGACGAAGGGCACCTCAGGCGTCACCCGTAAAAAGAAAATCTAAAGGAACGAACAGAAAGAGTCACAGGACAGTGCAAGACTTCTAAGGGGTTGACAAGGCAAATGGTTCAGAAACATAAATCCTCCATATTTTACTTGAGGACTTAAATAAATGTTACCCGAAGGTCAGACATTTAGGAAGGTATAGGTCGGTCCATGAAGACTACCAGTTCCTACCGAAAAGGGCCTCGGGGAAGGAATTCGAGTCAGACCTGAATGGGGAGAGGGTAGCAGGTGTCTACGACACAGACACTAGTACGCAGAGAGTGTCATACTGGGACCATATCGTTCAGGGGATGTATGCTTTCTCCAGGTAGGGCTCTCACGCAAACATTCAGGTTGTCGCTTTTCACATGGCTTGATTGTCTCAGGTGATATATCATACATGATATTATCCAAATATTATGAAAAGTATGTATTTTATAATATAAATATTATTTTATAATATACATTATTATACTATGTATTTTATTATGTACTTTTTCGTTTTTTATTTCTTTCGTAAAAATTAGAATGTGACGTTATGGAAGTTTTCATGTTAGTATGTCCTACTGTCGGTCGTATCTCCCCGACGGTCTTAAGTGTCCTTTTTCTCAATGACTGATCTCTCCCTCTTCTTCATCTTCTACCATCTCGACTTCGTAGTAGTCGTTATCCTCTGTCTCCCGGTCGACGGTAAACTATATATGGACTACAACTACCTTGTGTGGAAGGGTAGAAACTTTGACACGTTGTGCTTCCAAGTATACCTCCCCTGAATGACATAGAGTTTTAGTCCGGAAGTCATTGATAATCTCACTTCCTATCGTCCGATCTCGAGACCCTTATTACTACCTGCACTGCATCGGAGTTTTGAAAGAGAAACGGATCAGTTTGAGTTGTGTACTTCTTTAGTATTGTCCGGGTATTTAATACTATGTTCTCTCTAAACAGGGTTCACCAAGTCACCCCTAGGCGAACCGGACTTAAAAGGAAACATTTACTCTCAAACCTCCGACGTGTGTTCATTCCTGGACCCACTGAAATGTGAGACGACAACGGTCGCGAATCTATCAAGGACTGTGTGTCACCCCTGAGTTCCACACCTTAATTAATGTCGTGTTAAACACTCAAACACACCCTCACAAAACAAGACGATTGGCGACGGAAAGTTTTAAGTACACGCTTGGGGGATTTTTCAGACGGAGGTAATTGAGCTAGTAAAACGGGTAGAACCTAGAGACTTCTGTCGACCGATAATAAAAGTGGGTTATTTGGTAGGTTTGGGGTCGGTAAAGGAAAGTCACCTTGAGAGTCTTCCTTAACGAGATGAAATTATAATTTAGTGGTAGCACGTAAATTGACACGTCTTTATATAAGAACGATCACCCATTGGGTATTACCAGTGGTACACTTGTACGATATGAATTCTTATTACACACAGTCACACAGGGATAGTGTTTGTAGACATATTAACGTATAAGATTTCGTCTACCAAATACGTATAAACCTTCACCAAATACGTCTACCACTGAACTTACAACTTGAAGTCTTAAAGGACCCCCTCTAGGAGTAGGACGTCACGAAACCCTGGTGACGATTCCCACAGACGGGTGAGTGAAATAGTCCGTCAGTAACCCCACCAATATTGTCACCCTAGGCCTAAGTTCAGGATTAACGATTGGGAGGAATTTTAAGTGAAAGAGGACCCCCTTTTTTTTTTCTACCGGTGGTTCACACTATTTTAGTTGAAGTATTCTGATAATCCACCTACTTTAAACTATATTCAGAGAAGTCAATACAGTCTGAGACACACTGGGGTACCTGACATCGGACGGTCCGAGGAGACAGGTACCCCTAAGAAGTCTGTTCTTACGACCTTGCCCAACGGTACGGGAGGAGGTCCCCTAGAAAGACTGGTTTCCTAGTTTGAACCCAGAGGACGTAACGTCCGTCTAAGAAATGACAGACTCAACGATCATTACTACAATCGTGTCCCACATTATGTCTAACTGACGAGTTATTAATAATCAGTAATTATAATTATAGAGATCTCAGTTTCACGATTATTATAATTTTATTAGTGAATACGTATATTAAGAGACTATGAGGACGTTTCTAGTTTAGTAAAAATTTCCTTTTCGTCGAAATTTGAAAAACTATCTTCTGGTTCTCAGTTATGTTGTTTTCTCTTCTCCCTGATTCTAAAAAGTTGATTAGGCACTTGTATCTCTCGACTCCGTACTTCGACTTTGCCTTGGCTTTTTCTACTCTTTTCTACTGAACGTTTTTACAAAGAAAACGTATTTACTTCTGTACAACTGTACGGGTAAACTTCAGAAAATAGTCGACTTCGATGTTTAGGACTGAAATCAAATAACAGTATTTACTATTGTGTAGTAAACTTACAGGCTGTAAACTTACATCTAAGGAGTTTAAAGAAATCTTTGTGGTTCATAAAAATCTATCAAATCTTTTATCGTGAGATCAGATAAAACTACATTATATATAAAAAATTAAATTTATGTATAGTCATTTCTTTAGTCTATCATTACTAGGTACCAAAGGTAAAATACGTTTTTATTATCCCCTTTATGAAACATAACTTTACATGACGAATTACAAACGATCGATAGAGAGTGGTGTACATTATAATTCTTCCACTTATTTATCCGTGGTAACTTATTATTAATAGTTACTTGGAATAAATTATAATTTTTACTCTGTGTTTAAACTGGTACAATTATACTTTTGGTACTACTATTCAAAATAAACGTAGTGATAGACGGAACATAAAAAAATCATTTTCGACATTAAAAAAAGTCAATACAAAGTTAACGGTGATATAAAAAGAAAATAAAGTGAACAGTTTTGACTGTACTTCATTATTCGTCATGGGTATAAACAAACTATGAAGAGGGAGAGGGTCGAGATTTTAGGTTGTCCGTCTAGATAGACCGACACAAACACACAGGTGTGAAATCGTGTCAAGAACCGTGTGTTCGACACGACATAAATTAACAAGTCAGTACGCGTTACGAAACGCTGGGGTATCTGATATCGGGTGGTCCGACGAGACAGGTACCCTAAGAGATCCGTTCTCATGACCTCACGCAACGGTACGGGAGGAGGTCCCCAGAAGGGTTGGGTCCAGAGGGTGTAACGTCCACCTAAGAAATGGTAGACTCGGTGACCCCTTCGAGTTCTTATGACCTCACCCATCGGATAGGGAAGAGGTCTCCTAGAAGGGTTGGGTCCTTAACTGGGCCCCAGAGGACGTAACATCCGTCTAAGAAATGGTCGACTCGATGTCCCTTCCGGAGAACCATGTATTATCCGTAAATTGTCTATGGAGAGTTCATTTGCTCATTCGTTCTACGTCTATACTTCTGCAATGTAAACGTAAAAATACGAAAGGCAGAAAGGATTCTTTTGTGTTTTTAACTAGGAACCCGTTTAATTTTCTTTAGTGTCTTCATAGAAATTTAAATGTTGAGTGTCCCTATGTTCTTTAATACTAGGAGTGTTAATGATAAAAATTCTAAATAAAAAATGCACCTAGTAAAAATTCAGAAATTAAACGATGTTCTGACGAAGGCAAGATACAAAACCAAAAACCGACCCTCAGAACACCCTAGAGTTGAGGGACTGGACCCTAGCTTGACGTCTTCTTCCACTTCAGAAGTGGTCGCGGGGAGGTCCCTCGGGGACTAGGAGAGTGTTAGTAATTGGCACATAATCATCATCATCGAGTACACCACCCTACATTTCCAGTCTATCCGGCACCGGAAACACGGGAGGTGACAAGTAATTAACATCCCTGTAAAAATGACATTCTACTACAAGATAAGGTTATTTAGATGTGACACATATAATCAAACGAGATCAACGGTATTTTTCACGGTGTTTGAGTCCTCGACTTTAATTGTCTTTACATAAAAGAGTATCAAGACCTCCGACCTCCAGGTTCTAGTTCCACAGTCGTTTTCAATCAACGGAAACCTCCGCAGAGACGAACCGAACGTTTATGGAGGAAGATGACACAGTAATTTTACCAGAACGGAGAAACACACACACAAAAGATTAGAAAAGAAGAACGTTCCTGACTTAGTATGACCTAATCTCGGATGTGCTTCTTAAGTAAGATTGAATTAGTGGGGTAATTTCTGGGAGAAAGGATTGTGTCACTGTAAGCCTCCAAGACACGATAGGACTCCTCATCCTGAAGTTATATACCTGACCCCTCCGCCCACGGTACGACTCAGCTAAGTCAGCACAGGCTGAGACACCCTGGGGCACCTGACGTCGGACGGTCCGAGGAGACAGGTACCCCTAAGAGGTCCGTTCTTACGACCTCACCCACGGTATGGGAAGAGGTCCCCTAGAAGGGGTGGGTCCCTAGCTTGGGAGGAGAGTATCCAGAGGACGTAACCGTCCGTCCAAGACATGGTGATCGCGGTGGACCCTTCGGAAAGCCCCCTCTCCCCACGTCAAGTGGGGTATTGTCACACCAGTACTTTTAGAAGATACTGATCTTAACCAAACTCTTTACGAACCACTCCGGTTTAAATTGTCTAGGGAAATTCTACGACGGTACGTGATCCTTGGAGGTCCTCGTTTGATATCCAACAACCGACACGGTTTCCCTTTTTTTTTTTTGTGAAGGACTGGGATTTTTGTCTGTGGAAGTTGTGAGGTTTGGAAGGGAACCTTACGGGTAAACCATCTAGTGTCACACCGGGTCACGACACAACCGTCGGGACGCAAACTCACCACGATACTCGTTCCGACGACTAGACTGGGGTTCGAAGAGACACTACCCAGGTTAGAGTACTCGTCAACGAAGGTTGAGTCATGGCAGAGGTTTGATGTACTACTTAATTTGTGTTCTGGAAAAAAAAATATATCAATTAGTAACAAAGGATTTAAAACTGAAAGGGAAAAAACGTAAGATGGTTGACCATGGTTAAAAAAAGTGGATGAAGGAGGGAGGTTCACCTCAATGACACCTTTATAAAGAGATATTGCTAACCGTAAACTATTGTAAAAACGTCGAGTAATAGAGTAACAAACTTCCCTTACTTCGTTTCTTCTCTCGGTTACCTTACGGAGAACCTCCCTTCCTTCGTATTAAAAGGTTGAAACTTATCCCACAGTTACGTCTTATCGACAGATTGGAGGTACCTCTGTCTTAAGAAATACTGGAGAAATATGTCGTTTGAACGATTCGAGAAATCCTGTAATCACGGAAACTATTCCTACAATCGTTGAAAGGGACTTGATACCGTATAAATGTCATCCAGGAATCACCTCATCCCCCGGAACACTTAATTAGGTATAAATTACTCTTTATAAATTTCCACTACTCTCAGTATACGACGATAACCCTTTTGACACGGAACTATCTAATAAAAACCTTGTAATTTCAGATGAGTTAGTTCCGTGAACTGATAAATCCTTTCCTGTTAAAACACTCTAACTTTATTTTATATCCTAAATATGAATTAATAAAAGTAGTGGATGTTTGACACGATATAAGTGAAATTCCCAAAATTTAAAAGTGTGAAGAACGAAAGTAGTCTGGAATCATCGGACGTGATTTAGTTCACCGATCTATAACTCAAAACCGCCTTCCGACAAAAATCGTTCCACTGTCGGTTATCGACTTTAACTCTTTTACATTAAATAAAATCTAATTAAACATTAAATACCAAATAAAGTTCGACAGACCTCTCTCGGTACTTTTCTACAAACATACACTTTTCACGACAACCTAAGAGTGATCACACTACGTTTAAAAAGGTGTAGATAGAGTTCTAAATCTATGTATTAATTTTACAATTCATGAACCTTTACAAACCTGTAAGTTTTTCTTTACTAGTGTTACTTTTGATAATAATAGTAAAGGGACATAAACCAGAATAGGGAGACTATCTTTCATGAGTCTTTAATTGTCCATCTTTATATTACAGTTTTATTGGACAAAGGGAAAATTGAGTAGATGATGAGACAGGACAAGAACCCATAAGTTTTTCTTTTCTACAAATTAAGAATCAAAAAATAAGAATAAAATAAACACCTTATATTAACGAAAGGTTACGAAACAATCAAAGACGGTATGTCGTTTCACTTAGTCGACATACACAAGTATATAGGGGGGGCGAGTCCGGAGGGAGGGTGGGGTGGCGGAGGGTGGGGAGATCCAGTGTGTCTCGTGATTTGACTCGACGGACACGGTAAACCTTCGAAGGAAGGTCGATCGACAGATGGAATGAGTGCCGTCATAATGAGAGGGTTAAACAGGGTGGGAGGGGAAACAGTTATTTAAATTCTTTAAGTACTCACAGACGATCATCCACCTATACTATTTTAGGTTGTCGTCTTCTTAAAGAAAAGGAAAAAAAAAAAACTGGGACGGTGTATCGAACATCCTAGAAACAAGGGACTGGTTCTCGACTTGGACCCGGTGTCATTACTTTCACGGTTCAGGATTAGTGACCTGGTGCTCTTCTAAGGGTTCTTAAAGAAAAGAAAACCTCTACCTATCGAAAAGAGTATACGAGTCACAAAAAACCGAAACATAAGGTTTTCCATCCCGAAGGGACCACCGAGTCGTCATTTCTTAGGTGAACGGTTACACCCCCTTTGTCCAAGCTAGGGACCCAACCCTTCTAGGGGACCTCTTCCTTTACCGTTAGGTGGGGTCAGAAGAACGGACCCTTCAGGGCACCTGTCTTCTCGGATCGTCCGATGTAAGTTAGGTACCCCGGCGTTTTCTCAGCTTGTGTCGAATCAGTTGGATATTTCCATTACGGAAAAGTTTAAATCACTTGTGTGTCGAGTAAACTAAGGGTTTAGTCCTATAGTCGTACTGTTATTTCGTCGTATCAAATTACTATTCTGATGACCTACACTATAATTGACCGAGACTCAGTTCAAAAAATTTTATAAAGAAATAAAAACCGACACAACCAGTATCAACACCGTGCACTCTAGAAAGTAACGACATGTACTAGGAGATCAACATCGAATCAACGGGACAACGAACACTCTGAAATCAAGGGACTGGTCCCGCACTTGGACGCAGGTGACGTAAGTTTCCGACTAAGAATTTGTGACCTGCTGGTCCTTTCAGGAGTATAAACTATACAAAATCTACGGTGGGAACTTGAGTCTTAACTAAATTTCTAAAACGTGACGTCGATGAATTAGAAAAATAACACTTCCGGTGTTTCTGCTAGTAGATAATTTTTAACCCACAACTCTGTAAACGAAAAAATGTGTTTTATTGACTCAACTCCCAAAACAGGTTTCTATTTTGCGTTAAGGTCTTGTTTAGTTGGAAACAGTTTTTGGTCACAAATTTGTTTTGTTTTGTTTTTTGGAGGAGGATCAAAGACACATCCAACGAAAACAAAGACTACAGGTAAACTTTGGACACAACTTATACTCCATTATCATTCAAACGACTTGAAACTCAGGTCTTTCAACCCTAGTCCAGGGTCTAAGACGACACGACACGACACGAATCAGTTAGTCAGCACAGACTGAAAAACGTCGAGGTGTCTCACAGCGGACGTCCGGAGGAGACAGGTACCCTAAGAGGTCCGTTCTTATGACCTCACCCAACGGTAAAGGAAGAGGTCCTCTAGAAGGACTGGGTCCCTAGTTTGGGTCCAGAGGACGTCACGTCCATCTAAGAAATGGTAGACTCGGTGGTCCTTTCAGGAATTTATGACCTCAGTCATCGGGTGGGGAAGAGGTCCCCTAGAAAGACTGGGTCCTTAGCTTGGTCCCCAGAGGACATAACGTCCGCCTCAGAAATGGTCGACTCAATACTCCCTTCGGGTGCACGTTACCAAGATGTGTAATAATATCATTTATCGTACATACATCAGAAATACTTCCCTATTTTAGACTGTTTCGTGATCGATATGGGTCTCCCAGGGTCTAACACAAGGTCACTCTGTGGTTCTGAGAGATTTGTCATCTATGTGACATAAATAATTCTTACAACTCATGATTCCACCGATTTTTAACTTTTAAGAAAAAAAAAAAAAAAAAATCAAAAATAAAAATGAAAAAATGAAATGATATGACATAACCAAAACGGTATGTAACTGTACTTAGGTGGTGCCCACATGTACACAAGGGTTTGTACTTGGGGGGAGGGTGAAGGGAGGGACATTGTAGAGAGACCCAGTAGGGGCACGTGGTCGGCGTTCGTAGTACATAGGACGTAGCCTGTATCTGACCACTAAGCTAAGAATGTACTATCATATGTACAAAGTTACGGTAAGAGGGTTTAGTAGGGTGGGAGAGGGAGGGGGAGACTCAGGTTTTCAGGTGATATGTGTTGACACAGAGAAAACGACAGAACGTATGTCCCAGTAGTAACGGTAGAAAGATTTAAGGTATATATACACAATCATATGGTATAACCACAAAAAGAAAGATCGAATGAAGTGAGACATATTAGCCGAGGTCAAAGTAGGTAGAGTAGTCTTCACAAAGTTTACATAAGAAAAATTACCGACTCATTATGAGGTAACACATATACATGGTGTCGAAAGAATAGGTAAGTAGACGACTACCTGTAGATCCAACGAAGGTACAGGACCGATAATATTTGTCACGACGCTACTTGTAACCCCATGTACACAGACAAAGTTAAGACCAAAGGAGCCACACATACGGGTCGTCACCCTAACGACCCAGTATTCCGTCAAGATAAACGTTAAAAAATTCTTTAGAGGTGTGACAAGAGGTATCACCGACATGATCAAACATAAGGGTGGTTGTCACATCCTCCCAAGGGAAAAGAGGTGTGTGAGAGGTCGTGAATAACGAACGAACGTCTAAAAACCTAGCGTCTGTAAGACTGACCACACTTCACCATGGAGTATCACCAAAACTAAACGTAAAGAGATTATCACTACAANGAGATTATTACTCACTACAACCCGTAGAAAAGTACACAAACAATCGGTAGACATACAGAAGAAACCTCTTTACAGATAAATCAAGAAACCCATTTTATCCTTATATAGATGGATTTCTTTGATTTCTGGATATATATCTTTTGATATTTTGTGACTACTTTCTTTAGTTTCTTCTGTGATTATCTACCTCTTTATATGGTACAAGTACCTAGTCTTCTTAGTTATATCACTTTTACTCATATTATGGGTTTCGTTAAATATTTAAGTTACCTTAGGGATAGTTCGATGGTCACTATAAAACGTGTCTTGATCTTGTTTATTAAAGTTCTAAACATACCTTTATGTTTTTTGGAACTTATGGGTTTCGTTAGAACTCTTTCTTCTTACCTTGACCTCCTTAGTTGAACGGACTGAAGTCCGAGATGATGTTTCGGTGTCAGTAGTTCTGTCATACCATGACCGTGTTTCTGTCTGTATATCTAGTTACCTTGTTTTATCTTTCGGGTCTCTATTTAGGTGTGTGTATACCTGTGGAATAGAAACTGTTTCCTCCGTTCTTATATGTTACCTCCTTTCTTTTAGAGAGATTGTTCACCACGACCCTTTTGACCAGTTGGTGAACATTTTCTTACTTTGATCTAGTGAAAGATTGTGGTGTGTGTTTTTTATTTGAGTTTTACCTAATTTCTAGATTTACATTCTGGTCTTTGATATTTTGAGGATCTCCTCTTGTATCCGTTTTGTGAGAGTCTGTATTTAGTGTCGTCCTAGGAGATACTAGGTGGAGGGTCTTAAGACCTTTATTTTCGTTTTTATTTGTTTACCCTAGATTAATTTTAATTTTCGAAGACGTGTTGTTTCCTTTTATATTCGTTCCACTTTTCTGTCGGAAGACTTACCCTCTTTTATTATCGTTTACTTCGTTGACTGTTTGTTGATTAGAGTTTTTATATGTTCGTTGAATACGTCGAGTTAAGATCTTTTTATTTGCTGGGTTACTTTTAAGAATTATTTATTTAAACTCAATCATTCATAAATGACTTCTTGAATTTCTACCAGAAGTTGTTTTATGTGACCTATTCTCCTTGTTATGGTGTAAAAGGAAAGATAAAGTCATGACTCTACCGATCCCGAAGGGACCACCGAGTCTACCCTTTCTTAGACGGATCTTACTCCCTCTGGACACAAACTAGGGACCCATCCCTTTTAGGGGACCTCTTCCCTTACCAATGGGTGAGGTGATAAGAACGGACTTCTTAGGGTACCTGTCTCCTCGGACCATCGACGTCAGGTACCCCAGTCTTTCTCCGCCTGTGTTGACTCGTTGATTGTATGAAAGTTCTACCGAATTACTTGGGAAAGAAAACCTTTTTACTACTTTCTCAACCGATTTTTTTTATTTAAAATGTTTTGAAATTCAAAATTTACTATGTCTTTTATATCACTGGATTACATAGTAAATTTTTACAAAAGTAATAAGGAATCGAAAGATATACATTTACAGTTAAATTATGACCAGTAATTTATTCGTATAATCTTCTTTAATAATGTATTATTTAAAACCACTTTGAATTTAGAAATATAACTCCACTTAAACTCAAAAGGTAGTAAAGAACATTATATATAGTAACTTTTCGGGATACCCTATTTAATATTTTTACCTTTGACACTCTTGTAAGAGAGATAAGTAAATGAGTGTGTAGATTTCAAGCACAAAAAGAATTGGTTTACGTATTACTAAAGGTTCCACTTCGCGTCAATTGGGTTACCGGAGAATTTGTAATTGAAAGTAATTCAAGTGGAGACTTGTTACCGGTCTCGGTAATCACGTAGAAGAGTTTCACAAATAATGAGTACACGTTTAGTCAAACGACTAAATAATATTGAAGGACTTCTGTTAGTATCTTTCGGTTAATCGATTTCTTTCGTCTACTACCAGAGGTATTTCCAAACCGTTCGAAACAGACGTCTCCCGTCCCTCATTTATAAAAATCGTAACGTCCTGTAGGATTGACGAGTCGAGATTGGACATCGAACTCTCGACGGTGTCCGTTATGTATTTCTTACTAGTCCGACGTACACCGGACGTCTGGAATCAAACGAGTGTCCCCAGGAGGTCCTATCTTCTTATCGACACTAAAGATTAACGTAACAACGTCGATTTTCCAAACACCGAGGTACTTCAGGACCCCGACATACTTTTGACTTTTTTACGTTAGTCAGTAGACCTATGGAAGCCGTTTCCGGTTTGTAGACCTACAAACCTTTAGCTCTCAAATTTTTTGTGGATAATGCAATAGTAATACTAATAATGATTCGAAAACACATGAAGTAAGGTTCTCACTAGAGTTGTATAAATTTTTCGACCTTTGGATCACTTTAACATGGAAAAAAGAAAAGTGAAACTTATACTATAAAATTTTGTTTGTGGTCACCTCCCCTTTTTATTTTCTATCACACACACGAGTCAACACAGACTGAGAAAACACTGGGATACCTGACGTCGTGTGGTCCGAAGGGACAGGAAGTGGTAGAGGGTCTGAAACGAGTTTGAGTACAAGTAACTCAGCCACGTAGGAAACAGTAGGGGAAGAGGAAGACGGAAGTTACAAAGGGTCGTGGTCCCAGAAAAGGTTACTCAACCGAGCGGCGTAGTCCACCGGTTGTATAGTCTCAAAGTCGAAGTCAGGAAGGTTACTTATAAGTCTCAAGTAAAGGAAATCCTAACTGACCAAACTAGAGGAACGGCAGGTCTCCTAAGAGTTCTCAGAAGAGGTCGTGGTATTAAACTTTTGTAGTTAACAAACTACCGTTCCCGTTTAGAATGAGTTGAAAGGAAAGCATAAATGGTTCATCCTATACTGTGTATCATATAGGAGTCATTTAACAGGGATTTAATTTATCAAAACAACACTTAATTAGAGGTTTCCATACCTTAGTAACCGTCAAAATAATTAATCTTGATATTAAAACAATATAATAGGTGATCCACATAGAAATGGATTTTAAAAAATATAATAATCGTAGTTAGAAGTAGAACACTTCAAAAAAAAAAGGGATTACAGTATCAATATACACTTAGTTGTAGAAGATATTAAGGACTCACTCCGGGTGAGTTCAACGATATCTTACTGTTGAGAGTCCTTTCGTAACAAGTCTCTCACTTTACTTTCAACGACAGCACAGGTCGAAAAACACTGAGCTACCTGATATGTCGGGTACCTTAAGGGGTCCGGTCTTGTGACCTCACCCATCGGAAAGGAAAGAGGTCCCCTAGAAGGGTTGGGTCCCTAGTTTGGGTCCAGAGGTCTCCTCGAGTAAATAAGAGGGCAGGATGTATAACCCGAACTTTAGAGTCGAGACTATGAATGACCGACACCCTACAGTTCCCTAAATACGTTCTAGAGTCGTACAGTAGAATGAATGAGTACTTTTACCTATTGAGTCGTTACCGCTTACACACAACCGTGAACGACCCGTGTCCCGTCCCCGTCCCCACGACTGGAAAATAGGAAAGAGAATCGACCGGGGGTTTCGGGATACTCCTTTCGTCGTCGTAGTGGTGGTGGTAGGGTCGAAACTCATAAACCTTTACTTTCTAATTCCTGAAACGTGTCTCTTTAAGGGTTCAGAAGTGAATACTGGTGGTTTTTCAGTCCTCACCGAAAAGGTTCTAAAGTCCCAACTCCCACTCGACTTTCACGGACTCTTTCAGGAGCACAACGGGAATGGGAGTGTCATGGGATTAAAGAGTCTATCCTTCTTGGTGTCTCCGAGCTAATTGAAGTCAGAACCCCTACCTACACTTCTGTACTATCGAATCTGAGTCGAAGAAGCCAACGGAGTCCTTCTTAGTAGGTCGCACCCCAAACTCGACTCGTCGAATTTGGGTTTACTACATGGTTCTACTCACACAGGTGGGGTCGTTTCTCCACTGTCCCGACGGGACGATATGCGTTCGAACCGACAGGAAAGGAGACTTCCCTAGGACAGTCAGGACGAAGTACTTCGGACTTAGAGAGATAGGGTACAAAGTCACCTTAAGTAAAGAATTTAAAAGTGGAAGTCGTTTTAATGTTAAAGGGGTGACTAGGGTGAAGGTATATTATAATTGTAAAGTCAATTACAATGAGAGAAAAGAGGAGAAGTACCGATAACTCTAAACATATCATTATAATTTTCGTACCCGTATAACGTATAACGTACATGAGGTATGACAAGATTTGTGATATCTTCACATGGAGTAAATAAAAAGTGTTCTTAGAATAAACAAGGGTAAAATATCTACTCCTTTGTCTCCGTGTACCTTGTTGCCAATAGTCTACAATCTCGTGTAGTCTTCAGTGGATGTTCCGAACACTTATATCTAAGACCTGGGGTGGGAGTCCAAAAGACTAAGTCCTCCCGACTCCATACCAGACTCCTAAACGGGAAGTCACTCCAAGGGTCTCCTTCGACTACGACTACGACGGTGAAGTCCCTGGTGGACTCTCGGTCACTCTACCCTGTTCAACTGGGCCCGGTGTCTCGATCCGTAATGTTCTCCGATCTAAGTTTGTGTCCATTAGTTCAGAGTCTTCAAAAACGTAATTGGAGTAAATTATTGACTTGTCATGAGAGTACGGAAGTGTTCTTCTTACGGACAAAGGTCTCTCGGTCAAAGGTGAAAAGAGGTATCTTTAGACGTACAAACATACCCACCCATAGATATGTCTACACACCTACTTATATGTGTTCATATATTATTGGTCTGTGGGATGACTCAGGTTAAGACGTAGTTGTCTCTTATTGGTAATCGTTTATGAAATTAGTAAAAATATGAATGAAATTGTTAATATTGGTAATCAAACAAAATTATCGTCTAGAGACTCAGTAGTGTCAGTAATACTGAACAATAAACCTTTAATACTCGAACCCAAAGTTTTCGTACACATTAGAGTATGAATAAAGGATCTTCATTTAGTCTGGGATATGTTAAACTGTATTACTGTTCACATTAATTACGAACTCTGAAGATCAAAGAATCAGTAGTTGAGGTCGGAGAGTGGTCTAAGTATTTAGAGACTCCAGACACTTACTTCACACTCGTCGGTCCCGGACCTCCGTTTGGTTCGCGAGACTGAGTCAACCCCCTCTCGAGGTGAATAAATTTTTGAGGAGGGGTGTCAATGAGGTTGGGACGGGAGGAGACTCGAGGTAGAAAGGATCTGGAGACGGAGAGACCGTTGTGTGTTCAGAAAAAGTACGAAGTGTACTCTGGTAGAGTTCACGTCTCTTTGAGATGGGGCTCCTAAGATCAGAAGTTTGAGGTAGGGGTCAGGAGACTAGTCATTGAGGAACATGTGGTTCGGGGTAGGAGGACGGAGGGCGGGACGGACGGGGTCCGCACAGAGTAGACCGCGACAGGAGACGGAGCATCCATCGCAGGGTCTCTCTTCCTTCGTAACGTCTTCCGTGGGTTTTGTGTCTTCGTGGCGGGAAATAGACCTTCACCTACGACTCTACGTCACATTTGGTAAAAGTGGCCGTCAAAGGGTTTATGTTAGACTGTTACAGACAAGGGTGGACTGACAGGGAGCAAAACCTTAAGTCCAGAGTCTTGAAGGACCGTGAGTGACCAGGACGGTCCCTAAACGAGAACAAGTGAAACCAACACTAACACCGCGGGAGACGGCAAGGAGTGGCAAGGAATGTAAACGGAAAAGGCTCTTTTTCGCTTCTCGCTAAGTTTCCTCTTGTATCGTAGACGACTAAATTTTGCTACTATTAAAAGAAGAAGCACCATCGGTTTATGACATTGGGGGGAAATGGTAACAACGAATCAGATTTATTGGGTCAAAGTGACGACCAACTACAACCTTTGTCCTATAAGAAGAAATGTAATCCAGAAACCTCAACTAGATTGTTTTGTCAAACCCGCCCCCAGAGATTCATGAAAAACTTTCGACAAAAGAACTTAGCATGTAAGAGTCTCGAGTTTCTGTCAAACCTTTAATGGTTCAGTCAGAAAAATGTCTACGTGTTGACTCCAAGACTCTTCAATCTTCTCGAAGGTTCTCCGGTATTCGTCACAGTCTCGGTAAGACGTTCAAAGTATACACTCGGATTAAGTAACACTATACAAAAATAAAATCATTTAGTTTATATAATTAAAACCTTATGGTCTATGATATTTGAAAGACCCAAAAAATAAACTTCGGTTTTATTTATTATTTGTAAATCAATTTTAAAACATCATTAAATTAATAAAACCGTAAATAAATTATTTTAGGTATTCGATACTTCTTAGAGAATTTTCAGGTTAAGGGTCACAAATAAAAGAATACAAAATAACAATACGAACGATTCCGTCGAAGACTGTCTTCATTTATATAATTATCTTAACGACATTGGTAAGAGTAAGCATATACTAATGATCTTTGGTTTCCTTCGAACCTTAACCAGGTATGTACAATTATAATAGACTTAACTTAGGTCATTTTAATAGAAATAAACCCTTTTTTCACTGAAATATACCTTATATTTCAGAGCTAGGTTATTTTGTGGTGTATACAACGACACTTTGTAACTCATCTAGAATGTTGAGGATTGATTTCACTGAAAGGTCAAATGAATAAATCCCAGCAAACTCCAAAAGTGACCGAAGCTTGGTTGTCTTCCTCCCTAGTGTGTTCGTAAACTTTCTTCATCTGGACAGTGTAAAGTTAGTCTTCATCTTTAACGAGGTTAAGGATGACGTTTTATATTTTAAATCCCTTGACACAAAATTCACAAAGGATTAAAGACTTAAACAGACGTAAACCCAGTCACCCTTCGTAATAGAAAAAAAAAAAAAAAAAGACCTATGATAGGGTCCAGAGAACGTTAAAACGATTTAGATCATAAGTTTTTTAAATTTTACGTTTACCTATTTTCATTAAGGTAACTTGTTAAATTGATATTTTCATCTTACGAAATCTTAATCTCCCCTAATCTCGGTAACAGTTGAAGTCAACAGGAAACTCTCTACTTCTTTTCCTCTTTCAACTACTGAACGGGTTCATTCTTTGTTTCGGCTCTTGTTTGAGTCCAAGGGAACTAAGGGTCCGGTCACGAGTAGCTTAAGACGGATTTCATGTAGTAGATTCGGAGGAATACCTCGAAAATCACTTGACTTTTAACGTTCTTTACACAACACCTTTGAACTCCTTTGTCAAGTGCAAAGAAGGGATCAAGTGTTCCCGGTCCAGATTTCATTCTGAAGAGACCTCTGATTTTAATTTACATGACTTCGGTCACGAAACACTATGAAAACCATACAGACTGGTTGTAGGTGTAATCCAGTAAAAACGTTTCAGATAAAGGGTGGAGAATCTATGTTCGATTATGTCAACTTTTATGATCTCTTTTTAGTGTAACGTTTTTAAAATTTCTGAGGAGTGAATTATGACTTACAGATTACACCTACTTGAGAACCTTTTCCATCTACTCGAAAATTTCTGAAATCATAAAACTCTTTTATCACCAATCTTCCATATTTTAAGTCCGAAAATTCATGTCTCATTCATTTCGTGGTTGCAGAAGACACTGAAGAAACAAGCCAGGTAGTGCACGATTCTAGATTAGAACACAGATCGTGTAAAGTCGTTTTCCTCTTTTTTTCCTGTAATTTTTCGTCTCTTTGTACATATTATAGTATATTCTTTACTTAGTGGTCAGATCCAAACTACGTCCCACGTCCTACGAACCCCGACCACGTGACCCACTGGGCCGCCCTACCACACTCCCCCCTCTACCCTCCCCCCAAGTCCTAACCCCTGTGCACATGTGGGCACCACCTAAGTACAACTACACACCGTTTTGGTTATGTTATAACATTTCATTTTATCACTATTATTTTCCTTTTTTTTTTTTTCGTCTCTTCGGTCTTTTTTTTGTCTCATATTGACAAGGAATACGAACAGAGAATTGTAACATCTGGTCCCCAGGGGTTAGGGACCCGGTGTATACCCCCATACACACCGTCGTAATCTAAGAGTATCCACGTACTTGGGGGGGACACTTGACGCGAACTTAGTAGGACTTTGGTAGAGGGGAGTTGACAGGCACCTTTTTTAGTAGACGATACTTTGGGTCGGGACCACGGTTTTTCCAACACTTGACGATAACATCTCTTGTTCCGTAAGACGAGACCCGACAGGGACACCGAAGAAGAAGAAGAAGAAAAAAAAAAATTATGATTCTTGCACGAGTTCCATACTACCTAGACCGACGGGTCACAACTACTGCCCGTTCCATAGAGATAAAGTATTGGTTAAAGTGGGAGTTGTCGGAAACGTTGAAGGATAGGTTACTTACGAAGGAACCAGAAATTCTCCATCAAGGTAGTGTAGAGTAGGCACTTCTGGAAGACTATCAGGGATTGGATTACCATCTATTGAGAAGAGACGACACGTGAATCTCTCGATGAGACACATAGAGGTGAGATTACAAGATCATATAACGTAAATTTAAAACGTACATAGAAAGAGGATTTAGACTGTATCTACTCTATGTACTATTTAGTTAATACAATTTTATATTTAGAAGTACAACCCTTATCATCCACGAGTAAATTTGTCGATATAATTTGTTTCTCGATTAGTTTAGTAAACCGATAATTTCCATCCGTACATGGGTCAAATAGAACCTACCGAGTGGGTTTTAAAGTAACGACTTTTAAGTTATAAGACACTCATAGAATTACCGACGTCACCCGAAACCATTGTGGACGACACCTATAAAAGGTTTGATTTTTACATACACTATGAGGTACGGTTTCTCACAATCCTGGACCTAGTTTGTAAACAGGAAGACGAGTTCACCGAGTCTTATCAAAAGACATCTTTTAAAACCGGGAAAGGTATGGGTACCCTACCCTTCGGTAGATGAGAACTCCCAGGTCCAAACTTTATGAACTAAAGCATTCTCTTACAACTGAAATTAAGAGACATGAAGGTAAAAAGTGTGGACATCTTACCCTTATTATTGATGGAGTACTCCAATAACGACTTTAATTTTTGTGTATTTTTGTACAAGTCCGGACCGTATCAACCACGAGACATCCACAACGACCGACAATAATTATATTCTAACTTAATCCCAAAGGTCTAAATGGTCGATTTTGGTACTTTATGGGTCAATTTACACCCGATCAGTCAACTTTATTGTGTATCAAACAAATAATGTTCATACAGGGTATGTTATAAACCCTATATGGCGACGACTCTTTAGTAACCGATAGACTTTTGAGGTAGAATTGATCCACAGAACATAAATTAGACCGTTGACATCCAATTCTCTTACTTATTCGGAGGCAACCTCAAATCCTTACATAGCTTATCGAAATTTCCCAACAAAAATTAGTCGGCTTATCTTACCCGTTCAAGGGAGGTCGTCCCTGGAAGAGATTGATTACCTTGTGGAAGACTCTACCAAAGACATTCGCGTCCATTCCTCCATCCACTGCGGACTTTCACTCAGTCCTTAAAACAGACTTGGTTAAGACATACTTTCGGGTCAAGACACCCGAAAGTCACGGTCCCGACTTCAAATCTAAATCAGAGAGGGACGGGTCGTCACCACACGATCTTTCTGGTTTGTCTTAAACGTCATCTTTAGCATCGCACTGAAGGTCTTATGACGGTATAGACCCACAGTGACCGTGTACGCAAACGGTCAAGGAAACAGCGTCCCAGACTCTCTCCTAACCTCAGGTACGTTGGCTACGGGAGCTCTCGGACAGGACCTACGAAAGGACGGAGCGAATCGTGAAAAGTTAAAAAGTCTTTAATCGACCGGAAACTCAATAATCTTAAAAGTCACTTTATCATTTTCACTTCACACTCTTCTAGCTATAATCATTGTGTGAGAAAATTTTTTAACAAAATAACCTCCTGTCACCGAAATGTTATGACACAACCAAAGACGGTGTGTAGTTGTGCTTTAGTAAGTAGCCAGATGTACACAGGGGAGCAAGGACTTTTCTTTCACTTTCACTTCAATGAGTCGGTACACGCTGAGAAACGCTGGGACACCTGACATCGGATGGTCCGGGGAGTCAGGTACCCTAAAAGGTCCGTTCTCATGACCTCACCCAACGGTAAAGGAAGAGGTCCCCTAGAGGGGTAAGGTCCTTAGCTTGGGCCCAGAGGGCGTAACATCTGTCTACGAAATGGTAGACTCGGTGGTCCCTTCGAGGAAGGACTCAGTGGAAGGAAGTCTTTCCTTCGAGGAAAGACTTAGTGGGACGATATAGGGAGATGTAGAATGGGGAGATCCAACAGTGTCTCATGACCCAACTCAAGGGACTCAGTGTGTCTATTAAGGATGGACGACAGACAAAATGCATACCATTACACATTCAAAGGTACGACAAGAGAGTTAAGTAGGGTGGGAAAGGAACGGGGTGCCAAACTTTCCACGGAGTACTGGAAGTCTTTGGACCCGGTGACGGGACCCAATGATCCAAAAATTAATCGAAAGAGACATCTCAACGTACTTGGTCGATTAATTCATTGACACTTAAAAGTGTAATAATAAATCATCACTGGGATTTAGTTGGGAAGTTTGAAGTGTCGGTAAACTTCGGAAAGAAAGATGGGAACAATGGATATCATTAATAGAAACTACGAATTACTTCGAGTAACCAATGGCAAGAAACAAACAAACGATTTGGTAAATAGGGACCTTTCAATATCGGTGTTTTTATGATTTAAATATCCGTAAAAATTTTTCAAAGGAGTATGAAAACCTTTCGATCGTCGACGACAAGTTCATAGAAATTTTAGGTACAAAGTTTTGGTAGAGTTCTTTACTTACCAATTTTATTTTGTACTTCAAAAAAAAAAGGTGAAAATATAAAAAAGATTACAACCCTCAGTGGGTTCATTGTACACCATTACTAAATCCTAAGACTTATATATGTTAATAAAAGTAGAATTATTGTAGCTGAGAGACGAAATTTTAAGTGGTCAGCCGTATATTCAAACGGTCAGGTGTGAGACAGACATAAAAGGATCTTAACAAGAACTTTCATAATTATACTTAGTAATAAATGTCAATCTGGTATTGTGACTTTTGGACTCGTAGTTCTAAACGAAAACTTTATAAGAACAAAATAATCGTGTCATTATTATGTGTCGTGAATCTATAAAGGGGACATTCCCAGGGGTTTTCCCTAACAGGAGTCCAAAAGGTAGAAGACAATCATACTAATATAGTCATTAAATTTAATTTTGACTTTAAGCTTAGTAACCGTAGACCCTCGGACGGGTCTCTTACCGTACACCCCAAATATCACTTGTTGGAGTGCACAGAGAATAGAGAACCGGGGCAGAGACGGACGAAGTTTAGGAGGGGACGTTTCGACCTAATTAGGGGTTCGGTCACTCCGAATGGGAAGTCGTAGGGGTGAACTGACCGAGGAACGCCCCAGGAAGGTTCCAGGACCCTTTCCAGATCTCTATCTGAGTGAAACGAAAACAAGTCAGCGATTCAGCACTAACTGAGAAACGTCGGGGTACCTGACGTCATGTGGACCGAAAGGGACAGGAAGTGGTAGAGGGTCTCAAACGAGCTTGTCTACGTAGACCCGAGACTTTTGAAAAGTCTTCCTTCTATAAAATCGTGTTAGTTCATTCTGAGGGCAGAAAACGGAGAGGTTCAGGCCCTCCTGATGGCGGTTTAACGTGTTTGAAGTCCAGGGTGGTTTGACTACAGGTAGGGACAAGGGTTCTATTCAAAATAACAAAAACAATGTATGGGGTCTAATATTCACTCCAACTTGTAAAAAATTCAATGCGGACAAGGAGGGTACGACCGTGACCTTGGTATAAACTAGTGACACCATCATTGAGACGGGGAGTCCTCTCATCCCACCACTCCGCTCCGAACGGGACCTTGCGTAGTACCGGGGAGGATCCCGACCAGGGGAGAGAGATAAGGGGGAGGGGAACACGAAAATTCCGGTTGAAAGGAGGTTAGAAACACGGAGCTCTCTGAGTCTGTCCTTCAAGAGGTAGGACCGGACATCGAGAGAGAGCATTAGACTCCTGTCTCCTACTTTGTGTCACCGTCGGAATCGGACGGACCCAGACACGAGTCAACGTACCATGACACCGGGTAGTCCGAGGAGACTGGTACCCCAAGAGGTCTGTTCTTACGACCTCACCCAAGAGTACGAGAGGAGGTCCCATAGAAGGGTTGGGTCCCTAACTTGGGTGCAGAGAGTACAGAGGACGTAACCGTTCACCCAAGAAATGTGATCACGGCGAACCTTTCGTGACGTTTGGAGACTATTTTTCTAACTAGCGTCGGTCGGGATCTCAGATAGGACTTGACGACTGTGACTGACCGTACCACAGAGTCCGACACCCGAACACTAGACAGAAGTGTGGATGGGGACCGGACTGACCGATCGACCCACGACTCTTTAAACATCCTATAAAACAACCTCTACAGTAGGTCTCAAGAGAGGAAGACGGTGTAGTCGTGCGACATAAGGTCCATCGTAGGACTTAGACTCTCGTTCTTACTACCCGTATTTTGATGGTAAAGTGGGAGTACATCTACTCATTCCTTATGTAAAAATAATATACTTGGTGAATCTACGACCCCGATGAACAATGACTTCGTGTCGGATTGAGTAAGACTGACTGGATGAAAAAGTGACAAATTCAAAGGGGGGAACAAAAGGTTAAGACAAAGGGTCTTTGGACAAGTTAGGGAGTCTTTACTGCACTCACGGAGGAGATCAATTCCTCCTACGTATGGTAAGAAGAAAGATCTACGTATCGTAAGTTTCTCTTTTCGTTGATTTCAGAGTCAGAAGGTTCTTTATAGACAGTCGTCCCCTCTCTCTGAACGTAAGTCTATTACTATTGTGTCCCGTCTTACATTAGATTTCTCATCGGTCAAAATGATTTCGAGAAATGTCGAGTAGATTAAGTTCACTTTATTTTTCGAAACGTTCGTATAGTCACCTCATAGACCTGTGAAGGACCTCTACCACCGAAAAGGTCGACTTACGACTCCTCCTACATCTAATCTCCCCTCTCCCCTATACTTAGGTAGATCAGTTTCATCAGGACATACCTACACTCTCAACATGACATTTCTTCCGACTCGTGATTTCTTAACTACGAAAGTTTGACACCATGACCTCTTCTGCGAGTTCTCAGGGAACCTGTCGTTCCACTAGTTTGGTCAGTTAGGATTTCCTTTAGTTGGGAATAAGTAACCTTCTTGACTACGACTTCGACTTCGAGGTTATGAAACCGATGGACTACCTCTCTTGGTTGAGTAACCTTTTCCGGGACTACGACCCTTTCTAACTTCCGTTCTCCCTTTCCCCTGTCACCTCCTGTTTTACCAACCTACCGTAGTAGCTGAGTTGTCTTCACTCAAACTCGTTTGAGGTCTTCGACCACTTCCTGTCCCCTCGGACTAAACGATATCAGGTACCCTAGTGTTTCTCGACTTGTACTGACTCACCAGTCTTCTATGAGACCTCCCCCACACACTCCTTATTTCCCCCTTTCCATTTCGTGTCTCGTGGAATGTCACCAGGTCTAAGACGTGAAGATACTATGTCTACCCAGAGTATGACTGTTACTATGATTGACCACCATAAGGATAACACCCTTTTGGATCTTGTATTATGGTTGGGATCCTGTGTGACTGGGGTGTCGGTCCCTTGACCGGGCTACAAGGGATGTCACACTAAGTTCCTTCGTGTCGGCGGGACTTGTAGTCATAGTAAGGTCCCTTTCTCTAGAGACAGAAAATTACCTAAAAATACCAGTCTGTGAGGTTCCTTCGTGGTTCTCCAAGAGGACAGGGTGTATCTTGAGACTGACTTCGAGATTATCCGACTAGTCGTCCGACTTAGATCTCCAGACGAGACGTTCAGGACAAGAGAATTGGAGTAAGATCTTTCGTTACAAGGGTACTGGTGTCGTCCGACGAGGGTGTGTCCGTCATTCTTATAAGGGGAAACACCTTTCACCACATTTAAGAGTCCCCTACACCGTCTTAAACACCCCAACCCTCGTCTCGATGTCTCTGGACGTCTCGTAGAAAGAAATTCTCTGATCTGTAGTCAGATATGGGTCCCTTGGGGTTCAACACTGAGTGAGAAATATTTCTCCACCCGGTACCAAGAACGAAAAGACCGGGGGTGGGACTTCCCGAAGACGACAAGAAAGGTGGGGTCCGGGGTCGGAGGTCCCGCTCATTCGACGATAGCCAGATTTGGACCGGGAGGGATGAAGTTCTAACTACTATATTTGAGACACAAGATTTATAAGACCCGAAACTAAATACCTTGGGTGTTTAGAAAAAGAATGACCTTTCCGGACCCGGAAAGAACACCTAAAATTTAATAAAACTGAAAGTTCTTATGACAACGGAGACAAAACTTAAAGTTTTCGGAAAAAACTCGAGAGAACGTAGTGAGAAAGAGACTCCCGTCAAGGATCTCCTTCCCCAGAGACGACGGGTTTACCACCTCCTCTCTTGGGACCTTCGATCGTTGAAGTCTCTTATCGTCAGGCCATCATAGTATTTTATGCTAAAGCAATGTAGACAAATTTCTACCAAAAGTGTTCAGCATCTGTCACATGAAGGATCCCTATTTAGTTCGTGCTATTAGTACACAAGGAATTATTTATAGTTACACAATATGGAGTCATATTTAAACACACACACAATCAACGAGTCAGCACAGACTGAAACGTTGGGGCACCTGACATCGGACGGTCCGAAGAGACAGGCACCCTAAGAGGTCCGTTCTTATGACCTCACCTAACGGTAAGGGAAGAGGTCTCCTAGAAAGGCTGACTCGCTAGCTTAGGATCAGAGGACGAAACGTTCGTCTAGAAATGGTAAACTCGATTTCCTTCAGGGTTATATTTAAATATATAGGTTACATTTAAATATATAAGTTTTCATTACCTTAAAACTTATTAAGAGTCTTTCTACTACTTTTGTGTAGTACGAAACTAAGATGTAACCCAGGCTACTAGCAAAAATTATGTCCCGTGAGTCTAATTGGTAGAACTCTTGTCGATCAAGTCAATCCCTTCGACAGAGTTCATCTTGTTCCCCTCTCTTCTGTTCTGTGAACCCACTGTGTATCGTGACTCAACCATCCTCGAGAGAGTCAGACCTACGACTCTACTTGGTTCCGTCATTCTCTAGAGTCTCCAGACACAGACCACGTGACCCTACTAACTTAGATCTTTCCACCATGATTACTTGGGTAATCGGTCGTGGTCACCTCTGTGTCTGTATCTCTTGTTTGTCTAAACACCTGTGTCCCCGCTCTTCCTCTCCCACCCTGCCTACCTCTCTCATCGTCCCTTTTGTAAGTGATGGTTTATATTTTGTCTATCGGTCACCCTTAAGCCACATACTGAGTCCCTCGAGTTTGGTTCCGAGACACTGTTAGATTTCCCCACCCCGCCCCACCCTCTACCCTCCCTCCAAATTCTCCCTCCCCTGTATACATAGGGATACCGACTAAGTGTGGCTACGTACCGTCTCTGGTCGTGTTACAACATTTCGTTAATAAGAAGTTAATTTTTATCTATCAAATTTTTTAAGTTTCTCTAAGGGACGCACCCGATAAGTAAGACCAAACGAGACCGTAGAAGGAAGTATTAAATTCAAGTCGTTTGTACCTCGGTCTGAGGAACGGAATTCGTTGTTGGTGTTTTCCGTTCAGAAAGGTTAGGATGGGGAACTGAAACAACGGTCGACACAACCCGGTCCAAAACGGTAGAGAGGGACTCTACGTGTCTTTGAGTATAAGTTCGACTTTCCCCAACATGACTTTCCTCCGAACAAATAGAAGGGTAGGTTCAACCCTTACAGTGGAAGTTCGGTAGTGAAAAGGAGGGAACGAAGTCGAAGAGTAACATCAGACTATCCTTCATATACCTGTCGGACTCTAAAAGTACTACAGTAATCGACGAAACGTGTTCATCGGTAAAAGTAAACTTTATATATAAAACCATTTTGAGAAATACCCGAAGGGTTCACCGAGTCACTTAGACGGAAGGTCACGTCTTCTCCGTCCTCTACTACCAAGCTAGAGACCCAGTCCTTCTAGGGGACCTCCTCCTTTACCGTTGGGTGAGGTCATAAGAACGGAGTTCTTAGTGCACCTGGTTCTTCGGACCGTCCGATGTACGGTACCTTAGAGTTTTAGCCTGTGCTGACTCACTGAATCGTGTTATGAAAAATATCCTTTCTAGACGAAAGATGTGAATCTGTTATTGTCGGTACGTGAGAGAAAAAAAATACTCTCCGAGAAACAAATTTTTAAAAATAAACAAAAGACACGGTTCAGAATCAACCGTGAACGTCCTATGGCGAATCAACGCCATACACCCTAGATTTAAGGGGTTGGTCCTTAGTTTGGGTCCAGAGAACGTAACCCTCGTAACTCACAATCGGTGATCTGGTGGCCCCTTCAGGGGTCGCTATGAGAGAATGTAGTCTTCATAGGTCTACGGTAAAAGTCACAGATCTATTAAAATATTAATAGTTTCCCATTTGATTTCTCGATAGACATCTATTTTGTACTAATAGAAGTAACATGAACGTTTAGATAAAAGTCAAAGGTCCATCTGTGAATAATCCTCAATTCTTTTCAATTGATTTTGAACCTTCACTTCGTTTTGATCACCTCGTACAGTAAAACTACGGTATGTCAGTAACAAATTGTTCAAATGGGTTCTTAATATGTGGACAAATCCCTTGTTCAAATCCATTAAAACAAACTGAGTGATTTATCGTTACCTGATATTTGGATCTAAGATACCTCAATATACAATTGTACATCCAAAAATAGGTCATCGTAAGTTTACTGAAGACAGACTTCTTTTTTATAGAAGAGATATCCCTTGGTCAACACGTAGACTGATCTTTAGAAGAATATTTTAATAAAAAAGTGAGGGATACATAAGAATGACAGAAAACTTAGAAAGTGTTACCAAGGGAACAATTTATCAATTTCTTTTACAAACGTAAACAAGTAAAATGTAAATATACCTTCGGTGTAAAAATTCAAAAACTTTTAATTTGAAACTGTGTCCATTATATATCTAAAAAATTATCCTAGAAACAGAAAGTACTTTCTGTGTACGTATTTTGTCCATTTTCATAACGACGAGACTTAGACTACCGACCTTTGTGAGGTCTGTTGGAATTTACATACCGAGAGACTAATATTTAGGACACCGGAATTGGTCGAGGAGAAAGTTCTTCAAGTTTAGTATCGAGACGGTGAATTTTCGACACGTTTGGAGAGTCTCAAGAGTCAGGAAGTTCCAAGGGCAAAGGAGAAGACACTACACACAAAATATCGGAACCTCGACGTTTGAACCGGAAGACCTTTGTACGTCGAATGTCTTCACGAGGAAAGACTTATGCTAAACGTAGTACGTTCCCCACAGATTCTTCTGAATTCATCCGTTGTCTTTTTAATCGTTTAAGTAACCGACGATTAAACGAATAAGAAATTAAAGTCTTCGATTTACAATTAGTGTAAAGTTTTTCTTTATAAAGGTTAGTACCCCGACCCGATCAGTAACATTTGATGCAAAAGTAGAAAATTACCAGTGAAGACGAACCATTAGTTAAGTACTGAATAGTCCCGAGATGTGGTAATCGAGGAAAGTTTACATTTATCACCCATTACATACTTAGGGACGAGACGGGAAAATCATTTATAAGACTACATAAAACGACATTAAAAATTCCTTGAGTCGTAAGTATTTCGGAGCACCGGTCTAAACGTGACTCCTTTTTTTACTTTACCGGACATTAAAATAGGGGTAAAGAACACTGTAAAAGATGATATTACAAGGTCACATTTTATGTTCTTTTTTTATTTCCTTATTACATTAGATTACCAATCTGGAACCTACTCTCTCGTTTTAGAATCTTAATATCGTACATTAACATCTAAAAATACACATTAATACCCGAAGGGACCCCCGTGATCACCATTTCTTGAGTGGATGGTTACGTCCTCTACTTCCTCTACGTCCAAGTCAGGGATCCAACTCTTCTAAGGGACCTCATTCTTTACCGTTGAGTGAGGTCATAAGAATTGGACCTTTTAGGGTACCTGTTTCCTCGGACCGTCAGATGTTAGGTATCCCACCTTTCTCAGTCTGTGTTGACTTCGCTGAATCGTATATGTTTGTACACATTAATACGTTATCTTTATAATCTTAGAATATATCTTACTTGTATCTCCTATGTCACTATACCCCACCCCTACAGATCCGTAAAATGAACTGTGTAGGAAAAATCGAAGTGTCGTCGGGATTTCTCACCTATAACAACTTTCTATTAGCTTTTCCTCCAGGTCTTTTTTTTTACTCAAAGACTCTCAGTGTGGCACTGACACTTCCTTGCTTCCATGACAGATCGGTTTATCCATAGATATAAACTTCCTTAAAAAAGAACAAACAAAATTTCAATCTTTTTTTTGACACCTCGTATAAATGTACAACTATAGTACACGATCCCTTACTAATTCCAGAAGAAAGGTATAGTATCGTGCAAAAGACTAAAAAGTAAAAAGAAGACACTTTTACTTTGTCCAGAATTTCTTTAGAACAATTTAAATAGTCTGACAATTTGAATGTACGAAACCTCATAACTTTGTACTCTAACACGAAAAGTTGGTGAAACGGGAGATAAGAGCCGAATCGTTCCAAGGAAACAAATACATACATCAACAATAAAATCATAAACGATATCTGACTTAACACAGGGAGACTTTAAACATGTGACTTCGGGATTGGAGAACAACATTGGTATACCTCTATCCTAAAATCCTCCACTAATTCCCGAAGGACCACCGAGTTTGCTATTTCTTAGACGAAAGTCACGTCCTCTGGTTCAAACTAGGGTCCAAACCCTTCTAGGGGACCTCCTCCCATACCGTTGGGCGAGGCCATAAGAACGGACTTCTTGAGGTGTCTGTCTCCTCGGACCTTCCGATGTCAGGTACCTGAGCGTCTCAGCGTTACTGACTCACCGAAAATGAAGGTTCAGTGTGTCAGATCCTGCACTACCCCTCCCGTAAACGATGTTCAGCCAGACTGAGGTTTGGACACTATAGACTAAGGTCGTGTTCTTTTGTCGTGACTTTTAAAGGGTGACGTCATCTTAAGACGTGCTATATCGAGCCCGTCTAGTAGAAGTCCACGAAACGGGAACGGTCAGTCTACGACAGTGGAAACAGTCCTGAAAGAAATTTCATCAACATCGGGAAGACTTAAGAGTCCATTGACCTTTCTTAGAAAAAACGTTGTAGGACCCATTAAAAAACTGAACGTATACGTCGATTTCTTGAGACCTTTTCTAAACCCCGTGTCTTCATGGAGTCAGGGTCAGGTTTCCATAAGTAAAAGTGAATGTAAATAAACCTAAGATACTTGAGAAAGGGGTGGGGTCATTGTAAGTAAGTAAGGAAATTATTTACGATAGAAGACCCCTGGCGGAATCCACGATTCCTATAACACCACTACTTTTAGATCTACCAGAACCAGGAGTACCAGGAATATGGAATAGTAACGTGTTATAAGACGGTTAACTTAAGGAAGTAAATAAGTAGGGTATAAATAACGTATGAATTGATACACGGTCTTTTACAAAAGTCTCGAAACTCTACGTGGTCACTTGGTTTGTTACTAGGGAAGAAGACCTCGTACGTAAAATCATTTCCTTCCGTCTGTTATGGGTTACCTGTTCGATTTTCTTTTGATATCACGAAACCTTCCACTACGTACAAATACCCCCTTTTCCTCTTTTCTTTTTTCTTTTCCATTTGTACTTCTCTCTAACCCTTCAGTTCCACCCTCTGGTTACCCAACGTTAAAATTTATTCTACAAAATCCAGTCGGAGTAGTTTTTCCACTAAAACTCGTTTATGGACGTAGTCCACTCCTCATGACGTCTATCTTACAAATATAGAGGAGTATAAGTATACAACTTTATGAATGGGGGGTGTAATACCATAATCCTTCCCCTCAAAACCCTTCATTAAACCAGTAGTCCCACCTCGGGAACACTTATTCTAATCACGGGAATGTTTTGTCTGAGGTCTCTCGAGGGATCGTAGAAGGTGATACACTTAATCTTACTCTTCTGTCGGTAGATACTTTGTCCTTCACTTGGGGTGGTCTGTACCTCAGACGACCATCGAACTAGAACCTGAAAGTTGGAGGTCTTGGTACTCTTTATTTAAAGACAACAAATATTTGGTGGGTTAGATACCAGAAAAGAAAAGAATTTTTTAATAATTCTTAACTTTCTACCGTTTTCGTCTCGAAAAAAACTGACGTGACCCAGAAGTGACACCACGTTTCTGAAGAGGAGAACGTCTCGTTCCGGAAGATCGACGTCACGTGTTCGAAGACAACACCTTGTGTTCGACATCTTTAGTACCCGAGTCATCGAAGGGTCGTCGTACACCCTAGGATGAAGGGACTGGTCTCTACCTCGGACACAACCTTCATCCTAAGGATTGGTGAACCTGGTGGTCCTTTCAGGGACGTTATAAAAGAATATCGTCGGTTTTACTAGATTCTGTTCTTTACTCGATACATCTATAAATACTCTCATAAAACTGTTTCCGTTGTCTATTATGGCTTGAACATTTGCCCTCATCCGGAACTTACTAGTTCCTCGTCACTCCTCGGCACACGACCTCGATTTACCTTTTCTCCTTCTCGACATTCTTGACTCAAACGGTCCTTTCTCTCCGGTCTAGTACACTGTACAGCACGGGGTCAATCAGGTTCCGTGGGACCTTCAAAACCTCGTCTGTCGTTACACTGGACCGGAGGTAGTCGAAACTCGGAGGACAGTCAGTTTGTGGTACTGGCAGGTGCAACATGCGATACTACCTTGGAACCTCTCTCCTTCGAATGGTTCTCTTAACCCATTCAGTCGACAGTCGACATAGACGTGGGAAACAGGTCCGTTCTGGAGGAGAATCTGTAGAACTCTCCAAAACCGAAGAAGACGATGAATAAGAATATTCTTTCGTGGCTCCGTAGGTCCGAAACTTTGAAACCTAGGGAGGGAACACAGATCGTCTGTTTGTGTCTGAATGTACCTTAATCTATCGGACCTCGGCTTTGTAGGACAGTGAGGAATTAGATACTGTGACTCCAGGTACTATAAGACCATTATACAACCGAATCAGTCAAACCTGACGTTATTGTTTATAAGGTATCTAACCCACCGTACAATTGTTCTCTTTACATAAAGAGTGTCAAATCCCCGACACTTCAGGTTCTAGTCCCGAGACCACTCTTGGGTGAAGGACCAAGGATCCACTACCAGAAAAAGACATTGGAGTGTACCTCCTTCCTAAACCCCCGTGAGAGATTCAGGAGATAACATTCTCATGATTATCTTGTCGACTGAGTAACCTTTTCTGGGACTGGGACCCTTTCTAACTTTCGTCTTCCTCTTCTCCCGCTGTCTCCTACTCTACCAACCTACCGTAGTGGTTACGTTACCTGTACTTGAACCCGTCTGAGACCCTCTACCATCTCCTGTTCCTCCGGACCGGACGACGTCAGGCACCCCAGTGTTTCTCAGTCTGTACAGAACCGGTGACTTGTTGTTGTGACGGTAAGTACTCCCGAAGTGGAAGTACTGGATTAGTGCAGGGGTTTCGATTAGTGGAGGGTCATCGGAGTGTAAACCTCTTATCATATATTTAAACCCCTCCTGTGTTTGTAAGTCAGACAACGGGTTAAACCTGACTTCGGTAGTATTACAAGTTTAAGTTTTAAATTGTATTTATCTGACATCTATTACAATAAATTTTAATCTGGTCACGAAGAATAATCTTTAAAATCCGTTACGAAATTATTTCTTAGGAAAGTATTTCGTCATTTGAGAATTAAATAGAAATTGATGTACATAACCTATTTCATACTGTGGAGAAGAAAGTTTTCAGTGTCTTTTTTCAGATCCTGGAAAATTTCGTGGACTCTGTGTTGTGTTAAGACGGGTATACATCGACTGTATGACAGTTTTCCTTTTTGTCGGTATTTATACGAAATAAATTCAAGTTTTGTCGATTAGTCTCTGATGTCAATTCAAATCACATCTATTTGCACAAAATTGTTCTGTAAATACAAACCAATGTTAACTGTAAATTCTGTTCGTACGAATCTAACTTAGGTCGTTTCCGTTTCACTCGGTCTAAGATCTATGTCGACTAAATCTGGTGGGAACCAACTATTAGATAATCGATTAGTGGAGGGATAACAAATAATAATAATAACAATACTGATCGTAATTCTATAAAATTCTCGATTCCCACCGATCTTCAGTTCAACCAGTTCTGGGTCTTGTGTTACGTAGAAGGAGTTTTGATTGAACCATCTTTCAGTCCTTAGCCTCCATCTGTAGACTGTCGACGTCAAGAACCCCGACACCTTAGGTCTTACGTCTGAGACAGGAGTTCCCAATAATCGTAATGAGAACCTAGTCATTATCCAAAAAGCTCACTAAAAAACAAAAACAAAACAAAACTCTCTTTCAAAACTTTGAATTAATGAACCGTGTTTCGTTTTCCTCCCATTTATCTGTTCATTCCAAATAAACTCTCGTTTTCTCTATACGAGTAAAATAACTGTACGGCTTCCGGTACTTCTTTCTATTGACAAATCAAATTACACGACCTCACGCCCTCTATATCTTCCCACCAGAGATGGACGACACTAAGGCCTGAACAAATCGGTCGAACCGGGGGTGGAATCCCTTAATCTGTTCGTGAGGTACCTACCTACGTAACTCTGATAGAAAGTCACGAGAAAAAAAAAAAAAAAAATTCAGATGTTGATAAACATATAAACCACGAAGGGTGTACCGAGTCACCATTTCTTAGACGGATGGTGACGTTCTCTACGTTCTCTGTACCCAAACTATGGATCAAGTCCTTCTAGGGGACCTCCTCCTTTACCGTTGGGTGAGGTCATAGGAACGGAACTTTTAAGGTACCTGTCTCCTCGGCCCTCCCGACGCCGGGTACCCCAACGTCTCTCAGTCGATGCTGGCTCACTGACTTGTGTCTGTGTGTGTGAATACAGAAATAGAGTCATGTATACAGACTAGGTAAACCGTAGTCATTTGGATGGGGGATTAACTTTTCGAAAAAGATGGGAACCAAAGATCCAGAAAGAGAGGAGGGTCTTGGTTCTACCAGAAGACAATGACTATAAAGAAGAGGGACTGACCTGCAAACTTTACGATTAGTAGGAACCTCCCAGAGAGACCTGGGGAGACAAAAAGAGTGTGATGTGAAAGATTACGTAGGAATTTTCAAAATTGATGAATTTTTGGTGGTGGAACTTTTGACACACCTTTAAATAGAAGTCGAGTTAAAACGGGGGAGTTAAGATATCTATCAAGATAGATATTCATACTTTTACTTTCACTTCAGCGAGTCACAGACTGAGAAACGCTGGGGTACCTGACGTCGGGTCGTCCGAGGAGGAAGGTACCCTAAGAGGTCCGTTCTTGTGACCTCACCCAACGGTAAAGGAAGGTCACGTACTTTCACTTTTCACTTTCACTTCAGCCAGTCAGTACAGGCTGGGAGTCGCTGGGGTACCTGACGTCGGGTGGTCCAAGGAGACAGGTACCCTAAAAGGTCAGTTCTCATGACCTTACCCCACGGTAACGGAAGAGACTAGATATTCATATCACTATTGTTATTGATAATGACGACGACGACGACGATTCAGTGAAGTCAGTACAGGGTGAGACATACTGGGGTATCTGCCATCGGGTGGTCCAAGGGCGTAGGGACCCTAAGAGGTCCGTTCTTGTGACCTCACCCAACGGTAAAGGAAGAGGTTACGTACTTTCACTTTTCAGTTTCACTTCAGTGAGTCAGCACAGACTGAGAAGCGCTGAGGTACCTGACGTCGGATGGTCCGAGGAGGCAGGTACCCTAAACGGTCCCTCTCATGACCTCAGGTCACGGTAGAATACAAAACAAAAAAAGAACAAAAAGAATTTGTATGTCTGGGACACTTGGTACCTTAACATAAAGGTCGCACGGGAAATACTCGAAGAAAATGGGTAGTGAAAGATTATGAAAATGAAACACAAAGAAAGTGACACCAAAAGAGTGAACTTTTTTTTTTTTTTAAGAACAAAAGGGACTTATGATGTGTCCAGTTCTCGGAAATGGGTAACGAGACGCCGAGTCCACAGGAGTCGATACTTAACGGAGTAGTATGTGAAATGGGTAAAAAGAGAACCCGGGAAACAACGACCCAACAAAAAAATAAAAAACAGAGGATCACAGAATACTCGAATCTGAATTCCTCTATGGAATCTTATTCACGTTTTGTAAACTTTTGGGAGGACTAATTTTTATTTAATAAAATTTTTTAAAAGGGTCACTCTTTTAAGGAACTCCTTCGGTTAGTAAAAAAAGACCCTCTATGTTTTTAGGCTTTCTCAGTTCACCGTTTTTCGAAGTCACACCGAAAACAATTAAGTACTAAAGAGTTAAACACTCTTAAACATCGAGAGTTTAATTCGACAGTTTGTATTAAGACAAAAATTTATTAAAAATTTTTAGACGTACAATCGAATACTATATGTACCTGTGGACTTCCGAGTCTCTTTAGAAAGGAATTCAAGACAAGGGTTCGGACAATCTGATTTCTAGAAAAATTTTACTGGAGACAATAGAAGTAGAGTCCCTTGATCGTAGGAGATCCACAAGGTAGAACAGGACGACTTTAACATCCTTAAACGATTTCCCTCTCAATCTACCTCACACTTACTTTTGTCCTTCGAAGATGTCGGTTTGTCTGACCCTTATTTGATCACCTAAGTTCTTCGGTCACTCTTCCGAAAGCAACGGCATTGAGAAAGTATGCAAAATACCGTTTAGGTAGTATATAATTACTAAATTTACACTGTTCCTTTTACGTAAAATACTTGTTAACGAAAAGTGACTTTGTTCATCCTTCTGTTAATATCCAGGAAATTCGACATCGTACAAAACGACTGATACTGAACTTTTCTCTTCTAATACTTTCGTGGAGACACCTATTTTCCTATACTAAACTTTGTAAGAATAAAACTGGAGTAAGAATATCCACTATGAAATATCAAAAATCCTTTGTAGAAAAAACGGGTAAAAGGAGTTTAAAAGATGTATACATAAAAATATTCTTTAAACATAGGACTACACGGTGTCAGGTACCCTACCTACCGTCTCAGTCTGTGTTGAATCGATGACTTGTTGTTACGTTCTTTAAACACAGAAGACCCTAAGGGTTCATCACCATTTCTTAGACGGACGGTTACGTCCTCTACGTTCTCCATACCTAAAGTAAGGAACCAGACTTCCAGGGTACCTCTTCCTTTACCGTGGGGTGAGGTCATAAGAACGGACCTTTTAAGGTACTCGTCTCCTCGGACCGTCCGATGTTAGGTACCCTAGTTCTTCTTAGACTGTGTTGACTCGTTGACTCGTGGTGGTTGTCTTTTTACTACTAAGTATATTCGAAAACGAAGACAATTTTTTTCTATGAGGGGAAAAGATTCTTTTAAATTTTACTTCTAAGGGTAAAGATAGACAGGAATAATCAGAGGAAAATGTAGCATTGTGAAAAGTACGTGTATGTAAATACACGAATAACCGAATAACAGAAATACTCTTCCTTTCGAGGGATTCCAGTCTCTAAAACGGAGATAAAAAGGAGACGACATGGCGATGGAGTACCATCCTTAAGTCTTTTATGAATTTACTTATTTAGTGTACTTAGAAAAGAAGAAACACCAACTAACCAGTGTCTCAATTTTTATCCTATTTCAGGTTACACGACACGACACGAATCAGCGAGTCAGGACAGACTCAGAAACGTTGAGGTACCTGACATCGGGTGGTCCGAGGAGACAGGTACCCTAAGAGGTCCGTTCTTATGACCTCACCCAACGGTACGGGAGGAGGTCCCCTTAGAAAGGTTGCGTCCTTATCTTGGGTCCAGAGTACGTAACGTCCCCCGAAGAAATGGTAAACTCGGTGGTTCCTCCGGGTTTCAGGGTATATTCTCACGTTTCTTGGTGTCAAAAGTCTTCTGTTCACTTATTTATAGGAATTCAATGAGACGAGTCTAAGGACGTAGATTACTTACTTACAACTTTTCTCCTGAAATGTCGAAAGATCTAAAACATTCTTAAGATCTTCTGATGTTTAACGACCTATTAACAGAAGAAAACAGACTCAAAATTTTAAAAATTAGAGTTCTTCCACAGTATACTTACTAGAAATTTCTTCTTAGTTATGTGTTACCGTCAATATATATATGTGTGAAAGGTTTCTAATCCGTTTTTAATATCATTGATGACGAGACCTCTTTAAGGAAAAAAAAAAAAAAAAAAAATTAAATTCCTGAGAAAGGAAGGAAACTACCTCCATTGGGACGGTCGTACGGATTTTTGTGGTGAGGGTGGACCTGCCAAATCATGACCTCCTCCTCCTCTTCGGATTCTTCCACCTTATAAACATAAAGATAACAAAATTGTCCCCAGCCCCAGTCCCCTCTCGTCTTAAACAGTCATCTACGGAAATTAATGTGTGTCTAACCGGAAAATAAAACGAAGGCAGGAAAGGGAAGTTCACGGTTCTTTCCCCTTCACAATGGAGCTGACGAATGTAGTCTCTAGACGAAGGTGAATCGACGACCTCTCTCAGAGCGAAAAAAAAAGATCCCGGACTTTTAGGTGACACTCTCTTCACCTTCACTGAGGTTCATGCCGTCCCTACAAAGGAAAAATTTTATGATTAAAAAAATTTTAATACAAAAATAAACCGACATGGCCCAGAATCAAAACCGTACACCTTAGAAAGGACCACCGAGTCTGTCATTTCTTAAACGGACGTAACGTCCTCTGGGTCCAAACCAGGGATCCAGTCCTCCACCTAGGGGACCTCTTCCCTTACCGTTGGGTGAGGTCATAAGAACGAACCTCTTAGGGTAACTGTCTCCTCAGACCACCCGGTGTCAGGCACCTCAGTGTTTCTCAGTCTGGACTGACTTCACTGATTGTGAAAGTGAAAGAAAGGTAGAAACCGACGTCGTACACCCTAGATCAAGGAACTGGTCCCTAGCTTGGGACCGGGAGACGTAGCTCTCGTACCTCAGAATCGGTGACCTGGTGGTCCCTTCAGGGTGTCATCCCTGTAAGGACCTCAGTCGAGGTGAGGGTACAACGGGATCATGTAGATCCGTGACGGACGTCCGACAAGGGAGACTCGTCACTCTCTTTCGGTCCGTCCATCGGTCCGGTAGAGGAAGTGGGACCTCCTCTCGGCCCTCGTGTTTTACACCGTCCTAACTCGACTTACTCCGCCTTACCTCACCTGTCCCGACCCCTTCTTCTTTCGAAGGACGAAGAGGAAGTCCTCTTCGTAGTGAGTCTGGGGTCCTCTCCTGTGACGTCCGTACTCTGTTTGGTTCGCACTCTTTACCTGCGGACGTAGACCCGTGTACCTTTCGACCTCGCTGGTTCGCCCCCGTACGGTGTCTCTCCTGGTCACGAACCGTACCCAGTCTCTATTTTCTGTAATAAAAATAGTGTTCCAAGTGAGTGTCTTGGAGGGGGTGAGTTTTTTCTTTCTTCTCTTTTTTTGGCATCTTCATTGATTTTCAGTGTCTATACTCTTTTAGGTTTACGCATCCCTGGGACCTCCTTTTCTAGGAAAAGGAATTCGAGGGACTCGGACCCCAAGGTCGGACAAGGGAGGAAGGGACCCCACCTGTAGGTCTGGAGGTCGACTCGGAGGTCGAAAGGTCCGAGACAAGGGTCTACGGTCCGACCGACCAACCGACCGACCTGGTGAAGGATGGGGGAGAAGCCACACCAGACCGTCGACTAAGGAGACTGAATAGATTATACCCTTTTATTCAGGAAGACTCTTTATCCAAGAAAGGTTGACTCCCCCTTTTACAAACCTACCAAAAGAAAAACAAGAATCGTCTATAACGACACGCGGGAGGACTAAAGGACTACTTAAACTGGGTCTCGACGATCAACCAAAAGGACGCGTGTGACCGGGTCGGACCGCACTCCACACACGTACAAGTCAGAGAGTCAGCACAGACTGAGCAACACTTGGGCACCTGACATCGGGGGGTCCGAGGAAACAGGTACCCTATAGGGTCCGTTCTTGCGACCTCGTCCAACGGTAAAGGAGGAGGTTCCTTAGAAGGACTACGTCCCTACCTTGAGTCCAGAGGACACCGAGGACGTAGCCGTCCATGTGACAAATGGTGGACTCGGTGGACCCTCCGGGTCCACTCTACATTACACTCCACGTGTGTCATTTGAGAGTAAACGCTTACTGTCACATCTTAACTATAAGACTATCCTACAACTCGTAGATGCAATGTCAAAGTGAAAAGACAGATTGCTAGGTGGGGGGACTAGGTTCATCGTCTGAGTGACTCTGGGTCAATCGAGGAAAACGGTTGATCCTTTAATCTTGATTGGGTGGGCCACACTTCTTTACTTTTTCGAGAATGTCCATTTACCTATAGGGAGTTTATCTTTTATACTAATTCTTGTCAGTTTATTGGGTCATTTTACGTAGGAAATATATATTTCACCTAATTTATATAATGGAGTAATGAATTTCACTTTCTTTCTTTCTTTGACTTCAGCGAGTCAGCACAGACTGAGAAACACTGGGGCACCTGACATCGGGTGGTCCGAGGAGTCAGGTACCATAAGAGGTCCGTTCTTATGACCTCACCCAACGGTAAAGGAAGAGGTCCCCTAGAAGGGCTGGGTCCTTAGCTTGGGTCCAGAGGACGTAACGTCCGTCTACGAAATTGGAGACTCGGTGGTTTATATTTTAGTTTCGAATGAATAACTTTACAATTTACGTTCATATAATTATCTTCACTTATTTCCTTTTTCGGTGTCCGTTGACGGAGTAGGCTGAGAGGTCTATGTGGACAACACTAACAACAAATCAGCGAGCCAGTACAGGTTGCGAAAAGCTCGGGTACCCGATGTTGTGTGGTCCGAAGGGATAGGAAGTGGTAGAGGGTCTCAAACACACAGATATATACGCACACACACACTCACACTCGTAGTGTAGAAGAAATAGGTAAGTAGAGGACTACTTGTGAATCCAACGAAGGATTCACAAGGGTTCACAATGAAATGGAGCCGTTTCATTGATGAGATCGGGTCCTGTATTCCGGTATAAGAGTCTTCCAGACGTTCTGGGAACAGTAGACACATATTTGAGACGTATACAGGAAGGGAGTTCACTCTCGTTCTGGATGCATGTCCTATCCTAAAGTCAGAGAACTAACTTTCCGCGAGTCAGCACAGGCTGAGAAACACTGGGGTACATGATATGTCAGGCACTTTAAGAGGTCCGGACTTATGACCTCATCCATCGGAAAGGTAAGAGGTTCCCTAGAAGGGTTGGGCCCCTAACTTGGGTCCAGAGGGCGTAACGTCGGCCTAAGAAATGGTCGACTCGGTATTCCCTTTGGGTTCTTATGACCTCACCCATCGGATAGGGAAGAGGTCACCTAGAAGGACTGGGTCCTTAACTAGGCCCCAGAGGACGTAACGTCCGTCTAAGAAATGGTTGACTCGATACTCCCTTGTAAGAGAACTAATCCAATATCGTATATAATCACCATTTCTACATCTCCAAAACGTCTATATTAATTATAGGATTTAGTAACAAAAACCAAATTAGTTATCCTTCTAGAAGGATACACCCGGATTGGGTTATTCCACTTACGGGAATTCCCTCTCTAACCGTGAAGAAATTTCTCTCCCTAAGAAGACGACCGGAACTCCTTCATTTGAGTACAACATTCCCCCGGTGCACCGTTCCTGGACGTCCACTGGACATCCTCGACTCATATTGGAGGGCACTCGTCAGTCGTTCTTTTGTCCAAGATGGTGTGTTCCTTGATTTAAGAAGGTTGTTGGTACAGTCAAACCTTCCGTTAAGGCTCGAGGTCTTTCCTGTATAGGGTCGGTTGTGAAACTAACGTCGGAACCTTCTGTGTCGGGGTTGGTTCTGAGGACTGGGTGATTTTGACACTTTAGCACTTATCATAACAAATTTCTGTGATTCAAACACTAGTAAACAATGCGTCGTCATCCACTGGTCATATGGGACGGTAACACGAAGATCTCTATATAGACTGTTTTTAAGAGACTACTCAGATGTCCTGACGTACACGGAACCTAATAGATCTTATCAGACTAGAAAGTCACCTGTTAAATCTTCCGAAAAGGTCGAGAAAACCAATAGTCCTGGTGGAGGTAACTGAGTAAAAAAGTAAAAATTTCGTTTGAGTTATACGAACGAGTTCCGTGTTATGAGAGACTTTGGTTTGCAAACACAGACACACGTGTGCCCATGTACAAAATTACCTTAACGAATTGATTCTCTCTTGAAATTTAGTTTTCATTTCGAAGGATTCAGATACTGACTCTAGGGTTCTAAACAAAACACTGTTTTTCAGGGATGACGAAGAGGTCTTTGAGATCCCCAAAGTAACAATAAAGATTGTCATAAAACGTCATCACGATTTAGGAACCGACAAGTTTTCCTTTGTTTCGGTCCCCAATTACAAAAGTTTACGACAACGGACCTTAATAAAAGAGAAGACCTTTTCATTTAGGTTCTACCGTCAACGGTTCTGACTCATACAAAAAGTCCCATAAGAATTTTGACTTGTATATTTAATATCGAGATCATTACACGCCAAATTACTTGAGACGACTACATACCAAATACGTCCGTTAAGAAAGTACGGAATTTTTGGGAAATATCGAAACTGGTTGAGGATTTAAAATAGGGAACCAAACACTAAATTCATAAACGTTTTTCGTCGGATTTACATTTTACTTATGTTACACACTAACGAGAGAACTGGACGGATAATTTTGACTCATAGTTAAAAAGAAGAAAAGTAGCATAGACCTTCTCTGGAAGACCATCTTCAAAACATATGTGAACTATTTATTTACTTATCTACTTACCTACTTAATCTTCTTTGTTTACTGTCGACTAAGTTTTACGTTCGAAAAATGTACAATTAAAAAAAAAGTTAGAGAAGTTTACTCTGACAATTATGATAATTCTGTCTGACGGACTTAAGATAAGTGGATCTTTTTGAACTGCAGGTAATTTTCCAAAGAGGAAGGAGTGTACGAGAGTTAAGAGAGTACTCACTTCGTGAGAATAACGAGGGTAATATGTCTATTCTTATGGCTCCATATCTCCATATCTCACTAATCAGTAGAACAGACTGTACGATTCTACATCTCACTCCTAAACTTAGGGTCGTCAGACCGAAGGGTCCACCAGGATCACCATTTCTTGGGCGGACGGTTACGTCCTCTGTTCTCTGTACTCAAGGTAGGCACCCAACCTTTCTAGGGGACCTCTCTTCCCCGCACCGTTGGGTGAGGTCACGAGAACGGATCTCTTAGGGTACTTGTCTCCTCAGACCGCCCGATGTCAGGTATCTCAGTGTGTCTCAGTCTGTGCTGACTTCGTTGAATCGTATGTGTATGTCTGACCAAGGTCCTGGACGGTAGGACTCGTAGTCGTAAAGATGGACATCTGTAGTCTAAAATCTATAGGATCCATAGGTGTATGGTATTCCAGTACCTTTTCACAGAAGTGATAATTTCCACAATATACTAAAATTTAATCATTACTAATGAAAAAATTATACCCTTTTGAAAATAATTATAATTTCAAAGTTATAATTATAATTAAATTATGATTTTACCTCTCTCTCATTGTCATACCTTTCTTCGATTTCGTCGGACCTGACACTATTCTTTCATAAACTATGGAAACTAGTCGAGTTCCCTCTACGTGTGTACAGTAAGATCTGACTTTTCGCTACTAAAACTTTTCTTTACCGCGTTATAAGAAGGTGTAAACCTGAGGGTTCACCCTTCGGGGGAGAAGAACCAAGAGAACATAGGAAGGGACGTTACACCAACAACAACAAGTCACCGATTGAACGCAGGGCAAGAAACACTCGGGTACCTGACATCGTACGGTCCGAGGGGACAGGAGGGACAAAGGGTCTTACGAGTTTAAGTCCAGGTGACTCAGATACTGCGATAGATTGGTAGAGTAGGAGACGACAGGGGAAAAGGAAAACAGAAGTTAGAAAGGGTCGTAGGTCCAAAAAAGATCATTCAGTCGAGAAGTGCAGTTCACCGGTTTCCTAACCTCGAAGTTGAAGTCGTAGTCTTGAAGGTTACTAATAAGTCACAACTAAAGGAAGTCCTAACCGACCAAACTAGAAGAACGTCAGGTTCTCTGAGAATTCTCAGAATAGGTCGTGGTGTCAATCTTTCGTTGTTCCGACACTAGGTACTTCCCCAGGAACTTCATATCGAAGATAGACTACCAAAGAAACCTAGTATCTAAGACATCACTGTCCCTGCATAGAAACTTTCTCAGGGTCTAGTTCATTTATTCAGGACCCAAAACCCCTCTCCCAAGTGTCCTTTTGGTGAGAGTGTTAACACATTCGACACCAGTGGAAGTACAGTAGAGGTCCTACTGTCTCCATCTTCTCGGAGAGTTTTGTGTCTGTAAACAATATTAATAACTATGATAGTAAACCTTAATATTGAAAAAGTATCTTGAATACATGATCCGTAACATCTTTCACGAAAATTCACACTAGAGTAATTATGAGTGTGGAACGGAGGGGTCAGTTTTCCCCGAACCGAGTCAGGGAGTCAACACAGGCTGAGAGACATTGGGGTACCTGACATGGGGTGGTCCGAGGAGACGGACACCTTAAAGGGTTCGTTCTTATGACCTCACCCCACGGTAAAGGATGAGGTCCCCTAGAAGGGCTGGGTCCCCAGTTTGAGTGTAGAAAACGAGGAGGACTTAACCGTCCACCCAAGAAATGGTGACTCGGTGGACCCTTCGGCCGATTAAAGGTAGTAGGAGTTCCAAGTCTATAGGATCTATACTGAACTTTATACTTACAACGACCCAGAAGGGTCCACCGCGATCACCATTTCTTGGATGAACGGCTGCGTCCTCTGTACCCTCTGTTCCAAAGGTAGGAACTCAACCCTTCTAGGGGACCTCCTCCCTCACTGTCGGGTGAGGTCATAAGAACGGACCTCGTAAGGTACCTGTCCCCTCAGACCACCCGATGTCAGGTACCCCAGTGTTTCTTAGTCTGTGTTTACTTCGCTGAACACTTACCGTGGTAAACGAGGAAATGGACATGGATGGTAAAGGAGAGGCCCCGAGAGTAGGTGTTTCACGCATTTTCTCTATACCCAATCTGAAACCTAAAAATTAAAAGACCTGAGGAAAGGATCTTGTAGGACATCGGAACAGGGGCGTCCTAGACGGGAACTGAACGACACTCGGGCCGAGGACCCGAGGAGGACACATTATATTGGGACAGGGGTCGTGTGTCCCGAGGACTGAAGGGACGAGGACGTCGACGGGACAGAGATAGGTCGTCACGAGTCGTTCTCAGGACAAAGAAAAAGGAAAACTTTTGTATCGAGACTTCACGTCGGAAAGAGCCATATCTTGTACCGCAACCTCGATAATACATACATTAGTCGTTCCTATGTGTGCGGGCCGGTGAAGGACTTCGTAAAACGGTCCGGTCAAGTGTTAGTGAGAAAAAAAAAAAAAAACCGTAACGGAACAGACAAACCTTTCAGAATTGGCACACCAAGTCTTTTAAAAAGTAGGCAGTTCATGAAAGGCAAACTTTTACTACGTATGTACCGGAGAAAAGGACAAAATCAGACATACGTGCTACCTCAAGATCGACTTTCGTCGGAACGAGAATCTTAGCGAGCGTGTTATCGTGCACGAAGCCACTACGGCGTGGAAGAAGAGACGTAGGAAGGACCGGCACGACGAGGGACTCCAGTCCTTTCGTCGGAGAACCCTCCAACTGAAAGGGACAGGAGGTTCTCCGATCTGGAGTCTGGTAGTCGTTGTCTTGAGACAGACTTAATTACTTGATTGTCTAGTAAGGTCAGTGAGGACACAAGATGTTGTATTCCCACAAAAAAAAAAAAGGAGAACGATACGGGCTGTTATTCCCGACATCAGTGACACTCCAAGAGCCACTTGTCATTAAGAGTTCCGATTTAGGTAACCTTGACTTATTTAGAACATACGACTCAGAAAATATCAAATTTAGAAAGGTTAAAGATTATCAGTCCATGAAGCACATAAAACCCCTTCAAGTCGTATAGATTCCCATTTACACTCGGACATATAACAATATAAGTATCTGTACTTATCGTGTTACCTTTTTTTTTATTTGATGTTATTTACATATTTATTAGGGTCTTTGGTCCTACAAAAGAGGTACGTCAAGGGGTCACCGGAGGAAGATTCCACTCAAGAACTAAGTACTTTTTTTCATTGTTCAAGTGAAAATTGATCCCTACCTTCCCAGATTTTATCTGGTTTCACCATAGATCTTACGTTTGGCGATTCGCGTCAGACAGGAGAGAGGAAACGAACGGGACAGCCAAGGTAGTCCCAGTCTCGATCGATCCAGACCTCACACATCCCTCTACTATGCCGTGACTCTTCAGGTAGTTAGGTACGATCTAATGTCGCCAAAATCGTGACAAGAACGTCTGAGACTTTAGGGACAGAGGCGGTAACCTGACCAATGTCACCTTTGTCTCTAAGATTAGTGTGTTTTATTTCTAAAGGTAAACACTCGAGGTGATAACCTGGACAGTAGAAAGTAGTCGTCTTTTTACTCCCTTTAGTTTATGAAACAAAACAAAATCGGTGGGTCTCTTCCTTCTCTCGTCACACACCCTTTCGTTATATAGAATGAATCGAGTCGTTGGGGAGGGAGACCTCCCACATTTACTGGTCCCTGTCCGTTTAATGAAAAGGTAGTATAAACCGCGTTTTGATGAGACCACTCACTCCTCTTTCCCTTAACAAACTATTCTAAACCTTTTACGGTAGACAAAAAGAATTGTAAAAAACCTACTTAAATAGTCCGTAGGACATTAAATGTGAAAGACAACTTTTGATATTAACTTGTGGGACGTACCCGGACTTCGGAGACTTATAAGCAGTCTTCGACGTATTCCTGGTACGGTAAACTCCGATACAAATGTCAGTGCCCACTTAGACTTTACAAGTTGACAAAAGAGGGACCCTTTTTACCGAGAGACATGGATGTATCTCACAAAAAAAAAACGAGACACTTCACCTTCACTTTCAGTGAGTCAGTACGGGCTGAGAAACACTAGGGTACCTGACAGGGACCTTAAGAGGTCCGGTCTTATGACCTCACCCATCGGAAAAGGAAGAGGTCTCCTAGAAGGGTTGGGTCCTAGCTCGGGTCCAAAACACGTAACGTCCGACTAAGAAATTGTTGACTCGGTGTTCCCTTCGGGTTTTCCGACCGAAAACGAGACACTTGAACCTCGCTTTACAAGTACAAGTCTGTGAAGATCAAGATCCTCAGATACTGAGACTCTACCAATGAGAATAAGAGTGTTCAAGTAAGACCGCCGATACACAATTATACAACGTGAGCTAGCCACGGTCCGTGATGTATTCCTCACACACACACGTGCGAGTCGAATAGACTAAGAAACGCTGGGGTGCTTGATACCGGGCGGTCCAAGGAGACAGGTACCCTAAAGGGTTCGTTCTTATGGCCTCACCCGACGGTAAGGGAAGAGGTCCCCTAGAAGGACTGGGTCTCTGACTTGGGTGTAGAGGACTTAACGTCCGTCTAAGAAGTGGGACCTCGGTGGTCCCTTCGGGTACATTCCCTACTCCCTATGTGTTTATTGATTCTGTAGAAAAGGAGTTTTTTTATTTGATACTATAGGTCGAAGACACGACAGGAATCGACACAGGCTGAGAAGTACTGGGTGTACCTGGTATCGGGTGGTTCGAGGAACAGGTACCCTAAGAGGTGCGTTCTTATGATCTCATCCATCGGAAAGGGAAGAGGTCCCCTAGAAGGACTGGGTCTCTAGTTTGGGTCCAGAGGACGTAACGTCCGTCTAAGAAATGACAGACTCCGTCGCCTCCTTTTTCGTTTATGTCCATTAGTAACAGTTATCGAGAGTGAGTAACTTCTACTGAAAAAAGTCGAAATCTATATAACAAGACAACTTAGGGCTCCTTGTGTCTTCTCCCGTGGACCGGACCGTGTACCGTCCGACGCCTCCAGCTCCAGTTCCATCCCACAGGCCGACACACAGACAGAAAAGTTCCTCCGTGGGAGAACTTGGCTCTAAATTTCCCGATCTCTCACCAACGATCAACTTCCGACTCAGTGTTCCGGAGACGTTCCTCTCCGGTGTCGAGCCGTTTCTGGGACTTAACCCTCCACAATGAAGCCGAGTACCCTCCTCACCACTCTCTACCTTCTCCTTGTAGACAAGGTCCCTAGAGTCACTAATCTGAGTTAGGACCGGTTAATCCTACCGCTATCTCTACAAAGTGTACCTTATAGACCCTCCTCTGGAGTACCTCCTTGTCAAGTGTGACGGAAAGACGTGAAATTCAGGAAACACGGACATGTAAGTTCACATAGCTACGAGTCCACGCAACTATGGGACTTAACTCTCATTGCAGAAAGTCCCTTGTCCTAATAATTCATGTCCCGTCCTTCCCCGTCCCGTACTTCAATTCCCATACTCTTCCTCACATTAGCGTTCCCAAAACATGCCTACTCGTCCTACACTTTCAAGCGGATGTACCTACCAAAATCGTTTTAGTCACACCGTCGACATCTCTAGAACTTAAACAATTCCTCTGTTGAGATTTAAAGTGTAGATATTGTAACCGACAGAAGAACTTACTGTGTGTCTATAAACTAGGAAAGTCAAGAGAATTACTTGTCACTGTCTCTACATTGTCTAACAAAAGTAGTCGTAAATTTTTCAAGCAAAGACGGTTCGGTAACCTGGTTTTATGACTCATCTTATTTCACCCGGTGAACTCGCAAAAGAATGAGACTAAAGTAGAAGGACCGGAAACCTTTCTTTCCCAAAACCGTGGTCTTACACTTCGTCTTTAGTCTTTTTCTCCGTTTCCTCGACACTTTAGGTACATCATTTATTGGTAGGGAATTGATGACTAGACTGTTGGGTCCCGGACCCGTAGGACCGAACACAAACAGGATTCACACATGTAAATGATCAACTGATATCAATTGTCTGAAGGGAACACCGAGTCTGCCAATTCACAGACGGATGTTACACCCTCTGGGTCCAAGCTAGGGACCCAGCCCTTCTAGGGGACCTCTTCCTTTACCGTTGGGTGAGGTCATAAGAACGGACCTTTTAGGGTACCTCCCTCCTCGGACCATCCGATGTCAGGTACCCCAGTGTTTCTCAACCTGTGTTGACTCGCTGAAGTGAATCAATTATCCAGATCTCTTCCTTTACTGTTGGGTGAGGTTATAAGAACGGACCTCTTAGGGTACCTGTCTCCTCGGACCACCCGATGTCAGGTACCCCGGTGTTTCTCAACCTGTCCTGACTCGGTGATTGTACGTGTGTGTGTATTAATTATCCAGTCGGATTTACACTTTCTTAGTTAAGGCTTTAGTGAAAAATATTTGTAGGACAATGAGTAGTACAATTGATAGGACGGAAAGTCATCCTAGACCTTAGACAACTCCAGTAGAACCCGGACAAACGGAAGACTAGAAGGGACTTACAATTAATGGAATCGCACCGGACCTCCTTCCTTCATGTCTCTGACCTCCACTCTATAGACCAAGTTCAAGTCCAAGTCCAGTCCACGATAGAAGAAGAAGGACAAACTCATTCTCGCACGATTCGCAAACTCTGATGTGAAAACACGGTGCACGAGAATCGGTGAAGCATAAAGTAAAAAGTTAAGACCGATGTTTTTCGGGGGTGGTGTATGTTGTTAAAGGGTTGAATGGACTTAAAAACTCAGTTCGAGATAAACCTTACACGTCACACTGTGAATAAGAAAAGAGTATCTTCTGTGTGTGTGTGTGTGTGTGTGTTTCGGTCGGATGAACTACTGTTGTCTGAGTCTGTTCGGAGGTCTTCGTCTATGATAAGGGATTTATTATCACTAGTTGAAGATCTGATTACAAAACGAATTAACAAATGTCACTTTGGTCCCCTGGTCAGGTGCCAACACTGCTATTCTGGTCACATAAAGGATTACAATCTTTGTTCAGTTTTAGGTAACAAGAGTGAAGGACGTGTCTCAAATCAACTGGAGTAGGTTTAATCCTTTTGTGAAACGAACTTCCAAACGGGACGATTAAAACTGTCTTTTATTTTTATTTTACCAATAGTTTCTGGAACCAAAAAAAGGTAGTAACAAATTAAGAAGTATAAAATCTACATTCATTTATTTTACAAATTCGTAAATCAAACATCAAAAATAAAACTTTTTTTATGTGTAAACGTTCAAAATTTCCACATTTTACTCAGTCTTCTTACTATAAAAGGACAATAAAATGTAAAATATCCAAACAATTACACGTCCTCTCGAAAAGGACACATATATATATAAATATACTTATACATCTCTATATAAATATGTATAAGTATCACTTTATTGCGACAATGAAGTGAGACGTCACTAAATGATTTAATGTCTACCCAACCCTGTGTTTTCAATGTATACATAAAACAGGACTATCTGGGTGACATTTCGACGTACACCAATTGGTAAAGAAAAAAGGGTAAACAATGTATCAAAGAATAAGGGAGATTTTATTTTTACTAGAATCCTTTTTACTATGTCAATTTTATTCTCATAGTATTTAAACCAATTAACTTAAACACAGTGAGTAATTTTACACAGTGGTTTAATTTTAGAAACAGTTCTTTATAACAAATATAAAAAATTCTATTTGTCGTATCATACATCTATAAAATAGTAATCGTGATTCGTCTCCTTTATTTTGACTGTAAATGCTTTGTAAACCCTTACGGTCCGAAACACAATCCCTCAAATTTAGAGGAACATTATTACTCCTAATCCATAATAGGTAAACTGTTGTTTTCCTTTATTCTAAATCTCCGTAAGTTATCAAAAGGGTACCAGTGTGACGATTTGTCCAAATTTCGATAGTAAAATGGGTTCGAACAGACTAAGGTTTCAGATACTAACAAATTTTTTTTTTAAACTTATCGAAATAAAAGGATCGGTGGTTTCATTACAAATGAATTCTCAAATTTTATGAATCTCTTATTTCCTTATGCATTGTGTCTTTCTTTTTCTGTACGTATTAAGGTGACGATCTATTGATGACCATTAACAATCTGTGTATAAAAGACGTAAACACAAGATACGTCTACGATTTTATGTGTACATAAACAATAACAAAAGTAAGTAAAATCGAAAAAAGGTAAAAGAAGAGAAAGAAAAAAAACTACCCTGATACTATATGCGTGATAATTGTTGAACCCGAAATAAAAGGGTGAACCGACAATTGAAGGTACTCATAGTTTGAAAAAAAGTTACCGATATTTGAGTTCATTGTAATAAATACCATCATTAGTCATAGATTATTTACGTATAAATCGTAGTAATATTTGTTATAAAGTCATGTACAAGAATATGTAAATAGAAAACCTAATTATACATACTTCATAAAAACATTCGATTTAGTGTTTTTTATTTTTTTAGGACTCAAATTTTCATACGTGTCTAATTTAATATTTGGTGTGACGTCGTAACGGAACTTGTTTCTAAAACGGTGAAAAATCAGGGTCCCCTCACACACACGAGTCAGCACAGACTGAGAAACGGTGGGGTACCTGACACTTGACGGCAAGAGGAGACAGGTACCTTAAAGGGTCCATTCTTATGACCTCACCCAACGGTAAAGGATGAGGTCCACAAGAAGGACTGGATTCCTAGTTTACGTATAGAGACACAGAGGAGGTGACCGTTCGTATAAGAAATGGTTCACGGGGTAGACCCTTCGGGAAACTCAGGGTACCGTAATACATTCACATGGGGTCGGTTGTGGACACGTGGGACTGCGTACTTCCCTCATGTCTTCTGACAAGTAGGGAGAAAAATGATCGGTTTGTGCCTCGGACTCCTACGAATACCAATCGGGTAATACAGTATGTATATCATTCTGGACCCAAGTTCGGGTCGGGTCTAATATCATAGTTTATACATTTTAAATTATTATCACTATCGAAGTGAAATCATACGGTTGGTGACAAGATTTGTGAAAATTTAGTAGATTAGGAGTGTTGTCGGGATGTTCAACCTTCGTTAATGACAGGAACCTAACGTCCATTCCTTTGACTTCGTGACTCCCTGATTCACTGAAAAAGGGGTTAGTTGTCTTTGCCCGATACACCAGGTACGGCGACGACACGATTCAGCGGAATCAGCACAGGTTGAGACACGCTGGGGTGTCTACCGCCGAGTGGTCCGAGGGGACAGGGACCCTAAGAGGTCCGTTCTTGTGACCTTACCCGACGGTAAAGGAAGAGGTTACACCAGGTATCACCAGGAGTTGGAAAAACCGTGATCCTTGACTGAAGAATCTTCTGTTCAAAAGGTAACTTGCCCCTCCTCCCCATAAAGTCTTACGAAGTTCGCGTAAAATAAAAAGTACGTGACATAAAGACAATAATAATGTACCGACGTTAAGTCTAGTCGTCCGTAATCTAGGACCTCCAACCCCTGGGGACCGTTTTTAAGGACAAGAATTGGACGTACGATATAAAGACAAAATATGAATACATAGTGACTAATTCAACAAAGGTTCTCAACAAACTTCAACGGGTCGTTCAGGTAGTTCTTCAAAGTTCTTTAAGGATACATTACGGTAGTTTACGTTTCCTTCACGTCCTACTTCCTAAAACTCAATTTGTCTTGGGTTCCGTGTACGGGCACACACACACACACACACACACACACACACATACACACACATCTCCTCTAACACGTCGAGATTCACTCACCTCCTCGTACGGGGTAGTCAGGACTGACTACTTGATATCGACCTCGGAGACTTGTATATAAAAGACGCAAACACAAGATATGTCTACGATTTTATGTGTACTTAAACAATAACAAAAGTAAGTAAAATCGAAAAGAAAGGAAAAAGAAAAGAAAGAAAAAAACTACCCTGTCACTATATGTGTGACAAATGTAGATCTCTCACTACCGCCCCTGGTGGCGGGGACGAGAGACGACTAGTGGCCTCGGTGTCTAGATTGTCCACTCGATCCCGAAGGTTAGCTTGTACTCCGACCTGATCTTTGTGGAAGCGTTGACCTTTACTGACTGTACACTCCGTAGGTTATTCTACAAGGGACACTAACTCATCGTTCTTGTGTTAATCAGTCAATGGACCGTTTAGGCAAGGTTCAAATATGAAGCCATCAACTTTGAGATGAGTTTAATCAATGTGCCGAGTTACAAGGAAGGAATATCCGTGTGTCCCTAGTGTAAGGAAGTTTCGGACGAAGCCCAATCGCCCGGGGACTCTCGATCTACATTCAAGTTCTCTCGTGTCTATCTGCACGAGACGGACGGAGGACAGTCCCCGTAAAATGAATGGGACAATACAATTCGTTGTATTTATGTAGGAAACATTAAGTGAAGGCAGGTGAGAGGAGTAGAGGTATCGCTCCGGGGGTTGTGAAGTCCCCAGGAAAAAAGACGGACTTGTCGAGACCCTTAGAGTCATCAGGCGAGGTAACGAGACGGTAGTTTCCTGGTAAAAGGGCGTTGTAGGAAACCACAGGACCGTACAGACACCAGGGCTACGAGACGTTTGGAATCGGCCCTTTACCAGACGGTACGAAGTGAGCGGTAAACGAATGTCTTGGACTTGTGTCCTTCGGATACAAGAGGAGAGTGGCAAATGTTTAAGACAACAAATTTGAGAGGGAAGAAGAGAAGGAGGGAAAAGGAGAAGAGCGGAGGAAGGGATTTCACTTTCACGAATCAGTGAGTCAGCACAGGTTGAGAAACGCTGGGGTATCTGACGTCGGACGGTGTGAGGAGACAGGTACCTTAAGCGATCTGTTCTTATGACCTCATCCAAGGGTAAAAGAAGAGGTCCCTTAGAAGGGGTGGGTCCCCAGCTTGGACCCAAAGGACGCAACGTCCGTCTAAGAAATGACAGACTCGATGGTCCCTTCGGGAGTCAAGTCAAGTCAAATCAGCGAGTCAGTACAGACTGAGAAACACTGGGGTACCTGATGTCGTACGGTCCGAGGGGACAGGTAGTGGTTGAGGACCTCGAACGAGTTTGAGTACAGGTAGGTCAGCCACTACGGTGGTTGGTAGAGTAGGAGACACCAGGGGAAGAGGAGGACGGAAGTCAGAAAGGGTCGTAATCTCAGAAAAGGTAACTCAGTGAAGAAGTGTAGTCCACCGGTTTTATAACCTCAAAGTCGAAGTCGTAGTCAGGAAGGTTACTTATAAGTCCTGACTAAAGGAAATACTAACTGACCAAACTAGAACGTCAGGTTCCCTGAGAGTTCTCAGAAGAGGTTGTGGTGTCAAGTTTTCGTAGTTAAGAAACCATAAGTCGAAAGGAATACCAGGTTGAGAGTGTAGGTATGTACTGATGACTCTTTCGGTTTCGAAACTGATCTGCCTGGAAACAACCGTTTCATTGCAGAGACGAAAAATTATACGATAGACCCAACCAGTATCGAAAAGAAGGTTCCTCGTTTGAAGAAAATTAAAGTACTGACGTCAGTGGTAGACGACACTAAACCTCGAGTTCTTTTATTTCTGACAGCAACAAAGGTAACAAAGGGGCGGACAAACGGCACTTCACTACCCTGATCTACGGAACTAGAAGTAAAAAACTTACAAATCAAAAAAAAAAAAAAAAATCAAGACGTCTGAAAATAAATAAATAAATAAAAAAATCTATGTTAATTGCAAGTAAACGACAACATAGAAAAAAAAAAATTAAAATTTTAGAAATTAAGAATGTACGCAAGTTCGGTCGAAAAAGTGAGAGGAGAAAGTGGGAGTAGTTCTCCGAGAAACGAAAGACGGTATTCCCACCATAGTAGACGTGTAGACTCCAATAACTATAAAGAGGGACGTTAGAACTAAGGTCGAACACGAAGTCGGTCAGTCCGTAAAGTGTACTACATGATGAGACGTATTTTTAATTTATTCAACCCACTGTTATATATTGGAACTGTATGAGGAAAGGATAAGACCTTGGTCAGGTAACAAGGTACAGCCAAGATTGGCAAACAACTGGACGTATGTCTAAAGAGTTCTTCGTCCAGTCCACCAGACCATAAGTATAGAGAAATTCTGAAAGGTGTCAAACAACGTCAGGTGTGTCAGTTTCCGAAATCGTATCAGTCACTTCGTCTTCATCTACAAGACCTTAAGAGAACGAAAAAGTACTAGGTCACCTACAACCGTTAAACTAGGGACCAAGGAGACGGAAAAGATTTGGGTCGAATTTGTAGACCTTCAAGAACCAAGTGTATGACAACTTTGGATCGAACCTCTTAAAACTCGTAATGGAACGAAGATCCCTTCGAGATTTCGTCGGAATTATACCCGGGTCCAACGTCTTCTTCTACTATCACTTTACTTAAGTCTAAGACAAGAGGTCCGATGGTAAGGTGTTCAGAAACAAAAAAGAAGAAATGAAAACCACCAAAAAAGAAAACGACTGTGTCGTAGAAGGAACGTCTCGTGTCCGAAGAGATCAACGGCGCAAGTCGGAAAAGAGGGGTCAACGATATACGTCAGAATCAACAGGACACCGTACACCCTAGAATGAAGGGGTTGGTTCTCAGTTTGAGTGGAGGGGACGTAACCTTTTACTAAGAATTGGTGACCTTGTGGGTCCGTCAGGGGTAAGGTATTTAGAGACCTTTCAATACCATGGTAAACCAAGGTCATCACCCCAGATACATAATTTACTTTCAGTCTTATATATATATATATATATAAGGTGCGATAAGTCTAACTTACCTTTGACACGAGAATTCTCATTCCCGTCTTTTCTTCAGGGGATTTCTCCAGACAAGAGAGACAATGTGGACCATGTACGGACACCTTATGACCATGGGAGACCTTGTGGTAAACTTTTGGTAACAAGCTCTTTCTCCTTGATGACTTTAAATAATCATTCCCCCATTGAATTATTTTCATTACTTACAAAAGAAGACCAACATCCGTTTCACTCTTTAGTTGTGTTAACCTAACATTATTCTTTTGTATAAATAATACGTCTTTATCTATTAAAGGAACAAGGAGGTTGTTTCAGGACTTAGAAAAATTGATGATTGTCTATACACTTGTTTCTACTGAATGTTTCCCACTCAAAGTTCATGTCAGAGACTATATACCCATATATACACATATTACTAAACTATGTACACAAGTTTTATAAAGACAAAGTTCCTGGGTTGTCGGTATTTAACTCCTTTATCTTTGTCTGTTCAATTTGTTAACAAGGTTCGACCGTGGGACTGAGTTCTCTTATATCATAAGTAGTTATACCGTCAAACCTAAAGAAAGGTTCAAGTACCGAAGTATAAGGTCAGAATAAGGTAAAGAAAAAAGTGTAATTTTAAGACGTTGTGAGGTTCTCTTGGTATCTCTTAAAGTTGGAAAGTTGATAATCTGTTACCTTTTTATCTCCCTTCATACACACACACACACAACACACACACACACACACATATATATATATATATAAATTGTAAATTCTACACAGTTTGTGAGTTTGTTAAGTAGAATACTCTTTAATGGTATTTATTGTGTAGTAATAACTATCGTTTTTATTTCCCGATAAGATGTGATTTGAGAAGTCGGTCATAAACCCAGTCCTTTCCAAAAGAAAAACCATAAGTGACCTACTTTCTTCCCAAAAATCCTCCTTCGGTCACCAAAACGTCGAATTTGGGATACCGTCAATTGAAGTTCCCTAGACTCTTCACATCTTAAGAGACTGTAAATAATATTTCATGACACGAATACGTTCTATCCGTTATGGGAATATACTTGTAATTGAAGAAACGTCTCTCTGTGAAACCACCCGTAATAGATTACATATGTAAACGTCCCGAAAGATCCACCGAGTCACCCATTTCTTAGGTGGTCGTTACGTCCTCGACGCCCTCAGTGCCCAAGTTAGGGGTCTAACCCTTCTAGGGGACCTCTTCTCGTACCGTTGGGTGAGGTCGTAAGAACGGACCTCTTAGGGTACCTGACTTCTTAGACCGCCCGATGTCAGGTATCTCAGTGTTTCTCAGTCTGTACTGATTCCACTGACTCGTGCGTATACTTGTAAACGTACTGCAATAGCAATCGTCGAAGATTGACACTTAAGTATTCCCTTGTTCGATAGAACTGTTCTACAATCAAAAACAAATGAAAAAGAAAAGAAAAAAAAATAAAAAGGGTAAAAGAAAAAAATTAATTAATTGTATGAAATTAACCTCTTATTAATGAATTGTTATAACACTACCAAAAACGGTATGTAGTTATACTTAGTCGGTGTCATTATGTACACAGGGGAGGGGTAGGATTTGCGGGAGAGGGTGAAGAGAAAGAAAAATTTTCTCTGTTTAATGACTAAGGTATTGGGTTGAATTCAACAAGTGGAGACGGAGAAACCAATTTAGGTTTTATCTTGGTAAAAAATCCGAAATGGTAAAAAAAGTGAAAATTTAAAGATCCCCTAACAAAATATCTGGATAGAAATGATAGGTATACCCTATGTCATTTAGTGGTCTTTACATTACATTCTTTTATAACAAAATATCATTCGATACTTGATCTTACACTAATTACGTGTTAAATCAGACCTTTTTAAAGGTGGTTGTACCGAGTTATTTATAAGGTATATATTACAGATGAATATTATATACCCCTAAATTTTTCGTATGGAACCTAGAAAAGGGAGGAGAAGGGGTAGATGTAGTAAACTTACTGTGATTTGGGTACAGTCGACCCAAAAGTTTCGGTCGGTAACACTAGTCCCCGACTTGTCTCTAGTTTCTTCGGTTGACTGATATGGGGTCACGACTCATCTACCGTGGACTGAGTTCAACTACTACCCCCCTCGGAAACTTCCAGGGATCATAAAGGTGGTTCTGATCTCAGTTCTCTTTCTCTCTTGTCTGTCGATAACCCGGGTCTGACATGGTACTCGAAGAATAGGAAGAAAGTAAAGTAAAAGGGTCGTTGTACTCTTTTTTTGTACTCATAACACCACGACCTCTTCTGACAACTCTCAGGGAACCTGTCGTTCCTCTAGTTTAGTCAATTAACGTTTCCTTTAGTCGGGACTTATATAAGTGACCTTCCTGACTATGACTTCGACTTCGAGGTTATGAAACCGGTGGACTACGTTTCTCGGCTGAGTAAATCTTTTCTGGGACTACGACCCTTTCTAACTCCCGTCCTCCTCTACCCCCACTGTCTCCTACTTTACCAAGTTACTGAGTTACCTGTAGTCAAACTCGTCTAACACCCTCTACCACTTCCTGTCCCTCCGGCCCACACGACGTCACGTACACTAGAGTTTCTCAGCCTGTGCCAAATCGCTGACTTGTTGTTAGGGTTAAGTCTCTAGGAGGTGGACCCTACCACAACGGGTTTCCCCTGTAACCCCTTACAGACATTTATAAAAACTAACAGTGTTTCGGTTTACACAATACCTATAGACCGTCCATCGCAGGTCCCGACGACGAACTTAATAGTATGGGTTTACGGATGTTGTAGTCCGACTCTTCGGGATAGTCAAAAAGTGTCTATTCCTTTGACTCGGACATTTTCTAGGTCTCAAACACTTATAGTCTTGGTTTGAGTCCGGACTGAGAATTCAACTATGAAAAATAGTTATTTTAAGTAAGGAAGAACCCCTTATTCTTTATTTTAGTCTTGTACAACTAGTTGTAGGTTAATATCTATCGATACTTATAATCCTCTGACATAGAATTGTCCCTAACACCTTGTCAACTGCTAAATATAAAACTTTATCATTTGTTTTTCTTTTAAGAAGATCTTTTGGTTTGAGATGAGTTTAATGAACTCCTTTATTGTGGTGGTGTGTATTTAAGGATAAAAGTCAGTTAAATAATTAGTACTTTAAAGTGAGGAACACGAGTCAATTGTATCTCGTATAAGAAGACGAACTGTCGGCTCTCAACGGTTTCAAATAATTCTTATCGTTTAAAACTAGTTTTAGTTTGGTCTGTAAATTAACATACGTAATAAAGATTTTGAAAAGTAAAAACAACTGGTTATAGTTCTCTACAGGAGACCGGTAGGTTGGACGAAGTAAAAGAAGAACAATAGAGAATGGTCTTTTTAAGTTACACCGGTCCCATGGTTACCCCTCCGAAGGGACCACTGAGTCTACCATTTCTTAGGTGGACGTTACGTCCTCTGGACACAAGTTACGGACCGTACCCTTCTAAGGGACCTTCTTCCGTACTGTTGAGTTAGGTAAGAACGGACTTCTTAGGGTACCTGTCTTCTCCGACCACCCGATCTCAGGTACCTCAGTGTCTCTCAGTCTGTATCGACTCGTCGATTTATGTGTCCCATGGTCACTCCCTAATACTACTTCGGAATGTCTACTGCACCTATCTCGGGTCAAAATCACTGTTGTAAAGTGAGAAACCCTTCAACCCAAATAAAACGAAAGACCACTCAAATAAGTTTAAGAAACCTCGGACAGAAACCTTTGAAATAAGGTCGGAGGGAGTAGAAGAGTATAACCGGGTAGTCGTATAGTTTAAGGGAATTGGATCAAATAACCGAAGAATAAAGGTACGACGATAGTTATTTAGGTTCACAAGGAATTGGTCGATTTATGAATTCCTATCACGTTAAGAACTGTATCCTGAGGTGAACCTTTTACTGACCTTAGACACGGGCTTACTGGGTATTCCACAATGGTGGCTGTCTCGGAATTCGTAACAGATCAGATCCTAGGATAAACATATCAATCTCTGCTATTCTAGGTTGTTCCAACTCACAGAACCGGTTCCATTTTGTCGGACAATCGTCAGCGTCACCCTGGTGTCAGAAATAGACGACTAAGAGTAAAGGTCCGAGAGACGTGATGTGAAAGACTGTTTTAAGAAAGGTTATCGTCTCGAGTAACCTTACACAAAGTTCTATTATGCACGATCCATCCACCACCACTTAAGATGGGTACCCTATATAACATCTAAGGCCTCACCGGACACAGACGAGTGACACATAAGAAATAAATTGTACAAAAACACCGAATAATTGACCGGAACGGTTCTATTAGAGACCACAGAATCCAAGACTAAACCGTGTCACTAGCACTCTGGGTCGGTGAGAGGTCGTACTCTCGTCCTTACGGAACCGGCAACAAGGCCGACTCCGTACCCGTGACCAAGGGTTCCTACCGTCGGAGTATCCGGTGTACACGTCCCAAGAAAAAATGGTTCTGCCGTACAACCGAAACAGGTCCAAAGTCGACAGAAAATATTTATATTAAAATAAATAAAGTACATAAATAACACCCGACACGACCCAGAAGGGACGACACTCTCGAAAAGAGATCAACGCCGATCGTCCTCGGTGCGAGATCAACGCCGCCCGCCCGAAGAGGACCACCACCGAAGAGAACAACTCCTCGTGCCCGAAGTGACCGACGTCGTGGACCCGACCCATCAACGTCGTAAGGCCGAGAGTTTGTGTTCGAGTCATCAACACCACGTGCTTGAATCAAGGAGGTGCCGTATACCCCAGAAGGGTCTAGTCCCTACCTTGGGCACAGAGGACGTAACCGTCCGCCTAAGAACTGGAGACTCGGTTCTCCCTTCGGGGTAGAAAACAGAAAACTTTCTCGTTGTCGTTGGTGAGACTGATTTCCTCCTTTCGCTTAGGACACAATAAGACTGGTTGCTTTCGCAAAACGAGTCGGTAGACGTCTAGGTTCCGCGTAAACACAGGACCCACACCCCCGGGTCAAAGGACTATCAATATACCTGTTTCATAATCGTACAAACAGGACTGAGTCACCCCTACGTGTCGTGAACTAGTAGCCTCGGGACCTCGTACCTCCTGGTGCACCTTATTCGGGATAAGGGGTGTAGAAGGTCGGAGACCAAAATTTTGGTTCGGCTCCCCACTCGTGTCCGAAAAGGTCCTGTACCGACCTCCCGACAGTTGTCTTCCCGTTCTCGACCATGACACCGGGAAAATTGGAACTGGTAGGACGACTATGGTGACCTAACGACTGGTGTCCTTTAGTGAATGGGAGACGGTACACCGTACAACAGTCCCAGAGGGAAGACCTCCGACACCGAGTGCAGGTGGGACAGTAGTAGGTGACAAAGGTCGAGGGAAACACGTTCCTCGGTCCAACCTAAGTGAAAGACGTTTGTGTTCAACTATAACACACAAGTCGATCTGAAACGAATTGATAAATTTTGAACACAGAAGACGTGACCGTACGTCTAGAAATGGGCGACTCGGTAGTCCCTTTGGGTCCTGAGGACAATTGCGACAGCAATGGTAGTAGTTGAATACTTAATTCCTCAACCCGAGTTTATACGACGTATCGTACGAGTCGAGAGTTTCGATACACACCTCTCTTTCCTTCCTTCGGTCTACAGTGACAAAAGAAATTAACTGTAGTCACCTCCTCTTACAACGGTGTAACTTGTCCTTGCCCAGAGACATCGTGGACCTACCCTACCCTTCCCTACTCTACCCTACCCTACCCTACCCTACCCTACCCTTCCCCGTTCCCCCTCTACTCACTAGGACTTGACCTTGTGTCCCACCCTTAGTCTTTCCTTTGAGAGTTGAGGTAGTCTCAGGTCAACCACCCTTCCTGATTGGACCATCTTTCCCTGAGACGGTGGGATGAGAGGTGAGAGACGATGTAGACTTTACACTCCGACGAACAAGGGAGATTCCTTCAGGGACCCCCTACGTCCGTGAATCCGTAAAAGCACACACACATACAGTCACACAACCCTCGTAAAAGAAGAGAGATACCGGCATACATGTGAGGCGTGTATCTCTAGATTCAATTGACATTAGGGGTGTGAAAGAAATGTACGTCCTTTTTCGCACTTGTCGTTGGTGAAGATTTTAAAGAGTTTCCGTGGCGGACCACTGTCTCATACGTGACATTTAATCTAGTATAAAATAGACGAGGGGCCTTAGTCACAGTTATTCCTCAATTTTTGGGTTCTCCCCTCTCGGTCTTCCTCTTCGGTACTTTCCTAACTATGTTTAGGGATTATTAATTCCTAAAGGTCATAATTAGAAAAGGTAAACCTCGTATACGAACGTCAGTAGGAAAATAGAAATTCTCGGGTAAAAATAAATTCTGTTTTACAAGCACAGAAAAGAGTACGGTCTCTCATATCTTTTTTTTTTTAATTCCGTCTTTAAACAATTCATGGTCCGTTCGGAGTAGTTGTACCTGAAACAAAAATTTTATAGACGGGCTCTTGGATCCTCTTACCACCTACACTGGGGTGAAACTACTTTTTCGGAGGAATAACAGGTGGAATGACAAAACACAAGGACCTTCGGGGTAGCGATAGAAGGTTCCGATCTCAAACCCTCCTCCCCTACTGACGAGAGGACTGAGTTCAATCCCACCTACTACTTCTGTTTCTCCACGACTCTTACTTACTTTTATGTCCTAATCGGGAGTCCAGAGGGCCTCCCTTCCTTGTTTAGGACCGTCTTTAGCAAATTGTGTTCGCGGAGTCTCGTTCACCTCTTTGAATTACTCTCTTCGGTTTTTACAGCACGTCTAAAGACAAGTACACTTTTACATCGGTTCTGAGGACCAAATCCAAAGTCACCTTAGTTTAGTCGTCTGAAAAATAAGGAGAGTGACAGTCTGAAGTGTCCTAAAATTTCTTTTATAATATAATGGGTTCTGTAAAAAGGCGATGCTCTCTATCTTGGATGGAATTACATCGAAATTCGATTTTACCCTAGATAACAGACCACGATGACTATTCAAGACCACAACAGAACGAAAACCGATCGACGTAAGTCCGCAAAACACTTACCAGAACCCCGAAGGGTCCACCGAGTCACCATTTCTTAGGCGGACGTTACGTCCTCTATACCCAAGTTAGGGACCCAACCTTTATAGGGGACCTCCTCCCGTACCGTCGGGTGAGGGTATAAGAACGGACCCTTTGGGGTACCAGTCTCCTCGGAACGTCAGATGTCAAGTACCCCAGTTTTTCTCAGCCTATGTTGAATCACTGACTTGTACGTTCGTGCCGTTGTCAGAGTTTCCTGACTGAGACGAAGATTCAGAACTGAGACTAAAGCGAAAACAAGTAACTTACTACTTGTCTTCCCAAGTTCTACCCTTCCCAATGGTAAAATTTGAACTTACCAGGATTTTTGAATTTTAAAGTATTCCTTTCTTTGGTAAAAACCGGGACTCGTAGGTAAGGTCAGGGGTTTTCAAGAGAATTATCCACTCGTCCGTAGTAAACAGGTCGAAGACACCCACTCCACCTTGGGAACTGGCTGTCGAGGTAGAAGTAGGGAAGCCCATCCTCTCTCCGTCCAGGTGTCCTTCCGTCCATCCTAGGTCTCGAGAGGTGAGGTCCCGACGTCCTCTAGGACCACGGTGGCACCCTCTTTTTCTGAATCCTTGTTTACCCTCGAACTTTTCACATCTTACTCGCCTAAGTCACCACTCGTCTGAGAGTCTCTTGGTTTCCCTTTATGTAACCTTAACCCCCATCTAAACAGTCTCCGTAGGTCTTCGTCTCTACTGAGATCCCGAATTCAGAACGTGACGTGTGTCGACTTGAGGTGTAGTCGTGAAGAGTCTAGATACCTCCCTCGACCTTTAACTACTGTCCGGACATTGAGAGGTTTGTACGGGAGAGGAGTAGGGGAGTGTCGGAGTGAGTCGTAAGACAAGAGACAAGAGTCAAAGGCTTAGAGAGAGTGATAAGGAGGAGGGTGGGGCGGGAGGGAGGAGGAGAAGAAAGAGAAATTTTGTCGAGAAACGTTTGTTGTATGTTATCATGGTAAATCCCTCCTGTTAATGAAAGTTAGGTGAAAATGAATCTCGACGAAAGTGGTAGTAACACCACCTCTGCTTTAGGACTGAAAAGGCACAACTCTTTTAATTTTCACAGAGGTCCCAGTCTCGTTTGTTAGGAAATTTACGGTCGACGTCCCTTTTACGGGTGTATTTCCCTGACGAGGGAAGGACTGTGATGTTGGACATTAAGAGATCAAAAGGGTCTTCTTATCTAGAGGATGGGTAAGACTAATAGAAAGTTCCGTGGTTGTTACCCTGGGGAGTGGGGTCGTACGGGTGTCACCGGTTGGTCAAGAGTGTGTAGTTGTTAGTACGTTTACAGAGAAAGAATTCTGTTCCAGACATTCTGGCTTAAAGAAGGTGTGACTACCCCACGTGCTTACCCTGTCTACATCTTAAACGAAAGTCAATACGTCTCTTACCGACGTAAAGATGTGAACGAACAGGAGACGTCTGTGTTGCTACTCGGTGGTTCGACACTAATAATCCATTCTCTTCAACCATTTACGATGACTCTACTCCACACGGGATCTTAATTTCTGACCAAAGTCTCACATTATATATTACACAGATAGTCACTTAGTTGTCTCTACAATACCCCTCTCTCCACCCTCCCCCCAAGTACAAACCCTTGTGTACATTCTTAACTTCTGGAATTTTAATTTTTTTTTTTTGTGTACATTTTATTTATTTATTTATTTATTTATTTTATTCATGCATAAATGACTGTGTGCTCAGATGTATATACACGGACATAGACACGTGTATCGTTGTACCCCAGTCTTTAAAGGTCTACGGCAAAGTTACTCTTTACCAAAGATATAAATACTGAAATTAAAAATAGTCACTGATTACGAGTAGTGAATATACTTTACTCCATCTTACTCGGTCAAACCCCGGTATACACTCTCAACCTGACACTTCTTTCGACTCGTGATTTCTTAACTACGAAGACTTGACACCATAACCTCTTCTGAGAACTCTCAGGGAACCTGACGTTCCTCTAGGTTGGTCAGGTAGGATTTCCTCTAGTCAGGACCCACAAGTAACCTTCCTGACTACGACTTCGACTTTGAGGTTATGAAACCGGTGGACTACACTTCTCAACTGAGTAACCTTTTGTGGGACTACGACCCTCCCTAATCCCCGTCCTCCTCTTCCTGTGCTGACTCCTACTCTACCGACCTACCGTAGTGGCTGAGCTACGTGTACTTAAACCCATTTGAGACCCTCAACCACTACCTGTCCCTCCGGACCGCACGACGCTAAGTACACCACTGTTTCTCAGACTGTGCTGACTCACTGACTTGACTTGACTTGACTTGAACTTTCAAATCTTTGTACAAAGATTACGATTTTGTAACATTTGCTAATATAATACCGTATACCGGAAGGATCCACCGCGATCACCATTTCTTAGACGGACGGTTACGTCCTCTAAGTTCGCTACGTCCAAGCTAGGGACCTAACCCCTGTAGGGAACCTCATCCTTTAGTTGAACGAGGTCATCAGAATGAACCTTTTAGGGTCTGTATCCACGGACGGAACGACGTCGGATACCCGAGTGTTTCTCAGTCTGGACGGAATCACTGACTTGTTGTTCGAGGTGACGTACAGACACTGGAGGGGGACGGACCTCCCAGAGAGACGTCCGTAGACGTGCTGAGGGAACGAGTGGAGGAGTTACCTTGGAAGAGTTTCTCCGAAAGGAACCATTGTGATGAGTTTTAAAGTTGAAGAAGGAAGAGGAGGTAGGGGTAGTCAAAGATCACGATAAAACACGAAATAAAAGGTATTGTAAATAGTGATCTCACTGGCACACATACAATGGACAACGGTACACTGTTTACTAGGGGTTTACTGACTGAATTTTGTCACATGTGTAACTGAAGGAGAAGTCACAAGAGTGACGTGTGTACCTCTACCTACACAATTAATCGAGTTAACACCATTAGTAAAGTGTCACGCTTACATATTCTATTGTGGTACAAGTTATGTGTATATGTCAAAAATGAATAGTTCATATGGAGTCATTTGTACCGTTTTCTTTTATTATGTACATAAGAAAGTCACAGACCCAGTCCGTAGGTCCGTGTCTAATCGACCCAAGAGTTTCGAATTCCCTGAGAGGGTTCCGACGTCTCACAGTCGACCCCGACCTCAGTAGATTCCCGAGTCTACTTCTTCCTCCACCAACAACCGACATCAGTCGAGACACCCAACAACCTGACTCCCACAGGAAAGGAGTGACAGAACCGACCTCCGGTCGGAGTCGACGTACGGTGCACCGACGACACGACACACACAGTCAGTACAGGTTGAGAGACGTTGGGGTACCTGACGTCGGGCGGGTCGAGGAGACAAGTACCTTAAGAGGTCCGTTCTTGTGACCTCACCCAACGGTAAAGGAAGAGGTCCCCTAGAATGGTTGGGTCCCTAACTTGAGTACAGAGAACACAGAGGACGTGACCGTCCACATAAGAAATGGTGACACGGTGACACACGGCGTACCTGAATAGTTTCGCCCGTTTGGGTCTTTCGTTCTCTCTCACTGTCCTATCTTCGGTACACGAAAATATTGGATTGGAACCTTTACTAGGGTAGTGAAAGGGACATAAGATGGAGATCCGGTAATGATATAGGGAAGGTACGAATTCTCCTCTACTAGTATCTTCTTATTTATGTCCTTCGTCCCCCGAGTCTTGGGTACAGAATCGAAGTGGAATTTTAGTGGAGACAGACACACACACGAGTCAACACGGGTTGAGAAACTTTGGAGTTCCTGACATCGGACGGTCCGAGGAGACAAGTAACCTAAAAGGTCCGTTCTTATGATCTCACCCAACGGTAAAGGAAGATGTACCTTAAAAGGGTTGGGTCCTTAACTTGAACCCAGAAGGACGTAGAGGTAGTAACCGTCCGTCGAAGAAATGGTGACACGGTGGACCCTTCCAGGGACCTCAGTGGACCCTTCGTAAATTTTTTATCTCTACGAAAGACCAAAGACCCCCTCTAGGATCCAAGACGAAAGTGAAACCCCGGACCATCTCGGGTTCTAGACCAGTCGGTTCTCCGGAGTTCGTATGGATCCTGTAAAACGGTTCCCTCCCCCGGCTATCCGCGTGGTGACCAAAATTCCTCGTATAATTTTTTCACCGTACAACGTGGAGGGGGTTTAAAATTGCTCCCTGTATTCTTGAGTCGGACCAAAGGGAGGTTGAAGAGTGGGGAAAGAGTGGGAGTATAACTGAGACACCCGACACGGAACCCACCTGCCTTCTGACACATCATACTATATTTCCGTTGGTCTTCTTTCTCCCAAAAGACATCCTTTATTCACCAGACTCGAAATCTGTTAAGGAATTCCGGAATCTTTGATCGAGTACCAGATTCTCACTTAATATTTATTAAACTTCTTATAACGGTCCGAGAGTCCCAACCTCCAATTTAAGACTCGGTTTTGAAGGGGGACGTCAACAACTTGAAAGGGAGAAGTCCGTCTCAACGACCCCTTGTACCTCCCTCTAAACCCTTCTTTCTTCGGCATACACCCACAATCCGATTCGGGGGTTTATCTGTAAAAACCTTCCTACAGTGAAACTCAAATACTATACCAAGATATGAATATACCCCGAAGGGACTATCGAGTCAACCATTTCTTAGGTGGACGTTACGTCCTCTGTGGTCAAGTTAAGGACCCAGTCCTTCTAGGTGACCTCTTCCCTATCCGATGGGTGAGGTCATAAGAGTCCGAAGGGACACCGAGTTGACCCATTTCTTAGACGGACGTTACGCCCTCTGGACCCAAACTAGGGACCCAACCCTTCTAGGGGACTTCTTCCCTTTCCGATGGATGAGGTCATAAGACCGGACCTCTTAAGGTGCCTGACATACCACTGAAAGTGAAGAAAAGGTATGAATTTTCCTAAAAATTTTTAAATCAGTATGGATGGAAAAATAACCCACTTCAGCGAGTCAGCACAGGCTGAGAAACGTTGGGGTACCTGACACCGGATGGTCCGAGGAGGTAGGTACCCTAAAAGGTCCGTTCTTATGACCTCACCCAACGGTGAAGGAAGAGGTCTTCTAAAAGGGCTGGGTCCCTAACTTGGGTCCAGAGGGTGTAACATCCGTCTGCGAAATGGCAGACTCGGTACTCCCTTCAGTTATAAAAATAACTTCATATCAAATAAATGTTACAACACAATCAAAGCCCACATATCGTCTATTAAGTCAATATCATATAGGTAAGAAAAAGTCTAAGAAAAGGGAATATTCAACTTTATAACTTATCTAAAGGGACACGATATATCATCCAGGAACAACCAATAGATAATATACATAAAATATATATTATCAATATATAAAATTAGAGTTTGAGGATTAAATAAGGAGAAGGTGGGGAAAGACGAAACCATCGGTATTTAAACAAAAGATACAGACACCCAAATAAAGACAAAACATATATTCAAGTAAACATAGAAAAAAAAATCTAAGGTGTATATTCACTATGATATAAACAGAAAGAGACAGACCAAATGAAGTGAATCATGTTATTCGAGATCCATATAGGTAAACAACGACGTTTACCGTAATAAAGTAAGAAAAATTACTGACTCATTATAAGGTAACATACATACATGGTGGAGAAATAGGGAAGGAGACAACTACCTGTACATCCAACGAAGGCACAGAACCGACATCATTTATCACGACGTGACTTATAACCGTATGGAAAAGTTTGATACTTCTGTATCTCTACCGGTTTTACGTGTACTTTTCTACAAATTGTAACGATTAACTCTGTACATATCCCTAAAATAATTGTCTTCAATACCGTATAAGTATTTGTCGAAGGTAATATCCATAACACACCTACTGGAGTCAGGGGGTGTGGGGGTAGTAAACAATCTTTCGGTCGAAGAACCTGGAAGACACGTCTGAAAATAGGTTTTTCTACATCACTGTAACACCCACCCTATAAGATACTCGACAGACGGTTCTGTCGACTTCTTAAAAGTACCGGGAAAGTACGAGTGTAAGAGGAGTGCCAGTTCACGAAAACCCTCGACACTAGACCAGACGTAGGTACCTTAGTTCGATGAGTGTACTTCGACTTTGGGTCACGGAAAATTTCTCGTCCGAACTTTCGGACCGTTCTGAGTGCCCAGTACTTTCTTTGACACATCCCTCTGCACTTTGTCTTACCTGGAACTTTGTACTTGTCGTTGTGGTCCCTTTCTCACTGTCAGAAATCTCTCAATTGATCAACATGCCCATTGTGAAGAAAAAACGTCTCTACAATTTTTTCCTTTCTTTTGGTCTTTAAAGAAGTCGTCGGAACACCAATCTGGTCGTCCTCAGATCTTTCTTAATGTTTAATAAAATTTCCCTTTTTAATTGTGACGTCTACTCGAGTCGTTACGTCTTTATTATCATCTGATCCTTAATTACATTAGTCATAAAAAAAGGACAGACCGAACAATTAAAGGAGATAATGTCGTAGACAGAAAACGATGGATGACTCTCTACTGAAGTTCATTATACACTTTAATAAAGTAATAAGTCACAATAAATGGAACGGTTCACGTGTCTAGGTTTGGCGTTCCTTAATCTTACTGTTTCTATCTATCAAGTATAAAACGATTAACGTAGAGAAATTAGAGATACTGAAATTTATACTAATTTACTTGGGAAGTGTATTTAATTGTTGGTCGTGGTCCCATTAATTAGAGAGACAAAGACAAGTATATTCAGTTTGAACAGAAACTTATAGTATATTAATTCAGTCATCCCTGATGCATTTCACTGACTCGATTTCAGAAGGTAGGTCTAGGAATGTACCCGACGTAAAAGAAGTATTGATTTTATAATAGAACTTTATTCATCCCTTGTAAAACATATGAACCACTTTACAGATGTACAATGATTTCTCTTTGGTAATGTTTACAATTTTCAACGTCCACAGTTTACTTAGGTTACCTTCGAAAAGTCATCCTTACTTTCACTTTCACTTTTCTTTCACTTTCAGTGAGACAATACAGGTTGAGAAACGCTGGGTCCTTAAGAGGTCCGGTCTTATGACGTCACCCATCGACAAGGGAAGAGGTCCCCTAGAAGGGTTGGGTCTAGTTTGGGTCCAGAGGACGTAACGTCCACCTAAGAAATGGTCGACTCGGTGGTCCCTTCGGGAAGTTACCATTTGACATTAAACCCCTCACCCTCTCACCTGAACCGAAACCGTGATTGACACACTAATCTCTGTTCGGTCAACCGGAAACACTTGACTTCCATTTTCCATTCACTTTATACGTCAATCGATTCTCCAACTTGACCTCATCCTTTACCGTTAGGTGAGGTCATAAGAACGGTCCTTCTAAGGCGCCTGTCTCCTCGGACCGCCCGATGTCGGGTACCCCACTGTATCTCAACCTGTGTTGACTCACTGACTCGTCTTGTCCAACTTTACTAGAGATCTCTTCGTTTCCGTGTCTCTATAATTTATGAATTTTAGAGACGAGAAACTGTACTTTCAAGTGGTTTACTTCCATCCAAAAGTCACAAGAGAGATGGAAAGAAAATAGCTAGGGACTTGATGAATAATTGAGAGAGGACATCTACCTCACGACACAGGGTGTGATTACGTACTCAAATGAAGACCGTATCGTACTACGTAGCGTATTTCTACGAAAGGTTGTTCACAATGGACTTAAACTAAAACGTTAATAAATAAAATTCCTTTGACTTTAGTTTCTAGGGTAAATAGTTTTTATTCACCTTAAGTCTGATTTTTATACAACCTGAGATTTCGTCTTTCAAAGTCTTTACCTGTATTCTATTATCCAAGGATAAAAGTATTCATTTCATTCAAAGGAAGGAACTAGAAGTCCACATCTTTAACCACCCCAAACGTTTAAAGTCTAGAATAGACGACTTCTAAGACACCTCATAGTCGGAGATCTTCACTCTGGTCTGCCCCTTTCAAAAAGGTCGAGGAACCCACCAAAATTATACGTCGGTTCCAGTTCTTGACAACGTGACTTGAGAGGTTAAGGGTTTGTTTGAACGACAGTCGATAGACCGTCAAGTCTGACGACGCTCATCCGTGCGCCTAGTGACTACTAAGTGGTCCTCGCCTCCTACTAAAGTAACAAAGGAAGGAGTTATTAATAAACGTAGTACTGTCCCTTGGAAATATTGGTCGTTTCGGGATAGAAGGACTTAAGATTAAAGACCATCACACCCCTATAATTAAGAAAATGGAGGAACGTCGTTAGGATGTACTCTTTTATAAAAAACTTAAAGAAAAAATGAAAAATAATAAGATTAATAAAAAGGGTAATGAAAAAAAAAAAAAAACTTCATATCAACCAAATGTTACAACACAATCAAAGTCCACACGTCCTTTCACTGAGACAAAATATATATATATATATTAATCTAAGAAAAGTTAATATCCAATAATGTTCTATAACACATATCAAGAGACACGATATGTTATCCAGTAACAATCAATGGATAAAACAAGTCAAGTCAAGTCAAGTCAGCGTGTCAGCACAGACTGAGAAACGTTGGGGTACTTAGGGTCGTGCGGTCCGGAGTAACAAGTAGTGGTTGAGGACCTCAAGTGAGTCTGAATACAGGTAGCTCAGGTATTACGGTAGGTCGGTAGAGTAGGAGTCAACAGGGGAAGAGGAGGACGGGGGTTAGGGA
>SJYO01037955.1:47345594-47364165 GCA_006410555.1 Capra ibex | reverse complement strand
TCGCCTCCTACTAAAGTAACAAAGGAAGGAGTTATTAATAAACGTAGTACTGTCCCTTGGAAATATTGGTCGTTTCGGGATAGAAGGACTTAAGATTAAAGACCATCACACCCCTATAATTAAGAAAATGGAGGAACGTCGTTAGGATGTACTCTTTTATAAAAAACTTAAAGAAAAAATGAAAAATAATAAGATTAATAAAAAGGGTAATGAAAAAAAAAAAAAAACTTCATATCAACCAAATGTTACAACACAATCAAAGTCCACACGTCCTTTCACTGAGACAAAATATATATATATATATTAATCTAAGAAAAGTTAATATCCAATAATGTTCTATAACACATATCAAGAGACACGATATGTTATCCAGTAACAATCAATGGATAAAACAAGTCAAGTCAAGTCAAGTCAGCGTGTCAGCACAGACTGAGAAACGTTGGGGTACTTAGGGTCGTGCGGTCCGGAGTAACAAGTAGTGGTTGAGGACCTCAAGTGAGTCTGAATACAGGTAGCTCAGGTATTACGGTAGGTCGGTAGAGTAGGAGTCAACAGGGGAAGAGGAGGACGGGGGTTAGGGAGGGTCGTAGTCTGAGAAAAGGTTACTCAGTTAAGAAGAATACTCCACCGGTTTCATGACCTCAAAGTCGAAATCGTAGTAAGGAAGGTTCCTTTAGGGTCCCAACTAGAGGAAGTCTTCCCTGACCAACCTAGAGGAACGTCAGGTTCCCTGAGAGTTCTCAGAAGAGGTTGTGGTGTCAAGTTTTCGTAGTTAAGAAACCACGAGTCCGAAGAAGTGTCAGGTTGAGAGTGTAGGTATGTACTGGTGTCCTTTTTGGTATTGGAACTGATCTGCCTGGAATCAGCCGTTTCATTACAGAGACGAAAACTTATACGACAGATCCAACTAGTATTGAAAAGAAGGTTCGTCATTCACAGAAAATTAAAGTACCGACGTCAGTGGTAGACGTCACTAAGACCTCGGGTCTTTTTATTTCAGACTGTGACAAAGATGACAAAGGGGTAGATAAAGGGTACTTCACTACCCTGGTTTACGGTACTAGAAGTAAAAGACTTACAACTCGAAATCCGGTTGAAAAAGCGAGAGGAGAAAGTGAAAGTAGTTCTCCGAAAAATCGAGGAGAAGTGAAAGACGGTATGTCCACCACAGTAGACGTATAGACTCCAATAACTATAAAGAGGCCGTTAGAACTAAGGTCGAACACAAAGAAGGTCAGGTCGTAAAGAGTACTACATGAGACGTATCTTCAATTTATTCGTCCCACTGTTATATGTCGGAACTCCATGAGGAAAAGGATAAACCTTGGTCAGACAACAAGGTACAGGTCAAGATTGACAACGAAGGACTGGACGTATGTCTAAAGAGTTCTCCGTCTAGTCCACCAGACCATCAGGGTAGAGAGAGTCTTAAAAGGTGTCAAATAACACTAGGTGTGTCTGTTTCCGAAACCGTATCAGTTATTTCGTCTTCATCTACAAAAAGACCTTGAGAGAACGAAAAAGGTACTAGGTCGCCCACAACCGTTAAACTAGAGACCAAGGAGACGGAAAAGATTTTGGTCGAACTTGTAACCCCTCAAGCGCCAAGTGTATAATGACTTCGGACCGAACCTCTTAAAACTCGTAATGAAATGATCGTACACTCTACTCACGTTAACACGTCATCAAACTTGTAAGAAACCGTAACGGAAAGAAACCCTAACCTTACTTTTGCCTGGAAAAGGTCAAGACACCGGTGACGACTCAAAAGGTTTAAACGACCGTATAACTCACGTCGTGAAAAGTGTCGTAGTAGAAAGTCCTAAACTTTGTCGAGTTAACCTTAAGGTAGTGGAGGTGATCGAAACAAGCATCACTACGAAAGATTCCGGGTGAACTGAAGTGTAAGGTTCTACAGACCGAGATCTAATCACTAGTGTAGTAGTACTGATAGACCCAGTACTTCTAGAAAAAACATGTTAAGACACATAAGAAGGGAGGAGAAGATTTATAGAAGACGAAGACAATCTAGGTATGACAGAGACAGGAAATAGCTCGGGTATAAAAGTACTTTACAAGGGAACCATAGAGATTAAAAGAACTTCTCTACAGATCAGAAAGGGTAAGACAACAAAAGGAGATAAAGAAACGTAACTGAAAGAATAGAGAAGAACGATAAGAAACCTTGAGACGTAAGTCTACGGATATAGAAAGGAAAAGAGGAAACGAAAAGCGGAGAGAAGAGAAGTGCCGATAAACATTCCGGAGGGGTCTGTCGGTAAAACGGAAAAACGTAAAGAAAAGGTACCCCTACCAGAACTAGGGACAGAGGACATGTCACAGTGTTTGAAGTAAGGTATCAAGTAGTCCGTGAGATAGATAGTCTAGATCCGGGAATTTAGATAAAGAGTGAAGGTGACATATTAGTATTCCCTAAACTAAATCCAGTATGGACTTACCAGATCGCCAAAAGGGATGAAAGAAGTTAAATTCAGACTTAAACCATTATTCCTCAAGTACTAGACTCGGTGCATCATGATATAGATATAATTAGGGTTTGAGGATTAAATCGGGAAGAGGGGGAAAGGAAAACCAATGGTATTTAAATAAAAGAAAGAGACACCTAGATAAAGACAAAAAAAAAATTTATTCAATTAAACATAGAACAAATAATCCACATTTACCATAGTACGTCATAAACGGAAAACTGTATTTTACACGAGCGATTGGTTTGTCCTTCGGGTCTAATATAGTACTACCGGCCTTATTTTGAACTTCCTGTCGTTCGTCTAAGAGTCTCAAACCTTCTCCTGTCTTTTAGAGTTCGGGTTGGGGAATAAAAGATTTAGATTTCGAAGGGGCTTTCTGTGGACGTGTCGTGGACCTACGTGGTACCGTGTTCCCCCACCCGGGCACAGGACCCCCTTGAGGGTGGTGACCCGCGGAAAGAAACAGTCGACTCGTCTTTTGACGGAGACAGTGGGTAATATACCGTCCTTCAAACGTGGTCTCGTCGGAGGATGTACCCCTTAGTCGAAACGCCGTGATTTAAGAACGAATTCTGGTATCTTAGTACTCAAGGGTCCTATTTACAGGAAGTCACACTTTTTCCTGTTGTGCCCTCTGGTCAAGGAAGTATTAACACTGTACAGGAGGGATGACCGAGCACACTGAATTTAAATAGTCTTACATCATGTTTGACAAGTAAGTGAAAGTCGTACTAAAACTTGAGTTGACCTCACACAAATGTCTAGGGTACCATGATATCCCTTTACCTACTTTTTGTTCATCTAGACCCAGACATTACCCTATTTGCATGCGTATTCTTATGGTTTCCCAAACATTTGTCGGTATCCAACCGGTCTCAACTACTCTAAAGTTTGTCGTCCTATCAAGAGGAACTAACATAGAAAATTTAGGTATAGATACTGATTACCAGGAATTCAAGTTCGTCATGTTTAGATGGTCGATTCCTTCTTGAGGAATTTTCTTATGGATCATCCAATTGAGAGGTCCTCTTGGAGTTTCACTCCGGGTCCTCGAGGGGAGGATCCACCGTCCCATACCCGGACCACTTCCCGGCTCGGGTGTCTGTGGAAGGTCCGTCGAAGATCTTAGGACCAACGACAACCTCCACCCCGCGTGATGACAACCACAGAGGTACCAAATAACCTTACTGAGACACAAGAGGGACGAAGATGAGTATAGATCGAAGGTAAGATTCAGTCACATAGTCACATAGACTACGGTTCAGTTTCGGGTACCCGACCGCGATCCCTAAAAAAAAGGGGGGTCCCGGACAAGAATAACCGCCCCCCTCCCCCTCGTCCCTTCCTCTTTAGGGTGAAGTCCTTCTCCGTTTAGGGTGGAGGGGGTCTTTGTTACGGTCACGTGTTGTCGGGATTAATTTTCCGTGACAGGAAACGTCGGTACAACAAGGTCTACCTCAGACGTCTGGACACAGGTAGACACTTAACACACTGACCTACCGTTCCTCTGTTTATTTCTTTACTTTCCTTCGAAAGTCTTCGTAAAATATGTCGTCAAATCCGAATCAACAACATATAGAAATAGGGTAAAAGTAAAGTAAAAAGATCTCGAAATGAAAATAATTAAAACGAAACGGGTGTTTTCAAGCAGATCAGTTCCGATACCAAAAAGGTCACCAGTACATACCTATACTCTCAACCTGGTATTTCTTTCGACTCGAGACTTCTTAACTACGAAAACTTGATACCACAACCTCTTCTGAGAACTCTCAGGGAACCTGACGTTCGTCTGGGTTGGTCAGGTAGGATTTCCTCTAGTCAGGACTTATAAGTAACCTTCCTGACTTCGACTTCGACTTTGAGGTTACGAAACCGGTGGAGTACGCTTCTCGGTTGAGTAAACTTTTCTAGGACTACGACCCTTCCTAACTCCCGTCCTCCTCTTCCCCTGCTGTCTCCTACTCTACCGATCTACCGTAGTGGCTGAGTTACTACTCTTTTGAGGCCCTTAACCACTACCTGTCCCTCCGGACCGTACGACACCGGGTACCCCAGTGTTTCTCAGTCTGTGTTGACTCGTTGATTTGACTTGATTGACTTGACTAACCAGTTTCTATTAACCTTTGTTTTTCGACCAAGAAATTGTATCCTTCAAACTTTTCGTGATGTGGGATAGTACATTTATTAGACTAAACATCGTACGAATCATTTTATTTAAGACTTAGTACTTCCGGTTCCTATCAAAATACAAAAGGAAATTATTATTTTTTAGTATCTAACTTATGAATAGGACAATAAGACGGATAGAGATGACATACGAGTAGGTCTGAAAGGGTGGGATGTTCTGACCATGATAAAGATAGGGGTAAGACGTCTACTCTTTTGATTAGTCATATCTCTAATTGAAAGGGTTCGTCAAACAAGGGTCTTTAAAGTGAGAATGGGTGGTTTGGTGCGACGGAAGAATGTACCTTCGGGACTGTATTCCTGTCGGTCCTCCGTTGAATTATTTTAAGAAATGACAATTTTGAACGGAAATTTCGTGTCTAAGCAACCGGTCTAAGTGAGAAGAAGACTCATTCGACTTTTGGTAAAAAATTTTTTGTTGTCGAGGGCTCTATCTACTAAAGTAACAAAACGACCTAAACAACCATAACAAAGGTCTAAACTCGTTCAAGTAAAAAATTTAGGAACGTGAAGAGCCGTCACTGTCACTTAGTAAGAGACGGCCCATTGCTCATTGAGAAACGACTCTAAGTTTAGGGACCCTACAGGTACAAAACGTCGTAGTAGATCTTTCACCTTGACGGTTCATGTAGGACTTTTTATGATTTTCTTTCGAGAGTCAGGTGTAGTAGATCGAAAAGACCGGAGTCACTGGTTAGTCTCTACTCCTAGGGTAGTGGACTTCCCAGTCGCGACCTTCAGTGTGTTCCACGAGACCATCCTGGACTAGGTCCGATTATAATCTCACGTCTCGAAAGAGACACGTATACTGAACAGAGTCCTGTACTTTACAGAGAAGAGATACTGGTCCTTCCTTTGATCGAGGGTAGGAGAAGTATTATCGGCTGTAAAGTCTGGGTCGTCTGCAGTGATCCGTTTTGACCTTTATGTAATTACGAGACTCCTTCCCCTATAATTGGTACTTCAGTTTACTGGAAATTACGTCATTGTTCCAGAGAAGAGTCAACTCAGGGGAATCTTCTTTTCGAACGAGACACTCGTGTGATGATCAAGAAAGAGGAAGAAGGTTGGGATTCCGACTCGACTCCACTTTGAGGACTCAAAAGTCTCATCTTTGTTGCGTTCACACCTTAGTGGTCCGTGTCGTCAAGACTTGGGCTTGTCTCGAGGTTGAAGGTTTTAAGACAACTTTTTTACTATATTGCACAAAATCATTTTATACACAATAATTGATTCCTATAAAAGAATATACAGTCGGACGGTAAAATTTTTTAGTTATTCTATTCCAGATCAACGAGAGAGAATCAGAGTCCGTGGAACAGTATTTAATAGAGTAGAAAGTTCTACCGTCGGTTGAGTGTTGTGAACTTTTTAAGAAGTCGTATTACTTTCGATTTGAAAGGTATAAATAGTAAGTCTACAATCCCATATTTTTTCGTGTTTGTAAACGGTATTCTTTCCTTTATACTCCTTTAAAAATAGATGTAAAGATACATTCTGTATTAATGACAGACCCATATCTACGAGTGATTCTTGCAACACTGTCCCGCCCTAAAAGTCTCCTTATGTGTAAGGTTTCGTGAAAATAGGGACTGTCCCGTCAAAATTCCAAAGTTAACAAAAGTAAAGTAACAAAACAAAAGAAAAAAAAAACAAAAAAACAAAAAGGGTCTTCTTTTTCAGGATGGTCAATTGGGGTGAGAGGAACTTTTGTCTAGTACTCTATGAGTTGCCAAAGATTTCGGTACATATCTTTTGAAGAATAAGTGGTTTTTTCCAAAGCGTGCACAACCAAAGGGTAGTGTTCGACATACGTATTGTTAAAACTCACGACATTCTTTACCCAAAATATCGGGAGTAAACCCGTAACACTTGAGTGAATGATGAAATGTCCACCACTCTTTCTGTAGGAAAAACAACCTTTCTAAAACCGTCGTTTAAGGTTCTACACCAGAACCGAGAGAAGGGACTTCAGAATCTAGTCACGACTTTTAATGGTGAAGACGACCAGATAAGTCTAAGGAACTTGTAGTCACTATAAAGTCACGACCACTTTCTGGTCTTATACATCGACCCTGGAATTGGATTAATTTAAGAATCTAGATGGAAAAAAACTCTTTGATAAAGTTCATGTCTATTAAATAAATATTTATAGTTTAAAAATAGGGTTTACATATTAAGTCTAAATTTGTATCAATTGATGGATTATACCTCTACCTTTACCGTTGGGTCAGGTTATAAGAACGGACCTTTTAAGGTACGTGTTCTCCTCAGACCACCCGATGTCAGGTACCCCAGTGTTTCTCAGTCTGTACTGACTCGTGTGTGTGTTGATGGGTTATCGACTATCTTAACCCAAAAATACTTTTATCTTCCACCATTAGTGAGTCGGTCGTTTGACGTAAATATACCGATAGATAATAAAACTACGACTTTACTTGTTCATTTGGACCTGATTGTCCCTTTTTGTGTTAAATGGATGTTTACTTAAGTCACATCTATTAATTTTTATGGTTTATGATCTACAACACTTCTTTTCTGTCAAAAAACTCATTCCTTAAGTCAACCATGGTTGTCAGAATAAAATAACCCTTGAAAAAATGATAAACTTAATGTCACTTGGTGGTTTAAGAAAACCTTTCCTTTCTTACTACCCTAAGTTACCACTCTATTTTACCAGAGGGTGGGGGTTTTTCACCTTCCTTTGAAAAATATTTAACACATACACATACGAAGGTAAAACTTTTTATAAGTCTCAGATGGTCACTTACTACCTCTTACAAAAATCTTACCACATGACCGATGGATGACGACTCATTGTTTAATGGGGTCTAAGCAACCAGTTCTTGCTATCGTAAATAACAATGTGTCTCAGATATCCAGTCCTTAGGACCTGTGAGATTGACACGGGATACCGGGTAGTATCCCTGACTATTTAACGACAGCTCACAGTCGATGTTGAGTTTTTGAACTGGTTCTTGGTGGTGTGAGGCGTGAGGAAGTGTACCGACAACCGTCCTAAATCAAGGGACGTCAAACCACTTGACTCCCGACGTCAAGGAGTGGTCGACGATTGAGCTACGGAGGTAAAAAAAAGAACGGTCGACCTGGAGAGGAACCCCTTCGAGTGTATCTTTTAGACCGAAGTAATCTTACTCATTCTCCCTCCCACTCTCTCTTCTGTTCAATGTCCTTTCAGTGTCAGGAAATAGTGAACTAAAGTTTTCAATTCAGAGTAGTGAAAAAAAGTTTAAAATAAAAATCTTCGGACAATTGAACCAGACCAGGTGTAAGTTCCCCTCCACTACCGTGTATCTTCATTTACGGTCGTCCCTTCGAGAAACTCTGGGTACAGTCTTTCGTGGATGGTGTTCGGTATTACCCAAAGGTGAAGTTGCGACCATTTTACTTTCCTCCTTCTAGTATCTTTACTAATGCAAGGGTGGTACTGAAATGAGGTTTTATAATTTCTAAATGTACAGTAACAGAAAGATCCTGGACTAAGCTAACGATACTGACATACATATCGGTCTTGACCCGTTGAATCGTTAGGGATAATAGTAAATCAAAATGAAAAAATTTACTTTAAAAGAGTAAATTTTACACACAATTCATTGAATGTTTTTCTCTCGTTCTTCTTCTCTCTTTCCTTAGTTTGAGTCCGACCTGATCAGACACGTCTGACATCAGGGGGTCCGAGGAGACAGGTCTCCTAAGAGGTCCGTTCTTATGACCTCACCTAACAGTCCGGGAGGAGGTCCCCTAGAAGGGGTGGGTCTCTAGCTTGGGTACAGAGAATACAGAGGACGTATCCGTCCCCCTGAGAAATGGTGACCACGGTAGACCCTTCGGGTCATTTTGTTCTCCTTCTTCTTTTAGTTTCTTTACCGATTCAAGAGTAGTACTGAAAGGAGGTTTTATAATTTTTGAACGTTCAGTTACAGAAAGATCCTGGACTACGTTAAAGATACTGACATACATATGGGGTTTGACCCACTCAATCGTTAGAGATAATATTAAATTAGAATGAAAAATTTACTATAAAAGAACAAATTTTACACTCAATTCTTTTAATGTTTTTCTCTCGTTCTTCTTCCCTCTTCCCTGAGTTTGAGTCCGACCTTATCAGATATGACTTATGTTGGACCTATAACACAAAGACGAAGATGATTAGTTAACTTTCTTGATAGTCCTTTATTAGAACTCGATGTACACCAGGATACACTTGTATACACACACCCGTATGTACAAAAATGTTACTCTTGTACGTGTTCCTTCTCTTAGGTACAGGGTGACCCACCGGAACATATAAAGGGAACACGGAAAGAGTGACACCGGTATTTTGACCCGTCTCCCTGCAAAGTTCAATAATCGACAACGGATTTCATGAGAACAGAGGTTTTCCCTAAATGAAAGAGACTACATACGATAATAGAAAAAAGTGGTTTGTCTTTAGGGTTACCTATACTGAATCATATACAGGGTTCAATATAAAACAGAAATTTACCTCCGAGTAAAGTCAATAGGGATATAAGGGGAAATAATACGACCAAATACTAGTAGGACGGTCATGGCGAAGAGTGGGGTATTTCGTTCCTAGAAGGTGAAGGAATTAATCGTCCCATGTTTATCATATGTATCTCGGTTCCCCTTTCAGGAAAAGATTATCTTAGACTATCTTGAAACGTTCGACACACACTCAGACGGGCACACGTACGTGCATGTGCACAGACACACCGGACTTCAGAGTCTCCGTGTATAAAAAGTTCTCGACACCGAGTGTTTCGTTGTACCGACTGGATTGTCAATGTGAGAGGGGTGTTACTGACTTTCACCGCACTTCTAAAAAGACGGACCTTGTTCAAATAACAAGTTAATTTTTCGGTTTGGCACGAAACAAAACGAAACCTCGACCTTTCTCCTTTCTCTTTTTCGAATTGGTAAGTTTTCTGTCTACTTAACGAAAAAGATTTGTCTGGGTAACGCAAATATTTGCACCCAGAGGGTATTAAAATTTTTTAGCAAATATACACCCCTACTCGGAATATTTGTCATGTCGGGATCAGTTCCGATACCAAAACAGGTTACTTTCCTGACCTGGGCTGTTCTGGTGGTTAACAAGACAACACAAAACCTTCAAACTAGGTTCAAATGTAAAGGTCGGTTACAAAGTGGGAAACACAAATACTGTCGTGTTTCCTCGTTCGAGACCCCTAAAGAGTTCCCCCTCAGTCCCATCACACGTAACAGTGACTCTTTCTCTCTCTTCCGCCCCTTGTCTCGGAGTACACCCTCCCTTCCGTCCTCTTACCCACTAGGAAGAACCGGACTGTAAATTTAGGGTTTGACCTAAGAGGAGATATAGTTTTCGCTTTTATAAAAGTCACAAACCTGTATCCGTCCTTAACGATTTACCTCTAAATTCAGACTTTTTCCTGGAGTCGTAGTTGGTAAACGTGTCGACGACCTTTACCGAGGCCTGGTAGGGTCATACAGATCGTTTATATTTATAACTGGTACACGTGAAGATCTGAAACAAATCCCAACAGGGACTTCTATCACTCGATCATTCATGGAATGATTTGTGTGTCATACCACAATTGACGGTGGGTACTGCAAAGGTACACAATTTTATCGGGAAAATACCCTTAATCTTTCATAGCGTGTACCAATAAAACCATTTAAGTTCTCCTTACTGATACACAATCATAGACACTTTGAAAATTTATGTATCCACGACAAAAGAATAATAATGATGATAATAATAAAAAATGAAATGTTATAACATAACCAAAACGGTGTGTAGTTGTACTTAGGCGGTGCCCACATGTGCACAAGGGGTAGGACTTGGGGAGAGGGTGGAGGGGGGACTATGGTAGGGAGACCCAGTAGGGTCACGTGGTCGGGGTTCGTAGGACGTGGGACGTACCTTGGATCTGACCGCTAAGCAAAGAATATACTATAATATGTACAAAGTCACGGTAAGAGGGTTTAGTAGGGTGGGAGAGGGAGAGGGTGTCTCAGGTTTTTTTGACAAGATATGTAGACACAGAGAAAACGACAGAGCGTATGTCCCAATAGTAATGGTAGAAAGATTTAAGGTATATATACGTAATCATATGACATAACCACAAAAAGAAAAAAGGTACCTCTCTCCTCCTTTACGTGCACAATTTGAGGCACAAGTGAATAAGACCCTAAGAAACAGGAGGTCACCGACGGTACAAGACGACAGGTGGACGGGAAGGTTGGTCGAGCTCTTGACTCAGAGAAACCCAAACTGCAGTATTGTCCCGGTGCTCGAGATCTCGAGGGACTAGTGAAACGACGACGACGACGATTCAGCGAAGTCAGCACAGACTGAGACACGCTGGGGTCTCTGCCGTCGGGTGGTCCGAGGCGGCAAGGACCCTAAGAGGTCCGTTCTTGTGACCTCACCCAAGGGTAAAGGAAGAGGTCACGTACTTTCACTTTTCACCTTCACTTCAGCGAGTCAGCACAGACTGAGAATCGCTGGGGTACCTGAAGTCGGATGGTCCGAGGAGACAGGTACCTAAAAGGTCCGTTCTCATGACCTCACCCCACGGTAACGGACTAGAGAAACGGAGTCAGTCTCAGGGTCTTAGGGTACCGACCCGTTGGACACTCCGATTAAATTCTAAAGTATTTCACGTAACGATCATTGACTTTGAGTCAATGGAACGTAACAGCAGGTCCTTGAAACCTCGAGAATTAAATGGACTACTTCACCAAGAACACTGGGAGTGAGACATTTAAGGGGGATTTTACGACTATGTTTACCGAGGATCTTACCGAAAAAATACCGACTTATTAAGAGGTAACATATATACGTGGTGCAGAAGAAATAGGTGAGGAGACAGCTACCCGCAAATCCGACAATTTCGATAGTTCAAGAATTCCCTTGACGAACCAGTCCAAATCTTTTTAAGAGTCGTCCTCTACTTCAGGTTCTGTTGGAAGACGTGGAATGAGGGTCACGGGTAAGAGGGTGGACACTCGCGTAAAGGTAAAGTACTTTTTAGTGTTTAAAGTAGGAGTGGAAGAATTTTGGATGTCCTCATAAGCCCATCATGACTTCGAGGAACGGGGGAAATTCTAAAACAATTACAGACACTCTCGTGAACCTGACCGGAAGGATGTAGAACTTATCAGTACTGTTTAGGTCACCCGGTATGTTCGTCTTTTCATTCCCTTTCCCGGTAATTATGAGAGGATTTCTGTTATTACTATAATTCGTGACACTTTAAATGGTTGTCGACCGAGATTCGGTTACATTTGTGAGGTTAAACCCAAAGTTACAACTTCCAACTGTTCGGCTTTCACAGAAGAAGAGAAGCTCCTCATCGTAGGAAGGAAGACCTATATGGGGGTTTGTCGGGATGGGTCCTACTTTTATTCTAAGGAAGGACACACTAAGTAGTCCTCCGAATGTGTACCGAAGACTACTCGAAGAAGTGACTTTTCGTTTAGAGTACATAGTCTTTTTGTCACTCGTTGTCTCTAAAAAAAAAAAAGGATTACTTGGTTTTATTCCCTTACGTCCGTAGGGATCTCACAAAAATCTCAATTTCGTCATCTTCAATGTATACTGATCTTAGTGGACTTTGAACGTAACTTCTATCCGGTCACCGTAAATCAGAGGGATTTAGTCACCAGGGGGTCGAGAGAGGGGACAATCTTGTGTGTCCTCGAAACTTTTGGAGGTCACGGGTGCTACATGAGATATGATTACTTTACTAGTAGAGCCCTCCAGCGTAGGTCCGTAGTCACGACAAAATTTTGAGGGGTCCCTTAAAGTCACACGTTGGTTCCGACTCGTAGTCATGTAATTTAGTTCGTGAAACTCCCAGACGTCCACAACCGAGACACGAACCTCGTAAAGACAGAGGTTCTAGGTATACAGAAAGGAAGGTGTTTGTACACTAATAAGTCGTCTGTGAGCCTTTATTTTTGGTTCCGTTTCTGAATACTTTAGTTTGTCCTTTGTTTACTTTTTAGCCGGTCCACTGTATTGGGTCTGGTTAAATTCTTCACTCTACCCTCCGTCACCTGACAAGGGTTTGACTCCATAAAAAGAGTATCACTGTTGAAATATTCCCTGTCTTTAAGAGCCCTTATTGTTGAAATACGAAAGAAGAGAAAGGTTCATTTCTCGTATCGTAACCGTCTTGAGTTGGAACACACACACGTACGATTCAGTGAAGTCATCACAGGCTTAGAAACAGTGGGGTACCTGACATCGGGTGGTCCGAGGAGACAGGTACCTAAGAGGTCCGTTCTTATGACCTCACCCGATGGTACGGGAGGAGGTCCCCTAGAAGGACTGGACCCCTAACTTGGGAGCATAGGACGTCGAGGACGAAACGTCCGTCTAAGAAATTCCGACTCGGTGACCCCTTCGGACTTGAGTTTGAACCATAGGAGATTTCTACTAGACTTTTCTCTTTAATTGTCCTCTGAGGTTCTTCTTCAAACCAAATGATCGAAATAGAAAGTCATACACTCGAGACATATGATATTTGTTTAGGTCTTCCTCTAGTTCCTAAAGAGTTAATTAAAGGCTACTACTTAAACCACTACTGTATATTCTATTTTATTTTAATGAAGCTATTACTAAATGAGTCGTTCCATTGGATGTGTTAATCTTCTTAAAACCTTTACGATTTTAGATAGTAGACACGTCTCTTACGTTCGAATTAGAATCGGTAGAATAAGAGTCAAAAGAGGTGTATTAAATGCGAAGAGAAGACCATAACATGACAACAACGATATCAGGGTAAACCTAAGTAGTTGATTTAACTTCATCAAAATTTTCTATTGTGTCGTAACGGATTAAGTAGTGAAGAATTAAGATAGTATACGCGAGTCTATACAGTACGTTCACCATAAAAATTCACAGAAGTTTAAGGAGGAGTCCAGTTCCTACAAGATTAATATAAATGATATTTGAATTGACTCTTTGTCATCTAAAGGTCACTAAAAATATAAGGTAGGACGGGAATTCAAGATAACAGGCCTAGTCTCAGTAAATTACAACTATAATTTCAGTGACAGAAATGGTAAATTTTAGAACATTCCTTTTTCTTTGGGGTTCATATTAAAGGATCTTAATCCTTTGTTTATTTAAATGATTCGTATGGAAAATACGTTCGACCCGAGACATCATCCTCGACATCTGTATAGTCCTTTGTTTTCTTTTTGTTTCAGGAAACTCGAACACTAGATGTCTCCTTCCGTGTGTTAAAATTTTTCAATTATACATAGTCCACGGTGCCTCTATTTCACACTCTTTCTTCACTCTCCTAAAAACAAAATTTCTCCAACAACACCTTCCGAAGTAGGTCCTCCATTGGATACTCTTCTTTGTCCGTTGTGTTCCTCATTAACTCGTCCAACTCAGTTCTACGACAAATGTCTGTATACCCATCCTAATTCCCGTCCCCTATCACTCGTGGGTCCCTGATCGACGTCGTCCTTAGTCAAGATGAGTATCAGGACTTCCCCGTCTCGATATCGACTCCCTCTCCCCGACGTACAGTCGTCGCCCCCGATCTCCCTTCCTTGGGGGTCGTCCTTCCCAACCTCCTCTGAGAGGGAAGGACGAGGACGGAGGGTACCTTGTTCCCCCGAACCACTTCACTGCGCACCTCTAGTCGGGACACGTCGGGTTCTCCTGGTTCCGTATCTCCTTCACGGTCCCTTTACCCTGACTACCACACTCGGTAGAGTGTACGGCCTCTGTCACGAGGTTAGTCGTCCTTCCGGGACCTCCCTCCCCCACCACCCCTCTACACAAACCGTGTAAGACCTTTGTCGTTCCACCTCCACCCCCCACCCCAAGGTCCTGCACTAGAGTCACTGGTTTACCTTTGTGTTGTCCTTTGACCCAGTGACTCCACTCAGTCCCGTCTTCCACATCCTGGCACACAAGAGATGTTCCGAAACAGAGAATGAAATAAGGTTCACTCTCCTTCTCCGACCACCTCTCAAAACTCGTGTCCTTCTCGTACCGTCGACACACCCTTTGTCTAAAGATTCCCCGATCTTACCTTCACTGATAGCAATGAGTCTCTCATCTAATTAATGTCAGAGAGATGAAACGTGACTTCTCTCTCTGAGTATGGACCAGTGGTCGGCATACCTCCGTCCTAGTGTGAACGTAAACCCGTTCTAACGTGAAGTAGTACCAATATCTCTTTCGTACAATTGTAAATCTTTTCGATCTACAAACAAATCGGAATCCGACTGTCTCAGGTGGGTTATAGTCAGTGATACATAGTTCACCTGCAAACCAGTCAAAAATATCATGTGTCGAGTATCTCTTATAAGATTATTGTTTTTAATCGATACTGTCCCTGACGGGACCACCAGGTCACCGATTTTACGACACGAAGGTTACGTCCCCCGGACCCAAGTTAGGGACCAACCCCTTGATCTAGGGTATACGAGGTTCATCCTTAAACGTACACCGTTACTTCTAATTCTAGGGTGTACGGTGTTGATTCTGGGTCTCGTCGGTTTATTTATAAAAATTTCTTATTCGACACGGTCATGTGACCGGGACTCGCGGGATAGAGTACGTAACTTGGACCTGACCGCTAGATAAAGTGTATACCATTATATGTACAAAGTTACGATAAGAGAGTTTAGTAGGGTGGGAGTGGAAGAGGGAGTCTCAGGTTTTCAGACAAGAAATGGTAGACACAGAGAAAATGACAGAGGGTATATCCTAGTAGTAATGGTAGAAAGATTTAAAGTATGTATACGTAATTATATAACATAACCACAAAAAGAAAGACTGAATCCAGTGAGACATATTGTCCGAGGTCAAAGTACCCCTCCCTCCACCCTCTCCCCAAGTCCTACCCCTTGTGTACATGTGGGTACCGACTAAGTACAGTTACATACCGGTTTTGGTGATGTCATAACATTTCATTAATTGGAGGTTAATTTTGTTTAATTAATTAAATTTTATTTATTTATTTATTTGTATTTTTTATTCGGTACTGTTGTAAATATAACGTCCCTTTTAACTTTATACTCTGAATGTATTAGTGGATACTTACTCGAGTTTCATTTATGGTCACCGTCTGTAGTACTTATATAAACCCTGTGCTACGGAAGTGTATAAATTAACTAAAAAGACATCTTAAAAGACAAATACCAAATCTACTCTAAAATAACTTTCAGATATCCTCAAGAGATTTTCTAAGGAAGGTTCCTGTTCTAGGATGGGGTAAAGGTCCTTCGTACATATCTCATGTAATATATAACTGTATCATAAACCCTTCACCTCAAAACTGACAGGAATTGTACGTGAGGTCATGAGAACGGACCTTTTAGGGCACCTACCTCCTCGGACCATCCGACGTCAGGCACCCCAACGATTCTCAGTCTGTGTTGACTCGCTGAAGTAAAAGTGAAAAGTGAAAGTACGTAACCTCTTCCTTTACCGTTGGGTGAGGCCACAAGAACGGACCTGTTAGGGTCCCTACCCCCTCGGACCACCCGACGGCAGATACCCCAGTGTTTCTCAGTCTGTGTTGACTTCGCTGAATCGTCGTCGTAGGACGTTATTTTCTACCTAAGGATCTTCCCAGGTAGACCTAAGACGAGTTGGTGACACGGAGTGGAGTTAAGATGAACACAGTAACCCGAGTCACTCTATGAATTTTGTTTAAAAATTTCGAAAAAAATCAACCTGTCCTACCTACAAGTAAACAATTAACACGGTTCAGTGAAGTCAGTACAAACCGAGAAACGTTGGGGTACCTGATATCGTCTGGTCCGAGGAGACAGGTACCTAAGAGGTCCGTTCTTATGACCTCACCCAACGGTCAAGAAAGAGGTCCCCTAGAATGAATGGGTTCCTAGTTTGGACACAGAGAATACAGAGGACATAACCGTTCGTTTAAGAAATGGTGACTCGGTGGTCCCTCATCCATTGCCGTTCAACAGAGTATCTTCTCCTCTTTTATTCCGAAGATTTATCGGAAGATTTATACGGAAGATTTTTACATTACCGTCACATAGGACAAAATCCACAACTTGGTAAAAGGCATTTTACTAACCGGTTTGACTCCTAGTTTCGGACATATACTAAGTCTTCGTCAAGTTTTCCTAATTGTAAGGTTTTACAAGAAGGAGAGACAAGATGAACAGTTATATGGATAGACACGAATCTTTATAGGTGTAGGTTAGACACGAGTCTTTCTATATGACGTTTCACTCTGTTAATCTTAGTAGAAACGAGAAATAATATAAGATATAGAACATTTACAAATCGTGACTCGTACATAACAAATATATTAACTTAACTTTAAAATATTTCGATAAATTTTCATTTCTTCTTACTACATCAATTAAAACTTCCGTTCCTTTGAAAGTATGAATCTCATTAGTATTATATATATCGAACCCCGTATTAACTTTAAGAATGTCTTTCGGAATCTTTTAATAACTTTTAGGAATTTTAAAAAGGTCTTTTTTTAATTTGAAATCATTCATTCCTTCCACAATATTATTCGACCTACGTAACGAAAGATCACCTACAAAGTAAACGTTTAGAATGTTGAATCTGTAGAGACTAGGAAGTTTCAGGTAACAGATATCCTTACTCGTAGGTTAAGACTACTAATCCCATGAAAAAGAATAAAAATTAGGGTTTCATTAACAGTTCAACCCTGAATCCCGTGACTCGAGTCCCAGTCAACTCACCTCAGATGAAACTAGAATCTACAAGTCCAGTCTTTCCATTCTCAAATCCCCATCCCCTGAACCCACCACCGTGCTATTATTTTAAGGAAGACCCAGTAGGTAAGGAGTGAACGACCACAAACATTCGTCTTTTTTATTTCCTTCCTTCCTTCTTCTCTTCCTCCCTCCCTCCTTCCTCGGATGCGATTTATACCTCCCATTTGGTACCCAGGTAAGATTCTCGGATCTCACCGTTTTATTGAAGATTTTAATGGGTAGAGCAGCACGATCGTCACCCTACGCTCTTACAGTGGGGTACACGTCTATTACTGGAAATTCGTTTAGACACATAGGATCGACACTCTTACACCTCACACTAGGGTCAAGGGGTCGAGTCCTTGAGTGTCTGGTCACTCTTACTGAGGTCGGTCAAGGAAGGAGAAACTGGGAAACTTTACGACTAAGGGACCTGTCAAATGAGTCCGTAGATAACAACTGTTTGTCGTCTTCCAGTCGTCAGGGCAAGTTTTCGATCATAATTATAAATGATGAAAGGATGTAGAGATGAAGGGACCATCGAGTCGACCATTTCTTAGACGGACGTTACTTCCTCTGGACCCAAACTAGGGACTCAACTCTTCTTGAGGACCTCTTCCTTTACCGATGGGTGAGGTCATAATACCGGACCTCTTAAAGTACCTGACATATCAGGTACCCGGGTGTTCCTTAGTCTGTACTGATTCACTGAAAGTGAGTGAAGAGACATATGGAAACATTGAGTTGGATTTTTACCTTTTATTTTTGTTTTCCATTATAATTCCGTAATTCAGACTTCTTTGTATTATTGTTGTTGTCTGACCAAGGTTTATCCTTCTCCTCATGCAGTTCCGACATATAACAGTGGGACGAATAAATTGAAGATACGTCTCATGTAGTACTCTTTGCGACCCTACCTTCTTCGTGTTCTACCTGAGTTCTAACGGCCCTCTTTATAGTTATTGGAGTCTATACGTCTACTGTGGTGGGGATACCGTCTTTAACTTCTCCTTGATTTTTCGGAGAACTACTTTCACTTTCTCCTCTCACTTTTTCAACCGAATTTCGAGTTGTAAGTCTTTTGCTTCTAGTACCGTAGACCAGGGTAGTGAAGTACCCTTTATCTACCCCTTTGTCACCTT